>JAREYC010000006.1:89172500-89711298 GCA_030015325.1 Cryptoblepharus egeriae
AGAACGTGCACACGTGCATTGTTTCTATGTAGGAAGCCATGCTGGGAACCAGCGAGGTCTCCAGAGCGGATGCTCTACCTACACTGGCTTCCACAGTAGGAAGTGTTGCTTCCTACATAGAAGCAATGTGCACATGCATGCTCTGCAGCCTCGAACAGTGCGTGTGCATGTGCACTGTAATCCTCTCCATAATGGCTGCTTGGCTGGCCAAAACTGAAATGTGCCACACCGAGGCAGCCTGTAAAGTGCCCCCACCACCCTCCACCAAGCACCTCCCCAGCGGCAGCCCAGGTAAGCCCCATCCATGTCTATTCAGAAGTAAGCCCATTAAGTCAATGGAGCTTACTCCTGAGTAAAGGGTGACCATATTCTGGAACCTGAAAAGGAGGACAGGGTCCTCACAAAAAAAATTTTAATGTCTGGATTTTCAATGGAAAATCCAGACTTTGGGAGGACCCTGTCCTCCTTTTTGGGTTCCAGCATATGGTCACCCTGGATGAGGCAGAGTTTGCATCCATCTGTACCCACCTACTCAGCAAATGGCAGCTGCGCCCATTATCCATGTAGTCCACAATGGACTACATAGCATATACGAGGTATTTTCCCTCTTATGTCTTCCCTCTTCTGCTGCTCTACGGTCTGAAATAGCATCAGAGCAACGGACAGAACCAGGACTTCATTTGATACTTGTCCACCAGATAGCCATGCTGGCTTGTTGGGCTTCTAAGGTCTTGAATCTTCCAGATACCCTGTGCAAGAAGCTACCATCCTCCCATCTCTGAACGCAGAGGATCACACCCTTCTTAGACTTCCTTCCCATAGAGATTAACTTCCGTAGTGATAAAATAACTTCCTCACTGATTAGTCCTTGTTCCTGATATATGCAGCTGAGTCAGCAGACATCTCTTGTCTGTGAAATAAATCTTTTTCTCACTCTGTCTGCATGGGCAGGACAGCTCAATATTGTCATTAGACCAAAATGTGTCACTCACTGAGCCAAACAAAGGATCTCTGCCACATGTAGTGACATTTGATAATCCTGCTTTACCAATTTTGGCTGCAATCCTAGCACACTTTTAAGTGAAACAGTAAACTTACATCTGAATAAGCATGCACAGCATTCTTTTCTCAGAAAGGGAGAAAAAAACAGGAGCAGTGGCATAACTAGAGGGGGTGCAAAGCACTGATTTGCAGGTAGCCTCACTGCATATGCAAAAGACCCCCCTCCCCTTGGTGGAATTTTTTTTGGGGGGAACGGAAAGAACTAAGTGTTTTTGAGCTTAAATAAAATATTGCCTTAATTGAGACAGGGTTTCTCCCTACAAATAAGGCAATGTTAGCACAATACTGTAAGAACTTAAAATGAATGACAAAACATCAAAAATCATAAGGAAGAATTACGATCAGTGTCAATAAAAGGTAATATATCAATATTTTGAGGGTATTTTTCTTTTCCTCCACCCCGGCATCTCAGTATAATCCAGGAATGAAAACCAAATCGATCTTTGCCTTTCTGAGATGTTATTTATGCATAATCATTACCTCCCATACCTTTCCATCCATTTCCTTTGAAAGTTAGTCTGATTGTGTCAATTTACATGATCAACTAATCTGGCCATCAACAAAAGGCTAAGAGCCAAATCCAGAGCAAGCACAGGGTCATGTAAAGTGGGGACTTTGAAAAAATTTTGAACCTCACCTTCCGGGCTTTACGTGCCTACTTGAGGATATGGAGTAACTGGGTCACCCCAGTGGCCGACCAATCCCCTCGCAGCTACCTCCCATAAAAAGCCCAACCCCTAGACCCAGCCTTCCCCTTCAAAGAAACAGAGTGCATGGCCCAGGGCTATGCCACTCTGCTCTCTCAATGGGCACTTTACTCTTGGGGAGCTTTTTCCCCAGAAACACCCCTCACCATGCATAGCTGCAAAGGGGCTTGCACTTGTGCGCATGAGAGGCATATGATGATATATTTATAAATGTAATATGAAATAATGTTAGAGTGTGGACTTTGCAATTTTTTGTTTGTTTGTTGCTCTCTCTCCCCACAGGTACTCCAACCAGTTAAGTGGAGGGGGGGCAGCACTATTTGCATTCACAAACACCTCTACAGGCAATCTTGCAATGATGAAATGTTAGCAATACCACTTTTTTGTCTCTGCAAGTTGTTGTTTCTCTCTTCCCCACAGGTACTCCAACCAGGTAAGGAGGGCTGCATGGGGCGGGGGGGGGGGGGTGTTGGAAGCACCTCTTGCTAAAATTTCCTTCAGCTTTCTCCAGCCTTGCATGTCTACTCTAAAATAAGCCCCAGTATACTCAGTGGGGCTTACACCTGTGTAAGGGGGGCTTGCTTCACCAGGAAATGGGCTTGCCCACTTGTTGGGAAATGCTGTGAGGTCCCTCTGCAGGTTTGCCTTCCCACCCAACAGGTCCCCCAAGGTGGTGGGGGGGAAAGGAGTGCACACAAAGACCCACCAGGAAACAAGGACACTCATCCCTTCTCACAAGTGTGGGGTCTCTCTCTCCTTGCACCCCATCTGTCTGCCAGATCCCCCAGCCAGCAAGTGCTGCTCGTTCCACACACACCTGCCGGCAAGCTGGTATACCTGGGCAGCTGATATGAATCTGTGCTCAGCCATGCTTTTGCACACCTACTCCCAAGTAGGCCCTATGCAGCTGGAGTCCTGCAGTGGCCTACAAAAGAGTACAGTGCAACCATGGCCTCTGATGGTATGTGACCCTTCTCTCTTTGCAGGATGCTGTGCCACAAGCAAGAGGGCTCCACAGGCAGAAGGTGTGCCCAGATCCAGCTGAAGCCACTCTGCACATGCTCTCTCTCTCTCTCACCCTCTCCCTCCCTCTCATTGCAGGCTGCCATTCCACTGGGAAGGAGACAGAGTGCAATCCTAACTATGCCTACTCAGAAGTAAGCCCCATTGTTTTCAATGGGGCTTACTCCCAGGAAAGTGCATTTAGGATTGCAGCAACTGGATCCCTGCCAAGGAGCCCTGGGAAGAATCCCCCTGCAGACATGTTTGCACAAGCACTTACCTAGAACACAAACCCTTCCCAATCACACATGAGCTGAACAAGCAGAATTCATCCCCAATAAAGTTTGAGCCATTGGATCACTTCTCCCCCTCCACAGCCTAAGATGGTAAGGACAATGTAGTCCTTACCGCTTTCACTTGGCATGACAACACAACCATGTGTAGTCATTAACAGTAATGTCATCCAATTAACAACTACGTCAACTTCTTATTTTAAGGACTTCACCATGAACATCTGCATATGATTGCTGTCATCACTGGCTGCCCTGGGGAAAGCTAGTTAGAGCTCCAGGGACGACAGGGATGACCTGAGGATGGGTGAGTGGGGCAGCGCCTACCTGGTTTTTTGGGGGTGGGAGAGGGGTGCCCATCCCCAGCATTGACCCCCAATGGCATCCAGACCTGGTCCTCTGTTCCTGGGGAAGGGGCTGCCTGTAGCTTCCTTGCCATTGGAGAGTCCTCAACAAGAGGCCATATGGAAGCCATGCGACCACCTGTGAGCCTTGCAGAGATGAGGGAATTCAGGCAGGTGCCCAGTGTTGTGTCCAAACTGACTACAGTCTGCAGATGCTTAAAGGTGCAGGCACTGCTTAAAGGTGCAGGCACTGTCATCCCTTCCATGTGCTCAATCTGAATGTGGTTGATCCTGGGGTCCCACTGCATCCTCACTGGAGACTGTTCTGTATCTGGAAGCCCACCCCCCGTGACCCTCTGAATGAGCAGGAGCAACCCCAAGCATATAAACAAGTACACATGTGAACTGACCCTGTGTCTGCATCTTCCTGGCTGCTTCATTGCCATGTGAGGGGGAGGCCATCTGGGGTCACTGGGGTGGGCTGCAGGAGGGTTCCTGGGGCCTGATGCCACCCCTTTGGCCTATGAGGTGGAAGGTTTTGGGTGGGCAGGGGCCCCACAAGTGATCAGACACCCTTGCCCTGGTGTGGGAGCCCCAGGTCCCCTTTGCCCCAGGATGTACTTTTGCTCCCTGGCAGACCCAGTTGGGCTCCTGTCCCCTTTTCCAGTCTTCCCTCCCCACAGATGCCCCCTTGCCTCCTGCTCTGCCAGCTGCTTGGGGGACCCTTGCCCCTCCCCTGTCTGAGCCAGCAAGGGGGCTCTTTCCTGGGCCTTCTGCCCTCTGGATGGGGTCTTCCCTCTCCTCCCAGCCCACCTGAGTGTGGACCCTGTGAGTGGCATGCTGTACCTTTAATGCTGATATTCCCTCTGGACTGCTGCTGTGTTGCCAAAAAGTACAGGACACTCATGTTTATCTGTTGATGTTGTTTTTTATTGACAATATACACACACATGTATCCCTCTGTGCAGTCTTGCCCCTGCTGCAGCCTGGGCTTTTCCTGGGGCAACTTGCCTGCTTTGGGGCGGGGGGCAGGGGGCAGCTTGTTTCCCATTTCCAGTCCTGTCCATCATGCTGGGGAGCCACTCTGACAGCTTGACAGCTACTCCCCCACAGCTTGCCAGCTTGTCTCAAAAGGGCTGTAAGGCAATTATGCACCATTCCTGGAGGGAGGGGTTAGGCCAGTGCACAGACATGCGCTGGCTTATCCGCACCAGCATGAGAACAAGGAGCTGGGTGAGTTGTGCTGGCCTGAACTGGTTAGAGCACATTGACAGCACATTCCTATACATGTCTACTACTCAGAAGTAGTCCAATTAATTAGAGTAGAAGCTGGGCAAGCACATGTCAGAGATGCTCTAGGAGCAACAGGCAGGGGATTGGACTAGATGACCTATTAAGTCCCTTCCAACTCTATGATTTAAATGGCTATTTTTAAACTTTATATGTCCTATCTCTCATTAACAACCGATTCTACAGAGTAGGTGCATACCTGCTGGAGCCCAGCACTGGCCCCTTGATCCATGAAACCTTCTCCTGTCACCACAGGACTGAAAACTACACTTCCCATGTAAATGACAGAACACTGCAGCAAACAGATGGAGGAGGGAACAAAACACATGCCAAAAATTTTTTTAGTCCCATTTTAACCAAGTATTAATTAATCAATTTCACTAGCTCTGTTCCTTAATTTGTTCCTATTTAAAATACACCCTGCCTTGCTGCGTGAACAATAAAAAAGTCTCTGGACATCTTTGATGTGATTCCGGCCAATGCATTATTTCATAAGGCAATTTAAAAAAGAACAATCATACCCAGGGACCCCAGAAGGTGGGCAACTGACAAAGACCCTATACAGCAAGCAGCACCCCAAGGTAAACCGGGTAAACCCCAGGGTTCACCATGACAGATCCCTCACCCCACAATGGCCCAAAATGGAAATATGGAGAAGAAATATGGGCAATCCTTCCAGCTCCACTCTGTCCTCTTCCCCTTTTCCAATCCACATTCATCTCATGGCACCCTAAGGGATTAAAATTGTCAAGGCACATTGTGAGTTTTATCATTGACAAGGCACACTATGCTGCGACAAGAGGGCTGAAATCCCCCAACTGCCCTATTAATAATGACCTACCCCCCAAAGCCTTGTATGACATAGGGCTGGGATACCCCCAAGGACCGCCTTCCCCCATATAATCCAGCCTGTCCAATTCACAGCAGGTCCTACTTAGGATACTGCCAAGAGGATGAGATGCAGGGCCATTTCTGCAGTGGCCCCAGAATCCATTACCAAAAGCCTTGAGAGAGCCCCACCGCCTTTTCATGATTCATTCTGTTGGACTTCCATGAAGGGAGGAGGATTGAGGGACCCCTTTCATTGCCTCTTGTGGCTGTGGGGCATTTTTCTCTGCCCTTGGCTGGTTTGGGGTTTTCTTCTCCTCTTTCAATTCTGCTGGTTTTTTTCCTCCTTGGCTTGGGTAGGGTGACCATGGCTGCAATCCTAACCACACGTTCATTGGAGTCAGTACCCTTGAACACAATGAGACTGACTTTTGAGTAGACATGCTTAGGACTGCAATGCATACAGTATATATTGTTTTTATGACCTGGTCTTGTTTCCTGGGAGGAAATTGTAAAAGGCTTGAAAAATGTTTACAGGCCAGTATAATGCACAGCTGCAGAGCAGGTGTAAAATTTAATTCACAGGATAGGCAAATAATAATAATGTTATGATTCTTATTTAATTGCACTACTTTATACAACAATGAGTTTGTTACATTTTTATTACAATACAGTAAATAAACTTTTAAACTAAATACAGACCTATACTTCCACTGTAATAAAAAAATTTCCATATTCGCTTGAATCTAATGCACCATCTAATCTAATGCACACCCCAATTTTGGAGATGGACGGTGCACTCCTAAGCATGCTTACTCAGAAGTCCTATTGTATTCAGTGGCAATCCCAGGAAAGCGTGTTTAGGATTGCAGCCTAATGTTGGGCTGAAAAATGTGAACATTAGATTTGAGTAAACATGGTATTTGTAATTGTTTTAAATTAAATAATAAGCAATGTAGTGTTTAAATTAATGTATTGAAAGCAATATATACGATTGTATTTAGCTTTTGTGTTGCATGTCCCACATTTTTGGGGGTGTCCTACATTTTTCTTGAGTGTCCTACATTTTGGGAGCACCGTGTCCTTTTTTTGGGTTCTGACCCTGCCCCGAGATCCTGGTCCAGGCTGATCTGTGGTCCTTCTGTGGCCGCTGGAAGAGAAACTTAGAAGGGGCCTGGAGGGAGCAAAGGAGCAGTGGCATAGCTAGAGGGGGGCGAGGCACTACGTTTTGCGGGAAGCAACCCTCCCCTTGGAGCCCATTCCGGACTAGGGGGATGCAAAACGGAGCCATTCGCTTGGCTCCGAAGGGGAGGGTCTGCTTGCCACCCGGAAAACCCCGTGCCTCGCCCCCTCTAGCTACGCCACTGCAAGGGGGTTTCTCCTCTATGGATGGGGTCCCTCCAAGCTGGGGGGAGGGAGCTGTCTAGGGCGATCCTTCTCGTCCGGCATCCTCGCAGCGAAGCATCTTTCTTCCGACGGCGCGTACTCTCCGGATTCAGCCGGCTTGGGGAAGGGGGGTACTTGGGAGGGGGTCGTTGCAGGTGGGGGCAGCATCTCCCTCTGCTCCGAAGGAGAGGGACCCCTTGCACGCCCCCTCCAAGGATAACCGACGCCCCCTATAGCTACGCCACTGCGGGCAGCATCTCCCTCTCCTCCAAAGGGAGGGATCCCCTGCACGCCCCTCCAAGGTTGAGCGACTCCTCCCCAGTTAAGCCGCCGCTGCCCGCCGCCCGCCTCATCCCGCACCCCGGCGGCCTGGCGAAGCTGAGGCAGGGCTGGGGTCGCGTCTACCCCGAAGGCTCGCCGGCTCCGCTCCGGGACAGCTGATCCGGCGCTGAGCCGCCCGCTCGCCGCGGGCGCCCGTCGGGGATGAGCCCTGCACTCTTGCCCTGGCTGCGGCTGCAGGGGGGGGGGGTTCGAGGGCCGCCCGCCCCCGCCCAGTGCCCGAGCCGCCCTTCGACGCCCTCTATGGCCAGGGTGGAGGCGCACTCGCGGGGCGGGGGACTTCGGCGGAGCGCTGCGCTGCCTGGAGCGGGTGCCGAGCGAGCACCGAGGGCTGCGCTGCCGTTGGGAGGAGCCCCTGCCCGGGGAGCAGCTCCGTCGGGCTGCCTGCCTCGGCCGCGATGCCCGGCAGCTCCTTGGAGACGTCCAGCGGCGGCTACCCTACAGCCTCCTGCTCAGAGCCTGCATGCAGGAAGGGCGGACGCCCCCTCGAAGCCTGAAGCTGCGCCACCCAAGGCTGACCCCCCCCAACACCCCAAGGGGTTTCCCCATCCACGACTGTGGCGATTACGCCACTGGGAGGGAGGAGCAGCCCCGAGAAGAACAGGCCCACCGCTGCCCTCCACCCCGTAGTGTTGAATCCTGCTCTGCGAGACATCGAGGGCGTCTGTCTCATACTTCCACCAACGCTGGGGGGTTGCGGAGGCGCTCAGTCCCACAGCGCCCCACTTGGGCTCCGAAAAGCCATGATTGCGCGCACCACCCGTCCACGTGACTCCTCCTCGGGAGGGGTGCAATCGACAAGGTTCCGCCGCTTGGACGCAGGTGGTGGGAAATGACTGCCCTTTTTCGACAGGGTGTTCTGTCAGGCGACGGTGAGCCCAAGAAACAGAACGAACAGAGTCTCCTTCTTCATGAGGCTCTGAGTTCCGTAGGATACCTGGCTCTCTCAGCTGGTGGCCCTCCCTGCCTCACGCAGCACTGAGTTCCACAGGCGACTCCAGAATCGAGCCTGGGATGGTGATGAATGGGGAGCAAGGAAGGGCCCCCCTCCCTGTCTGTCTCATTTGCATAGCCCTGCCCCCGGTCACGCCCCTTGGCTCTTTTCTCCTGCAAATGTCTGCCCCTGGCCAGGCAGGGGAGAGGCCTAAAACAAAACTTTGGTCTACTCAGAAGTAAGCCCACTGTCATGAATGGGGCTTGCTCCCAGGAAACTGACAATGGAATGGCAGCTTTGAAGAGCCCAGTCCTGATCAAGTCTACTCAGAAGAAAGCCCACTGTCATGAATGGGGCTTGCTCCCAGGAAACTGTGAATGGAATGGCAGCATTTAATTCTAAAGTGCTGTGTGGGTTATCCATATACAAACCTGGAAAATGCCAGAGTAGCTTTGTGCAGCGGCATCTCTCTGTCTCAGAATCCTTGCCAGCCACTGGTGGTGTCGTTAGAGGGGTGCGGAGCAGTTGGTCTTGGAGAGATCTTCACCGCAACGTTCAAGGGGCCTTTCCCATTCAGAGCCATTCCAGGCATGGGGAGCAAGTGGAGCCATAATGGAGCCAAATCCGGACTGGCTGGGCCACTTGCATGTTGCAATGAGGGGCTCCCTCTAAAACTGACTATACTGTACTATAAGACTGACTATACTATACTATACTATACTATACTATACTATACTACTGACTCTAAGACTGACTATACTATACTACTTATTACTACATTTAATTTAAATTATTATAAACAATTCATTAATTACAAGAAGGCTATGTGCTGCCTGCTCACAAGGAAAAAGAGGACAATGGAAAAGTTTCAGGACACAAGAATAAAAAGGGGGACATATCTTGGAAAAACAGCATTAATGGTCACCCTGGTTAGTAGATGAGAGAAGGGAAATTCCCCCTTTCCCAAAAAAGTGATTTCCCCCCAAATCCAGAGCAACTACAGGAGCATGTAAAAGACTTTATGTGCATCCGAGCTACTGCACCACCTTATGAGAACCTATGGGAAATGCATATTGGAATCCAGAGTAAGTTGTTCTTACACCGGAGCAAGGACTCCCCCAAGTTACTCTGGATTTTGCCCTTCCTAAAAGTTTTTTTTAGAACACTAGTTTGATAAGTTGTAAAAGCTGCAACAGATTGGAAAAGTTCTTGGAGAAGTTGCAACTGGTTGTAACTGGTTAGAAAGTTGTTGCAAAAGTGATTGGAAAAGTTGTCGTAACAGTTGCAACTGGTTGGAAAAGTTGAAAAGGGTGTCTCAGGCAAACACCTGTTCCAGGCAAAGCTCCCCCCCCCCACCCCGCAAGTAGAGAGACCCCTCTCCATGTCCCTCCAAGTCCTGGGGATTCTGGTCTGGTGTGCGTGCAGGGCTGGATCTGGAGGGCTCTGCAGCTGTGCCTGCTGGCACTGCCAGGCTCACCCCCAGCAGGCCAGAGGGAGGCTGGCATTGCACTGCAGTGTGTTGTGCTGGCATGCCTAGACACCTGGGCTTCTGGTTTCTCTGGCTGGGCTGAGCAAAGCTGGGCTGGGCTGATCTCTCTGCAGAGCTTCCAGCTCAGTGCAGCTTCTCATGCTGCAGGGTCGGGACCCACTGATGGCTCGCAGGGTATTCACCTGGTTGTGGGGGTGTGATGGAAAGATCAGAAAACTCCTTGCCTCCAAGCCTGAGGCTGTTCAAAAATCAGATCCTAGGAAGCAGCACAGCACCTGTAGTTTGCAGTGTTTGCTCATTGCTCCCTACAAGGAGCTGCACTTGCAATTTATTTTCAGGATTTAGAATCATAAAATCATACAGATGGAAGGCACCTAGTAGGTCATCTAGTCCAACCCCCTGCCTGCAGAATTCCCCCTAGAGCATCTCCATTTTATTTATTTATCTGCTGTGTTTATTCATGTGTCGATAAAGAGAGATAAATGTTAGACTTCTAGAGTCTATCTTTTGATTATTATTTAGGAAGGAAGAATAGAAGGAAGGAAGGAAGGAAAGAAAAAGGATGGAAAGAAGGAAAAGGTTAGAAGGGAGGAAAGATGGAAATAAATGATAGAAGGAGGGAAAGAGAAAGAATAGAAGGAAGGAAAGATAGAAACAAAGGTCAGAAGGAAGGAAAGATGGAAAGAAAATAGAAGGAAGGAAAAGATGGAAAGAGAAAGAAGGAAAGAAAGATGGAAACAGGATAGGAGGAAGGAAAAATAAAAAGAGAAAGAAGGAAGGAAATACTGAAAGAGAAAGAATAGAAAGAAGGAAGGAAAGGATGGAAGAAAGGATAGATGGAGAGAGAAAGAATAGAAGGAAGGAAGGGAAAAAAGTCTGGAATCTCCAGATGCTTCCTGATACATTGCCATTTTTTAAAAAAAGTGGGCCCTGGTGTTCAAAAAATTGGGAACTACTGTACTTATCTAGTGCCTTGTCACTCTCAGTATGAGCCTTCTCATTTTCCTGCCCCACTGCAAATCAAGCAGAGCTGGGAAAGGGAGAGAGGTAAATAATTTATTGCAAATTAATAAATATAAATTAATAATTAATAATAATTTAATAAAGAAATTAAATGTGGGGAACTCAATCTCTGCCTGTATAGAGTTGAGTTTCCATTACAGCTTTAATCTACTTTCAATGTATTTCCATGCAAAGGGGGACACTCAAATCAGGCCCATTTCCAACTCTCAGTGGCCCTGCGGCAAATACACAGCACAATTGGGTCTTTTCCAACCAATCTAGAGACAAAACATATACAAATAAAAAATGAAAACAATCCCTTTCTGTTCATTTGGCCTTATAAAAAATGCCGAACAACATGTTGCTTTCTAAGAATACCCAATTGTGGTCAGACAATACCCAATTGTGGACAATACCCAGGCCAGATTCAGGATCAGAAATCAGAACAGCTGGATCTTAGATATGCAGCTTTATTCGGAACTAGCCTCATCCCCTACACACACCACACACCCACACACACACGTTCTGTTCCTGCGTGGAGTTGGTGCATGTACACACATACACCAGTTTTGTTAAAATAATTCAAAGCAGTTTACAAAAACTCATCTGAACAGTAAACCTCGAAGAGGATAACCAGACAAATGAAAAAGCAGCATTAATAAATAACTCCATTAAACTTGGAGTAACCATGTCTACTCAAAAACAAGTCCCATTATGTTCAGTTGGTCTTATTCCCAGAAAAGTGTCTTTAGGATTGCAGCTATAAGCAAACAAAGGCAGCAGTTGTAAATAAAACAGGAGAGTGTTCCCTGAGATATTAAGGCAGGACTGAGGTTTCTCAAAAGGATTGGGGTCAGGTCAGGGTGATCATATGTCATAACTACAAAAAAGGACAAGGTTGAAATGTTGGACATCCAAGGAAAATGTAGGACATGAGAAAATAAAAGCTAAAGTTACTTTCATGTGGTGATTTTACCCAGTGTGGGTGCAATCCCAGCTTAGGCAGGCACAACTCCTTGGTCTTCTCATTACTATGGTGATGCTAGGAGGCAAGCGCATGCCTACGCGCTGGCCTAATCGTCAATCAGGAGTGGCGCAAAAGTGTCTTATGGCACTTTTGTGACACCCCAGCCAGCACAAGATTTATTAGGCCAACCTAATTGGAAGTTAGGACTGCAGCCTGATTATATTTTAAATCCTCTATTTAGACACAAGTCTCATTATAGACAATAGAACTTAACTGATGTGGAAGTCGACATGCTGTAAACAGCAAATAATTCTGCTTCTGTTTTCTCATGACAGCTTTATTGGTTTTCAGTCTCCCATCCAAGAGTTACCCAGGTCTTTTCCTGCTTTGCATTCTTCTTTAGTCCTTTGCTCAGTCACCAGACCATATGTTGCTGCCCCACCTGTTTCTTCATGGTTTTCATGAAGAAACAGGTTAGATCAAGATGGATGGTTTGATCAGGATGGATTTCTATGGCATAGTCCTAACCCCCTGCCCAATAGCTACAAAAGGCTGCTTTAAGGCAGCCATAAATCCCATGAAGAGGGTGAAAATTAAAAAGGAGAAAACAGTATGATAAAAGTGGAAAAAGCTGTACTGGAAATCAAAGAATCAAGAGGAAAAACAGATTTCAAGGTTAAAGGCATTTGGTAAGGAACTTCAGAAGGAAGGTCCATGTGGGAGGACATCCCAGTAATGCCTTGTGTCTTTGTCTCTCCTAGATCAACATTGCATAACTTGTGGCCCACCATGCTGAACACATTTTACCAGCCATGAATTATAGCCTACCAGGATGAACAATCATTTTGTGTTTGTGGTCTTTGGCAGGCAGGAGGAACAAGATTCATGAAACTCCTGAGGAGGGTCTATGCATGGCAATACTCAATCTATGCCTACATACTGAGGAACATTAGAATCTCTGCCAGTCCAATCATGAGACAAGATGAGGCCAGGCTTCCCAGACAACTGGAAACAGTTGGACATGTCTGGCTTTTGCTTATTGGACAAGATCGTCTGGTCCAATAAGGAAATGTCCAGCCATCTGGGGGTGGAAGGTGCTGAGGGGCAGTTACGGGCAGCCGCGGCATGGAGCAAATGAGTTTTGGCCAGCCATTATGGATAGGATCACAGTGCACATGTGCCTGCAGCGTTCAAGGCTGCAGAATGTGCATGCGTGCATTGTTTCTATGTAGGAAGCCATGTTGGGAACCAACGAGGTCCCCAGAGTGGATGCTCTGCCTACATTGGCTTCCACAGTAGGAAGCATTGCTTTCTACATAGAAACAATGTGCACATGCATGGTCTGCAGCCTCGAACAGTGCGTGTGCATGTGCACTGTAATCCTGTCCATAATGGCTGCTTGGCTGGCCAAAACTGAAATGTGCCACACCGAGTCAGCCTGTAAAGTGCCCCCACCATCCTCCACCAAGCACCTCCCCAGTGGCAGCCCAGGTAAGCCCCATCCATGTCTATTCAGAAGTAAGCCCATTAAGTCAATGGAGCTTACTCCTGAGTAAAGGGTGAACATATTCTGGAACCCAAAAAGGAGGACAGGGTCATCACAAAAAAAATTTTTAATCTCTGAATTTTCAATGGAAAATCCAGACTTTGGGGGGACCCTGTCCTCCTTTTTGGGTTCCAGCGTATGGTCACCCTGGATGAGGCAGAGTTTGCATCCATCTGTACCCACCTACTCAGCAAATGGCAGCTGTGCCCATTATCCATGTAGTCCACAATGGACTACATAGTATGTACGAGGTATTTTCCCTCTTATGTCTTCCCTCATCTGCTGCTCTATGGTGTGAAATAGCATCAGAGCAATGGACAGAACCAGAACTTCATTTGATACTTGTCCACCAGATAGCCTGGCTTGTTGGGCTTCTAAGGTCTTGAATCTTCCAGATACCCTGTGCAAGAAGCTACCATCCTCCCATCTCTGAACGCAGAGGATCACACCCTTCTTAGACTTCCTTCCCATAGAGATTAACTTCCATAGTGGTAAAATAACTTCCTCGCTGCAGGCCTCTGTCAGTCTTGAAAGACTATGGTTTCATGATCTGCACTGCATACGCTGCATGTGAAGCACGAAAGCCTGGGTTGGATTGTTATGGAGGATAGGCTGTTACCCAAGCAGCAAATCCCCCCTCTCCATGCCACTGAATTAGTCCAGTGGAAAGGCAGAGCCGATACGATTGGATCCAGCTGCGTCGCAGAGCTGGGCTAAGGACAGGAGCTCACCCTGTCTTGTGGGGCCGACCCGGGTATCAAACCCTGGCCTGCTGGTTAACAGGCACAGCGTCTTAACAGCTTGCGCCACCCACAGCCCAATTAACTTCCTTGCTGATTAGTCCTTGTTCCTGATATATGCAGCTGAATCAGCAGACATCTCTTGTCTGTGAAATAAATCTTTTTCTCACTATGTTTGCATGGGCAGGACAGCTCAATATTGTCATTAGACCAAAATGTGTCACTCGCTGAGCCAAACAAAGGATCTTTGCAAAATCCTGCAATTGATAATCCTGCTTTACCAACATTAGGCTGCAGTTCTATACACACTTTCAAATGAAACAGTAAACTTTCATCTGAATAAGCATGCATAGCATTATTTTCTCAGTAAGGGAGAAAAAAACAGGAGCAGTGGCATAATTAGAGGGGGGGCAAAACACTGATTTGCAGATAGCCTCACTGCATATGCAAAAGACCCCTCTCCCCTTTGGTGGAATTTTTTTTTTGGGGGGGGGAACAGGATGAACTAAGTGTTTTTGAGCTTAAATAAAATATTGCCTTAATTGAGACAGGATTTCTCCCTATAAATAAGGCAATGTTGGCACAATACTGTAAGAACTTAAAATGAATGACAAAACATCAAAAATCATAAGGAAGAATTACGATCAGTGTCAATAAAAGGTAATATATCAATATTTTGAGGGTATTTTTCTTTTCCTCCACCCCGGCATCTCAATATAATCCAGGAATGAAAACCAAATCGATCTTTGCCTTTCTGAGATGTTAATTTATGCATAATCATTACCTCCCATACCTTTCCATCCATTTCCTTTGAAAGTTAGTCTGATTGTGTCGATTTACATGCCTAACTAATCTGGCCATCAACAAAAGGCTAAGTAAAAGATAATTGAGGGGATATAAGCACTGATATTTCCAAATATTGGAGGATCATGCACTTATGTTCCATTTTTTCATGTGACATTCAAAATTTCCCACATTTAGCCCGGATCATGTCTGGGCAACTGGGTGCATCCACCATAAGTGAAAAAAATACCCACTGTACATTCCTATACTCCTTCCAGCAGTGTGGCTATCCAGACTATGGCTATCCAGTGGGGAAGAATCAGAATAAATGAATGAACTGCTCTTCCATTGTTGCATCTTATTGGCATACTGGTACAGATGGTGATTTTCTACATGGCAAAGCTGATTTTCCTCCACTGATTCTCCTGCACTATTTCATTCAAACCCTATTTCCATTACAGTCCCAGGATCTCAATATTACAGGATGCTTCTCAAACTAGAAACTGGTAAGTGAGTTTGCCAGGAATCACTGGCAAATCCCTGTGATACGATTGAAGAGGGAGGACAGGTCCCATTTTTGTATTTGGAAGCCTGTTTGGTGAAAGCTGGTGCTTATCTAGTATTATGGAAGTGCACAGGTGCTGTCTGGTGAGCTGTGCACCTCTCTGTGTGGGCAGAAGACACTGCTAGGATGTCCTGTGAGGTGGTCGTGCAAATATATGGTGCTGGATCTCCAACTTCACATTGGTTTCTGGTTAGGATAGCAATTGCTTTCCATCAATGGTATGGCAATGGTATGTGGTTCCTACCACACTAATAGTTGTAGAGATTCCTACTACAAACTGTCATGAAGGTAAAGAAAATGGATGCAAAGAAAATAGTCTGAGGAACATAACTTGAGGAAGAGGAATACTTTGGCAGCTACAGCAACATCAAGAATGAAAACAATTCAGAACTACACTTGGGCTGCCCTACCTACCACTGGGGTGGCCCAAATCCAAGATGGGGCATCCCAGTTATGCCAGAAAAGGCTTCGGGCAAACTCTGCCAACATAGCCCCAAGACCGATGGACCAGGGCTGCCCCAGCGATTCAAGAGAGGCACGTTGAGGGCATGTTCAGCATTGCCTAGAACAGAGCAGTTATGATATATCCAGAACCTGTTTCCCAGGCAGAAATTCTTCAGAGTTATACCACCTTAGGTGCAGTTATAGAAATGAGTAGACCCATAGGGGTCCATGATAAGGCAGAGCAAGAATGGCAAAAATCTGAGTTCTTGGCCAACCTAGCTGCAAGCCCTGCCTCTCAACCTCAGGATATGGCACAACTACGGCAGCCCACTAACCTGAGGATACAGCAGGACACTCCAAGAAACCCCTTGTATTCACTATAGAATGTACTGGCATCTCATCAGGGTTTCCTGATAAAAGCAGGCACCACAGCTCTTCCTTGTTCAGGGTGATCTGAGGGGGGATCCCCACGTGTAACTGACTTGGTGCCTACTTAGCATGCTCTGGAGCAGTTAAGGCAGCCCAGGCTTCCTGATTCTGTTGATCCAGCAAAGCTTTCTGCTCTGGATTTAGAATAGTTGGAGCAGCCCAGCCAGGGCACTCCTCACTGCACTACATCTGGATTGCAGCTTTGGTCTTGCAGCTCAGGTCTTCAACAGTCTGCAGAACATTTGGAAGTTAGTAGTTCTAAATCTGAACATTTGGAAGTTATTAGTTCTAAAACACCAAACTCAAGATCTACAAATCCAAAGTCCATTAAGTCCTTCACTATGCCTCCGAAACGAGGAGAACAAACAAGCACACTGAGAGGTAGATCCAAGGCTTTGAAGGAGGTTGCCTCTGACAAATCCTACAATTTGCTGGGAACAAGGAACTGAGCCGATGCATAGGAATTAATGGTATCGTGGAGAAGGTGAAATTAAGGCGATGGTGATGGTTTGGCCATGTCCTACGGATGGACAAGATTGGAAACCACACATTGCCTTGAAATAAGAACCACATGGAAAGAGGAGGCAAGGCAGACCACTGGGCACATGGAAATTAAAAATAAAACAAAAAGTAGGAGCCCTAAGGGAAGGTTGATTTCCCAGACAAGCAACAATGTGTTTCCTTCTTCCTTCTGGTCACAATGATTTCCTTGTGCATTAGGTGGAGTGTCCCTCATGACATGATTATTTTGGAAGCAAGTTCATGTTGTGTGCAAGAGTGAACCATTGACTGAACCTATTCAGACTTTCTGATGGTTGGAGATAAAACCATATGGCTAATGCTTGAATCTGAGAGTGTGTTTGATTTCCATCTGACGTTCAAAAATGGTAAAGTGAGAATATAATAGTGCACAATTCAAGTCCTTCCAGTGTTGCAAACTTGACTTGGAAGACTTGGACTCAATGTTGTGAAAATACTTTTTTTTACTGACTCTTCAACTCATGAGTTGCATACACTTTTGGGTCAGGGTCCTTTAGTCTCTGCAACAGACCAAGGTCAGAGATTATCTCTCCTTTCTCAGAACCTGGAATTTCATTTATAAGAACATATTTAGCAGAATTTGCCCTGGTTTTATGCTGGTTTGGATTCTTCATTATGGCTGCAATCCTATTCTTTCTTACCTGGCGAAAAGCCATTTTGACAACACTGGGCAATACTTCTGAGTCTACACACATATGATTAGGCTCTTGAAATGATTATATCCTGTGATCTGATTCAGGTGGTTGATTTTGGAGTACCATTAAAGGACAGCAAATTGTCAATTACTTAGTTTTTTTATAACATTTTTTCCCACCTAAAGGAACATTTGGATGTTTTCCCTGTGGCTCTGAAATGTCACGGATCATCTCCGTAACAGTGGTTTTTCTTCCAAGCACAGTACAATCCCTGTGCTCAGAAGTAAGCAATGGTGAGTCATCCGTCACAACATAGGGTTAAAAACATTTCCGTTTGGGGTTGCCATGGGGAACTCAGTGTCCTAGAAATATGTCCTTTGTCCCACTCAAATGTGTGGGAGTTGAACGCCCAGCAGAGCAAAATCTTGTTTAAAAAATTTATTGTTATTAGAGCTTCCCCCACCTCCTGAAAACAAATTCTCTGTCTGGTCTTGTATTGGGATGAGACCATTCTGGAGATCATCAAGTTGATGGTGTTTTTCCCCTCTGAGCTGCAAAACAAACAAACAAAAATCATTGAATTTTTTTACATAATTTTTTACATAAATATTTGGATTAAAGCACTGTAAAGTTTGCAAGAGGATTTGGGGCACGGTTGGAGTGAGACAGTCGATCGCAGCTTTGACATTCAAAACACTGGCAGAAGGATCCGAGAGGCCTGAACTCTCGGATTGCATGATGAGTTGCATGATGAAGCAACCGTGTACAAAAATTATCGATGGTGTGACATAGTCGAATAGTCGACATATTGATGGTGTGACATAGTCGAATAATTAAACATTAGGGGTTTATTCCATAACCATAATAGAGCAGGACAGAGCAATAAAGGAGATTCCTCTCACATGTGTTGAAGCACAGTGACACCTAGCGTTCGTCACTTATATAATTGTTAACTTATAAAATTATCCGAGGAAAGAAAGGAATTCAGGACTACTGTACAATTTGCCTGAATGTAACTCTGCCCTGGAATAGTGTCAATTGTTGGGAAGGAACATGTTTTGCTTGTTGGCTTCCTGGGGTGTTCGCTGAGTCCTGGAATGACCTAAGGTTTCATGACCTGATTTCCTGCGCCGAAGAGTGAACCCGATCTACTCAAACCGGATGGTTGAACTGTTTATTTTTCAGCTAAACCGAGGGTGGCACAAATGATGCTGGCTGAGTTGTCTTAAAGCAACAATAGCAATTTCTTCTGGAACAATAGTGTTGCTAACAATGAAATCCTGACTTTAGGCCATATCCTGAGCTGACAATTTAGGCCAAATCCACAGGGCTAAAAGGCTTCTAGCTGGCCCAACTGATGCTGATGAGGCAGCAGCACAAGGGCAGCATGCTCACTGGTCTGGTGAAGCTGAGGTGGGCTGGTGTAGTTGTGCTGTATTCTGAGGTTGAGAGGTAGGGGTTGGCCTAGGACTCCAAATTTTTTGCCATCACTTCCATTTTTACTCTGGCTTATCATGGACCCCCATGGGTCTACTTGGATTTATTCCTGCTCCTTATGTGTTCTATCTCTGACAAGCTGTGGGGGGGATTTCTGCCCTGGAAACGGTCTGGATACAACCTAACTGCACTGTTTTAGGCCTGAACATGCCCTCAACATGCCTCTCCTGAACTGCCTTGGCTAGCAAAGCTAGGCAAGCCCAGGTCCATCTGACTTGGGCCAGCTTATTTTGACTTACACCAGCCCAAGCATTTCTGGTATAACTGTGCTGGTCCTTCTTGGAATTGGGCCAGCCATGTGATAGACAGGATAGCCCAAGTGCACATCTGGATTGCAGCCGAAGACTAAAATCTGATACATATTTTTTTCAGGGAGCAAGCCCCAATGAATGCAGTGGAGGGAGAAAGCCCCAATGAATGCACTATTAAGTACACATGCATAGGATTGCAAGAAACTGGCCTTCTGAAATCCTGAGACCATACAGTAGCGGACACAATGAGTCAGCTTTGCAGGTTGGCATATGCAGAAAAATGGACATGGCTAATACTTTTTAAATGATACTGTCATCACAGGGGCTTCATCAAAGGCAAGCTGTGTCCAAAATTGTATGCTGTAACTGATCTGCACAAATATACAATATGGAATGTATAAACCAATGATTTTCGATCTTTTTCAATCTCATGGCACACACTGACAAGGCACTGACAGGCCCTTGGGCATGCGGGAGGTATGGTGCACAGGGGGAATGGTGTACAGGGGGGAATATTGCATGGGCAGGGGAATGGTGCATGGGGGGGTATTTTACTCCCACAACAGCAAATAAATTTCACTGGTAAATAAATAAAGGAACTGCACAGAAAATCTCACTGTATTCAGCAGGATTTGTATGCTGGGAAACATTTTAAAACTAATCTAACAGGCTTTAAAACAAGAGAAGATGAGCTTTTGCAAAATTGTATTATTTAGTTTTGTAGCTTGATTTATAGTTATTATTTTATGGCTCATATTATTATTATTATTATTATTATTATTATTATTATTATTATTATTATTATTATTACCAAAAATACACAGCGAATAATTTCGTGCTGGTTTCATTCACATCACCAGTCGGACCCTTTGCAAGAGTCTAGGACTGTGTGATGTAGCGGCATATAATTCGTGCTGATCCAGAAGAGTGGCTTTCTGCAGTTGGCAGAGTGATATTTTGTCAATGCCAAGAGTTTTCAGGTGCCTGCCAAGGTCTTTGGGCACTGCACCCAGTGTGCCAATTACCACTGGAACCACCTGCACTGGCTTACACCAGATACGCTGTCATTCGATTCTTAGGTCTTGGTAGCGGGAGATCTTTTCCAGTTGTTTCTCCTCAATTCTGCTGTCACCTGGTATGGCGATGTCAACAAGCCACACCTTACTGCTTTCTGTGATGGTGATATCTGGAGTATTGTGTTCCAAGACCTTGTCTGTCTGTATCCTGAAGTCCCACAGAAGCTTGACCTGCTCATTTGCAACCACTTTTTCAGGCTTGTGGTCCCACCAGTTTTTTGCCACTGGCAGATGATACTTTTGGCATAGATTCCAGTGGATCATCTGGGCAACAGATTGTGCCTCAGTTTGTAGTCAGTCTGCGCGATATTCTTGCAGCCACTTAGAATGTGGTCGATGGTTTCATCCACTTCTTTGCAGAGCCGGCATTTTGGGTCATGGGTTGATTTTTCAATTCTGACCTTGATGGCATTTGTCCTGATTGCCTGTTCTTGGGCAGCAAGTATCAGGCCCTCCATCTCCTTCTTCAGTGTTCCACTCGTGAGCCACAATCAGGTCTTATCCTGATCCACTTTTCCTTTGATCTTGGCAAGGAATTGGCCATGCAATACTTTATTCTGCCAACTGGCAGTCCGAGCCTGAATTGCACTATTGCGATATTCATAGTTGGTCTGCTGCACTTTCAGCAACTTTCTCTTGCTGACTTCAGTCAGAGCAGATTCCTGGCTCTCTCGCACATCATCTGCTAGGGCATGTTTTTCTTCTTCCACCGACTGCTTCACTTGCAAAGGTCCTCTGCCCCCTGATCTTCTAGGCAGGTACAGCCTGTCAACATCACAACATGGATGTAAAGTGTGGTGAATGGTCATTAATTTCCTTGTTTTCCTGTCCAAGTCATCCAGTTCCTTTTGTGTCCAGTTCACAATGCCAGCAGTATACCCAACTTCAGGTATGGCCCAGGTATTTATAGCCTTTATAATGTTGCCGCCATTCAATTTGCTCTTCAAAATTTTTCTAACCCTTTGTATTTATTCTTTGATGCACATGGGGGTTGATGCTCATGGGGGGGTTGATGCGCATGGGGATGATACGCATGCAGAAAGTTGCACATGGAGGGTTGATGCACATGGGGGAAGTTGTGCATGGGGGGTTGTTGCGCCTGGGGGTTGTTGCGCCTGGGGGAAGTTGTGCATGGGTGTTGATGCACATGGGGGGAATTTGCACATGGGGGGTTGATGCACATGTGGGGAACTTGAGCATGGAGGTTGATGCTCATGGGGGGTTGATGCTCATGGGGGATGATGCGCATGCAGGAAGTTGCACATGGGGGGTTGATGTACATGGGGGGAGTTGCACATAGGGGGTTGATGCGCATGGGGAAGTTGCGCATGGGGAAGTTGTGCATGGGGGTTGATGTGCATGGGGGAAGTTGCACATGGGGGAAGTTGCACATGGGGAGTTGATGGGCATGGGGGGTTGATGCGCATGGGGGAGTTGCGCATGGGGGTTCATGCGCATGGGGAAGTTGCGCATGGGGGACGCTGCGCATAGGGGGAAGTTGTGCATGGGGGTTGATGTATATGGGGGATGGCATACGGGGAAATTTTACTCCCCCGACGGGTACGCTTTTTGCTAGTATTTGTATAAATCTGCTTAATTTGAATACTGTATGCATGTTGCAGGATCCATCTTACCTGGCCATTTTTTAGTGTACAATGTGCACAAACCTGATAATTCTATGCGTCCTGTAGGGTACAAAGAGACATTGGCTGCAATCCTAAACACACTTTCCTATGAGTAAATTCAGTAGAACACAATGGGAATTACTTTGAGTAGACATGCACCGGTTTGCACCCTATATCAATAGTTAAGTCTTATAGTTAAGTCAATAGCTGTCTTGAGTCTTGTGAAAAAGGTGGTAAATAAATAAAGTTATAATAGTTGCACCACAGCTCCTTATCCTATTCCATGCTGGAACTCACAAGGGTGTTCTAGCCTAGCCAAGCACACCTGGAGGCTTCAGGTGGTCAGTATCACTGACAACTCACCATAGGGTTAGTTGCAAGAGGAAGCTGGATACAAAGCAAAGAACTAGTCTACTGCTCCAGACTACTCAAGTGCAGACAGAACATCTGGAAGAAATGGGGGGGGGGAACATAGCTCATTGACTTGTAAAAAAAAAAGCAGGAACACCAGACTGGAGCCCAAAGTGCAGCAGGAGAACGTGCTGCTCTATTGGCAAGGAGAATGATGAGGGAGGCCAAGCTCTTTGTAGTGGTGTCATGCAAGGCTATCCAGATCCACCATCCTCCTTACCCATTGCATGGCCCAGCCTAATCATGCAAAGTCTGGAAGTGCATGGCTTGTCCTCTTGTATGCCTGAGAGGGGATTGGAGGCTCACATGAAGGCATAGATACCCGAGATCAGTTGCATGTTCAAGTCATGAGGTTGTTGGTTAAAGCCCTGGTGAGGAAGCTGCTTTTCTAATTCGAAAACTACACATGCAGCCGGTGTTCTCTCTCTTATCTGTTGACATGTCGGGTTGCTTTAACCTTTGCTGATAAAAAGTTCAGAGGAAGCCAAAGCATGATTCAGAGCTAGGGCTAAGTCCTTGCAAGCTCCCTCCAGTGCAGGTCTCCCTTAGTCAAGGAACAGAACATGTTCCTATTACTTGAACCAGAAAGGAAATCTCGGAGATCAGCCATTCAAGTCATGAGAAAGGCATTAAAGTGCCTATTGAATCCGCACTGCCAAAACAGAGATTAAAGCCCTTCTCAGTCACATGATCCAAATGTACACATTGAACAAGACGAGAAGTGCTAAGTCATATTAAGCTAATGGCTCTTTTCCCCCACAGCGCCGGCATGAAATTGCTTTTCCAAACTGTACATGATCTCTTTGCATCTTTAAAGGGGTCATGCACTCCAAGCATCTGGTGCGCCTGGTGGAGCTTGTATAGAAGATCTGTTCCTAATGGAGCCACCAAACCTATCGTTTACCACATGGGTCACTTTGCCGGCTTGCTAATTGAAGAGGAATTTGAAATTAATTTCAGAGAGAAGACAGATTGTGTTGTGTTGCAGAAAATGCCTTCAAGAGCTTCTAAGTATTTAATTAAGTCCCGAACTTTGGTGCATACATTTGATTAAAAAGTAGGAAGCTGTCCACATTTTAGTATCCTCTGGTGGACCTCACACTAGTAGTACAACAGAAGGCTAAACTAATACCCAACATTTATTCTGCAATTTTAATGTCATGGAAGTGATCAGATACTCAGCATTAAAATTCCAGTGGAGATGCCTGAGCTAGTATTGTGTTTCTCTTGTTTCTCTTTTGGGGGGTGGGACTACTCTTCCACACTCATAAGTTTGCAGGGTGACCATAAAGAAAGGAGGACAGAGTACCTCTACCTTTAACCATTGCAAAGAAGAAGGAATTTAGGCAGGTGCCCTTCTATGATGAGCTAAACCTTCTTCAATTCCCTCTTCTATGCAATGCTTAAAGGTAGAGGCATTCTGTCCTTCATTCTATATGGTCACCCTGTATGTAGAATCATAGAATCATAGAGTTGGAAGGGACCTAGTAGGTCATCTAGTCCAACCTCTTGCCTGCAGCAGGAAATCCCCCTAGAGTATCCCCGACAGGTGCTCGTCAAGCCTCTGCTTGAAGATCCCCAGTGAGGGAGAGTCCACCACCTCCCTTGGCAATCTGTTCCACTGCCGAACCGCCCTCACCGTCAGGAATTTTTTCCGGATATCCAACCGGAATCTCCTCTCTTGCAGTTTGTACCCATTGGTTCTAGTTCTGCTTTCAGAAGCAGCTATGAACAAATGAGCCCCTTCCTCCCTATGACAGCCCTTCAGGTATCTGAAGAGGGCAATCATGTCTCCCCTCAGCCTCCTCTTCTCCAGGCTGAACATCCCAAGTTCCCCCAACCTTTCCTCGTAGGGCTTCCCTTCCATCCCACTGATCATTCTTGTCGCTCTCCTCTGGACTTGCTCCAGTTTGGCTGCATCTTTCTTAAACTGAGGTGCCCAGAACTGAACACAGTACTCAAGGTGAGGTCTCACCAATGCTGAATAAAGAGGAACTAGAACTTCTTGTGACTTGGAAGCTACAGACCTCTTAATGCAGCCTAAAATGGCATTTGCCTTCTTTGCAGACACATCACACTGCTGACTCATGTTCAGCTTGTGATCCACGGCGACTCCAAGATCCCGCTCACATGTTGTGCTGCCAAGCCAAGTATCCCCCATTTTATACCTGTATTTTTGGTTTTTATTACCCAAGTGCAGAACTTTGCACTTCTCCCTATTGAAATTCATTCTATTTGTTACAGCCCAGTATTCTAGTTTATCCAGATTCTCCTGGAGGTCTCTCCTGTCTTCTGTTGTGTTTGCTACTCCTCCCAGCTTGGTTTCATCCGCAAATTTGATCAGGCTCCCCCGTATCCAATGGTGGGCTCCAGCAGGTTCGCACCTACTCTATAGAACCGGTTGTTAACAAGAGATAGGACATATAAAGTTTAAAAATAGCCATTTAAAAGTGGCTGCCGTATGGGCACAGAACCGGTTGTTAATTTCTTTGAAGCCCATCACTGCCCATATCCCTTCCTCCAAGTCATTGATGAAAACGTTAAAGAGAACCGGGGCCAAGACAGAGCCCTGGGGTACCCCACTAGAAACCGACCTCCAGGTTGACACAGAAGCATTTACTAAAACCCTTTGTGTACGGTCGTTGAGGCAGTTGCAGATCCACCTAACAACTGCCTCGTCTAGCCCATATTTTTCCAACTTCCCAATTAAAGTTGGGACCTTGTCAAATGCTTTGCTGAAGTCGAGATAAATGACATCCACAGCATTGCCACTGTCCAGTAAGCTCATAACCCAAACAAAAAAAGGAGTTCAGATTTGTCTGGCAAGATTTATTTTTGGTAAATCCATGCTGGGATGTTTTGATCACCGAGTACTTGTCTAGATGTGCACAAATTGTGTGTTTTATGATTTGTTCTAATATCTTTCCCGGGATTGAAGTCAAACTGACTGGTCCATAATTTCCCGGGTCTTCTTTTTTCCCCTTCTTAAAAATTGGGACTACATTTGCCCTCTTCCAGTCCAGGCACTTCTCCACTCCTCAGGGATTTCTCAAAGATGATCGACAGAGGCTCTGCAAGGACATCTGCCAGTTCCTTGTGTGTGTCTTTCCTAGTCCTGTTAAGAGGAGTCCTGTTTCTACATAAAAGCGCACAGTCCTAACTATGTCTACTCAAAAGTAAGCCCCATTGTGTTCAATGGGTCTTAACTCCCAGGAAAGTCTCTTTAAGATTGCAGCCATAAACTGTGTTTTAGGGTGTTCACATCTTCAGACCAACGTTCTGTGTCCGTCAAACAGGCTGAGGAGATTCAACTGTCAACATTCCAACTGTCAACTGATAACAGGCCAGGCTAAAAAGAATCTTAAGTGCAATTGAGAGAGCCATTGAGCAGAGAGGTGGCAAAAGGGAAATTGAGCTGCTGGAAAGAAATATGATGAATGTTGTTATATTGTACCTCCACAAACAATAGCTGAGGTTTTCCATAAGACAGCTCTTTTCAATAAGAATGAACTTGCAAACCTCCATCATGCAAGGTGAACACATCCTGGCAGCTTCCTCAACTTGCTAGCAATAAGGGGATAAATACTTGAAATAGAAGGTGTAAGTTGTGTACCTTCATAAATTTAGATGTATTTAATTATCTTAATGCTTGTGATTACAGAACCAATGTACATAGATCTATAGAATAATTAATAGTTGGAAGATAGAATTAATTTTTCCTCACTGTCAAAGACTTCCATGGTTTCAACTTTCACGCATCCCTATATTCATGCATCCCTATATCAGTTGACACAAGTCTTCAACAAATGTAGGTCTGTGAGTCACATGTGTGTCAACCTATGTGGGATTTGCAACCACATGGTTCCTCCAATCTGGGAGGTTTGTCTGTGGGAAAAGCCTCTCTCTCTCTCTCTCTCTCTCTTTGGGAAGTGATGTGGTGGGCAGGGCTGACCCCCTAGTACCCTAGCACCCCCATTGGTCTCCCACTCATCACACAATGAAGGCCTTTCAGGAACCCATTTTGGGCTAATTGGACACAGAAACCCCAACATGCAGGATCACCACTTGCCCCACCAGCCTCAAACCCACAGATATCCTGGCTCAGATACCAGTTCCATAACATGGAACAGTAATTCCAGGCTGCATTAGCTGCCGTTTTCATCCTTAAATCCCACAGTTTCTGCATGAGGCACGTTATGGACACCTATGGCTGTTCCAGAAACAGAAAACCAAAATGATCATTACCTGGGTCAACTATGGCCTGCAAACTCTGTGGATAGTGCTTTACAGTGCGAATGAGGGCAAGTATCCCAGAGGCACATTCTTGTAATAGAAGCCTACACATCTGTTAAAGTGGAAGATGGTGAAGGTAGCTACCAATAAAAGCTAAAAATATTTTTCACTAATACACAGTGTGATTTCACTTGACTTTCCAAATGGGTGAAGATGCTAATCATATGAAAAAGAGCCACTGAAGGTGATGCATGCTGTGGAATCATGAGTGGTGCTTGTGGAACTGTTTATGGAAGTAGAAAATTGATTACTTTTTGCTAGAGAAAGGTTAGTTTTGTGAACCAGTGGGAAATGATCATTAAAAAGGTTTGTTTGTATTCACAGTAGCTGCTGATAAAAGGAGTCTTTATCCAGCATGTAGTTGATCTGTGGGACTCCCGGCCACAGGATGTGGTGATGGCATCTAGCCTTAATGAATTTAAGAAGGGATTGGATAAATTCTTAGAGGAAAGGAGCATCACAGGCTACAAGCCATGAGGGGGTGTGAACAGGGATGGACAACCTCCAAGTGCCAGATAAAGGGGGACATCTTGATGCAGGTGTCTTTTGTGCTCCCTGATGCATCTGGTGGCGTGGGCTGCTGTATGATAAAGGAAACTGGCCTTGATGGGCCTTTGGCCTGATCCAGTGGAGGCTCTTCTAATGTGCTTAGGTTCCTAAGAGTCTGATGCCAGGCTGATGTTGAAGTGGAATTCATAAAGCTTCATCTTAACCATGCTAGTTCAACTCACCATCTTTGGACTTCCAAAATAGGAGAACTGGGGAATGGTGGCAATGGCTGTGTGAGCTGCAAGGAAGTTAGGAGTAAAAAAATCCTGAGAAACGGGAACATCTATCTAAAGTTACCTTCTGCGTTGTTCGATGCTTTGCAGATGAAACCACAGGCAGATATCCTGGTGATGTTTTGGTGAGGAGGGAATTTGTAATCTTGCATGTTCTCAGTGTTTGATAGGACTATAAACTTTTTTCATTTATTTTCTCTTGCAGAATATGAGCCACAGAAATTTAGTCTGGAAACCAGCCCTTTACAGGAGAAGGTGCTGTCTCACTGGCTAGAGCTCAGGTTCTCAACCAGTGCTTTTGTTAAGTTCTTCTTTACTCCTTAGAATAAGCCAGAAGGCTAATTAACAATTATTCTTAACAACTCCATGGTGGTTCCAAACCTGAGAAGACAGGTTATGGTGGAAGTGATACCTCCTTTCTCCTTATTCTGAATTGTGATAACAGGACAGCAGAAATTGGAGACTGCTGAATGTTTAGACATCTCTCTCTCTCTCTCAGAAAATATTAAAAAATCAAATATTACAGAGATGATTACCTTCCAGTGATCTTCAAAGGGAGCCTGAAGTTAGGTTGTCCTGGAGCTCCAGAACTTTCCCCTGAGAGGGGAAATGCAGGCGTCCCCAACTTATTGGACAGGTTAGGACCGAAGCAACATACAAAGTAAAAACCACTGACACAGAACCAAAATACATAACAAATTACAGAAAAATGAAAAGGGCATGTATGGGCAATGAATATCTTATGAATTTGAATGATGGTTATTTACTGGAGAAAGTCATAAGGAAATGCCAAAAACAGTTTGATCACCATGTGACAAGCAAATCAACATCAGGGAAGACCATTTTAACCTTTAGATCAACAGAGAGAGGTTGAAAGGGTTCAAACCATATGTTGAATGAATGAGTTCTGGGTATAACTGAAAGGTGTTGGTTCAGAACCATCAGAAAACGAACCATCAGAAAGTGGGGACCTCTGTAAAACAAAAGCAGGGTACTGTTAGTACTATTACAATTAATAATTTTAATTAATGACAATTAATTAATTATTTTAAGCAATAAGTTATTTAAATTAATTAATAATTTTAAGCAGATTTCCTAATGAAGATAATTATAAGGAAAAGGAAACTGGGTTCATTTAGACTTCAGGACCCAACATCTTGAACCCGAGCTCGCCATACCTGCATTGTCTTTGTATTTAAGAATAGTAAGGAAAGGAAAAGGAAGACAGGCTTCCAAGCCGTTAAACACCAAGTAGGAGAAGAATCCAGCAGGTGCAGTATTTCTTTGACAAGATGCACCTGCTACACTTTTCCCTTCTCCACAACACTGTCTCGACCTCGATTCTGGTCAACTGAGCTGGAATCGTATGAGGAACAAAAGAGAAAAACTTCTTTTTGCCAAGCAAGGCAACTGACAGTAAAAGAAAAAAAGCAAAATAACTTTTAGAGACTCTGACCAAGGCTTTCTATTTAATAATGACAAATGAGTACGATCCCAGGCACGGACAATCTTTTCCTTTTCTTTCTTTCCTGTCACTATGATTTGGACATGATGTTGGATTTTTGTCTTAGATCTGCTGGACATAATTGGAAACTATGACTGCAAATCAGGCAGTGAGTCAGTAACTCGGCGTGCACCAGAAAGTGATGGCTCCTCATAGGAAAATAGGTCGAAGAGTTATTTCAAAAATAAATGGACAATGTTGCGGTGGAATTTATCACTGCTTTACATGAGTAAATTATTTGGAAGGCAAGAGTCAAAACATCATGTCCCAGTGGCAAAGCTTGAGGGGGTGCAAAGCACTAAATTTTGCAGGGAGCCACCCTGTAGTGTGCAAATGGTCCTCTCCATCCCCTTTGGAGACGGACAGCAAAACAGATTACAATTTAGATGAATGCCTCTGTTTTGCCCCCATTGGCAGCAATGGGGATGACCTGTGGTGGGGAAATGGGGATGACAGGAATGGGGATGACCCATGTGGATGACCCATTGGGTTTGAGGGCGAGTGAGTGTTTAAATGCAGCAATGAGGCTCCCTGCAAAGTTAATGCTTTAGTATTCTATCTTAGTATTGCAATTCTAATGACACTTTCTTGGGAGTAAGTCCCATTGAACACAATGGGGCTTATTTTTGAATAGACATGGTTAGGATTGTGCTCTACATTGCATTTAGAATTTACCTTTGTCCTTTGGTAAATGGTGCTAAATTAAAATAATTTAATCTAAATAGAATAAACTAACTTGCAGTGCATAGTAGAACTAGAAAATAAACCAGTCTGATCCTGCTTCTATTAACCAGGAAAAGCTGGTTAAACACCACCCAGTCAACATACTTGCAATTTAATTAAATGAAATTTACTTTTAAAAACTTACAAATAGGCACAACCGGTGCTTTTTTCTGGGGAAAAAGGTACCATACTTACCACAGGTCATCCCCAGATGACTAATTATTAATTAGTTGCTGGAAGGGCAGGTGAGAAAAGGTACTGGTACTGAGGACTGGTAAGTACTCCCAGAGAAAAGCCCTTGACATAACCCATCCATGCCTTTATAACTACCTGCAAAAAAGGGGAGCCTCAAAGACAGAGACAGCTTTAGCCCTCCTGATGCCTGACATGACATGCCAAATGCTGTCCCCCACTTCCCAGTAATGGGCCAGCTTCAGCTCCTCTCACTGTCTGGCATAGCAATATCTGCTTCCAAGTCTGTACACAGAAACGATGGTGGAAAATCTGTCCCTAAGTTTGTTTTCCAATCAGAGTTGAGACACTGGAGGCAAGTGTTCCCCATCAATCTACTGCCTGTTGCTGCTGTTTCAGTTGACCTCATGGATGGGCCAGCCCTGCCTCGAGGAAATCTGCTAAGCACTGCCGTTTCTTTTTCTAGCAGTTGTTGCTCAGGAGCGTGCATTAGTACCTCTATACCAACACACCAGACTTTCTCAGCCTTATCTAGCAATGCCAGGTACTGAACCTGGAACCCTCTCTTACAAAGCATGTGTTTCATATCTGGGTTTTGGCTCTTCCATGTCCACTGACATAACGGGCGTTCTGACACCCAAGGCCATGATGCTTGTCATCACTTCCCTAAAAGTGCCTGACCTATAAGTTGTGAAGATGATTACAAATTACAGTGGTGCCTTGCTTTACGAGCATAATTTGTTCCAGAATCATGGTAGTAATTCAAAATGCTTGTATATCAAAGTGAATTTTTCTTAAGAAATAATGGAACCTCAGACAATTCATTCTACAACCCAAAATATGAATACTCATATTCATATAAAAATGATTATAATACTGTCATATAATACAAAATAATAAAGAAAATACAAAATATAAAAGAAAAATAAAATAAATTAACCTTAGAGCACTAAAGTCTCTCAGGTCTCTCAGGCTGCAGTCTGCCCCTGACACAGGAGTGAGCCCTATAGATTGTAGAGCAAGTCAAAAATTATTAGAACTGTTTGCTTTTCTTGCAAAACACTTTCAATCCAATGTATTCTCAATCCAATGTTTTACTGTACTGCCAATTATGTCTTAAGCACAATCCTAACCATGTCTACTCAAAAGTACGCCTCATTGTGTTCAACGGGTCTTACTCCCAGGAAAGTGTCTTTAGGATTGCAATCATATTCCCAAATCCAGAGTAACTACGGGAGCACGTAAGAGACTTTACGTGCACCCATAGTTCCTGCACTACCTAGTGAAAACCTATGGGAAATTTGTATTGGAATCCAGAGTAAGTTGTTCTTACACCAGAGCAAGGACTCCCTGTAGTTACTCTGGATTTTGCCCTTTGGCATTCTGAGTGGTTGTGCACCCAGTTGAACACCAGTTTAATTTTTTTTTCCGGTGTGGTTCATCTGAGTAACCAAACAGTGAGAAAGCATCCTGACTACCGTCTCCAAGACATTTCTTTGTGTAATGGTATGTGTGCACCCAGGATCTTACTGCAAAACACTAATGAAAGTCAAGCCAACGAAAGAGAGAGATTGAAAATGAAAACAAAAAAACTATTTGTGGTTGCTGGAGGAGTATTTATTTCCTCTGGGATTCTAAGCCTCATTTCTGGAATGGTTGCCTTCTTCCCTGTTTTTTCCTTCAAGCCTTGGTTTATCGGATGGAGCGTCCGCCTTGCTTCTCCCATCTGGAACGGAGCCTTGGTAGGCAGACCTAAATCCAAATGTGACTCGGAAAGGAATTAATATTGATGCAGATGATTCTAATTGGTAATGCGTGCTTTAGAATCTTTAAGGTTCTGGATTGTTAAAAACTGATGGTGGAAAGTATGGCTAACAGTAATGGATATTATATATGGTGGTTTTGTGATTTAACTTCTCTGTCAAGAGGGGGAAATACTCATTAGTGAATAGGAGAGGGACTGTAGTCTCATGACTTCATAGTAATGACCCTTCTTTGGGGGTCCCTGGTCTCTAATCCTTGATGTGCAACTATGCATTCTTGCTCAGCACCTGCTCAGGTGTTTATAGTAACCTCAGGTATTCCAGGACTGAGACAAGGACTGACAACATATAGAGCCATAAACCAAATCTTAGTGCAAGGAACTTATTACTGTATTCTGACCTTTCAAACTTTAATTGATTTGAGGTTGCGTTCTTAAGCTTATCACCATGACTGTGATAGTTAGGAATGGTGAACAAACACTAAGAAAAGTATCTACCTTTATTGATTTATTCCCTTAAAATACCCAGCCATAGGAGAATGTTCCAAAAATTTCCAGGGTATGAACTCAAATGTGGCGCACCACACAACATAAACTGAAAATGCAGATGCACCTTCAACACATCCCAGTATCTGCAGAACATGCACTGCGTTGAAAATATTGTAACATATGGAGAAATATGTCTGGGAGCTTGAAAGCTGTGGTTTTATGCTCACAGTACAAGGTAAGTTGAGCTATGTGATTCTTTCAATGTTCTGGACCAAGAGAGATATTAGAGAATGGCTGCTATCCTAAATACGATTTCCGGGGGGAGGGGGGAAGACCCATAGAACATAATGGGGCTTACTTCTGAGTAGACATGGTTAGGATTGTGCTCAACATCTATTATTATAAATATGAGCTATATAGCCCTTTCCCTTCCATTATTTTCCAGATCAAAATCACACACCAACACCCCCAAAGCTGTTGGGAGAAAAGGTACTGGAGACAATATCTTTCTGAAATGGGGAGCAATTTGGTGAAAGTGGTGGTGATCTAAAAAAGGACCACTGGGGAAGGGTTAAGCAGTTACTTCCCACACATTCTTTCCCTTCTTGGATACAATCTGCCCCTAGTAACTTTGGGTTTTAAGCAAACATGCCAAGGACAGGGTGAGCAAACTCCATGTACTTTGTGGTCAGAGCATCAGATGACTACCTTGGGAAAACCAATGTGGAAACAACCCATTTCTATTTCATGTGCAGCCAATTTTTAAAGCAATGAAGATATACACCAATTTCAATTTCAGAATTTACAGCACAAAACGTCAGTTTTTGCTGCATTCTTCTTAGATGTCAAAGGAGATGTTGACGTGCTCCAGAGAGGTTTTAGTGGATGGATTCATTTGGGATTTGAACAATGCATAGGATAATAGACAGTTTGTGAAACTAATATTTTTGATGTTGGTGTTGACATAGGTGAGTGAACAGTTTCCTTATTGGGCTGTGCCTTCCTGGATATTGTGGCCTTTTGAAGAATTCTCACATGGATGTGTCAGATGACTCAATGAGCCATACAAAGTTCAGAGGTACTGGCCACTGAGGACCAAACTATAAATTAAGGACTCATAAAAAGAGCCTCTACTGGATCAGGCCAAAGGCCCATTTAGTCCAGTTTCCTGTATTACACAGTAGTCCACCAGATGACTCATGAAGACATCTGCACCCAGGTACACTTCCCTGCATCTAGCATTTTGAAGTTGTCCATCTCTACAAACACCTCGTGGCTTGTAACCCGTGATGGTCCTTTCCTCTTGGAATTTGTCCAATTCCTTCTTAAGGCATTGAGGCTAGATGCCATCACTACATCTTGTGACAGGGAGTTCCACAGACCAACTCTACAATGGGTTGGTTGGTTGGCCCAGTTCTTAGGGGAGAAATTTTGGTGGTGACAGCAATTCCACCCAGACGAAAAGTAGTACTTCCTGAGTCAAGGAAGGAAGAGTGTTCATTAGGATGCAGATCCTTTCTGCACCCAACTCTCCCTCTAAGTACATGATTCCTAGCAAATCAGAGTCCTTAACAATTTTGTGCTTTATCTGACTTCCAGTTTCAATGTGCTAGGAGATCCTGTGCTTGTTATACAATACTGGCATCTTGACTCAGGCAGGAAGTGGATTAAATAGCAATCATCTTCATTTTCCTTCCAACCAGACTCAGTCTTTAGGCATTCAGCCAAGGACTGGGGAATCTTCCTTGGCCCAGCTTGTGCCAATTCTTGGCTTTCCCCCCTGCTGATATCCCCTTCCTGCTTCCTCCCCAGATCCCTTGGGTATCTTGCAAAACTAGGGAATGTACCTCTGTCATCTGACCATAGGGTTGGCGCAACTGGTGGTAGCGGCAGAGCAATCTCATGGGGCAGAGCAATCTGTTCCCTTCTCCATATATTGCCTTTCCATCATCCTCTTCATAACTTGTCTCTTGAGCCAGCCTCATCTCCACAAGAATGATGGCAGCACAAAAAAAATGCTTCTTGGTTCCAAGTTCTACCAAATCTAATATTTCTTCACTGACAGTCAGTAAACAATGTTTGTTGACTAGTGAGATCTACCGGTCATGTTATGTAAAGGTCAGGATAGAGCCTGCACAGGGGCAAATATCATTAGTTCTGTTATTTTTCTTTTATTTTTCTCAGTATGCAAAATCCTGAGACTGCAGTTTGAAGTGGAAGACTGGTGTGTGTGTGTGTGTGTGTGTGTGTGTGTGGGTAATGGTGACAGTGCTGTTGACTGAAGAATAGATTCCATGAAGTCAGTAGATCTCAAAACTTTCAGTGACATCAACTTGACAAGGAAATATAGTGAAACCAATAATAAAAGCAACCAAATGGGTAAGATTCAGAGGTGGTCAGAATGAATACAGGCGCCCCCCACTTTCGGACAGTTTGTTTTCAGACGGTTCTACTCTTTCAATACCTTTCAATTATACCCAGAACTCATTCATCCAATACATACTCCACTCCACATATGTTGATTTGCATGTGACATGGTGATCAAACTGTTTTTGCCATTTCCTTATGACTTCCTTCAGTAAATAATCATCATTGAAATACATCAGATATTCATTGCTCACACACGCCTTTGTTCATTTTACTGTAGCGTTTATGTATTTTAGCTTTATGTTAATAAACATGTGTTATTTAGGATTTTGCAAGTGATATTCATGTCTTATTTGGTGACCATTTTGCTTTTGCAAGCTGAAAAAGACTGGGTTCCACTTTTCAACAGTTCTCACTTTTGGACGGTGCTCCAGTCCTTACCCTGTCCAATAACTGTGAGATGCCTATATTGCTCTTAATCCTCTCACCCTATTAACATTTCAACTTCACTCTTTTGTTGTCTGTAGTGATCACAAACTTTGGGATACCTCAGGGATATATTGGCTGCTATCCTCTCCCCAGCCCCTCAATAACTGTTCTGGAATCATTTGCTAAATATGAAAATAATATTCTTGTGGACTGAATTCTTGCTTTTGGATACTGTGTTCAGCAGGTTGGGTGGGTTTGTCCAGAAGTATTTGACCCCATTTGTTAGCCGTACAAGCAGTAATCAAGCAAACATATGAACAGAATGTTACTATTATGTTTGGTGGTTGATACTTGTATTTCCTTGAACAGTTGACAATCAGGAAACCTTCATTGATAGAGATCATAATTGTTACCTTGGCCATAACCACAAAACAGCATACTGTAAGTAACAGGCTTATCAGACTTCTGTGCATTTCATATATTGGGGCTGCAATCCTAATCACCTAACCTGGCACATGTACCAGGACAAGTCCTGTGCTGGCCTGGCCTGCCTCCCAACATGGGAGACGGGGGAGTTACAGGGAGAAACGGGAACAGGTTCCAAGTGCCTCATGATGGTGATAGCGGGGTAGTATAAAACTTTAGTCTTCAAAGGCTGCAATCCTACACACATGTTCCTGAGACTAAAAACCATTGAAGATGGTGTTCCCCAAAATGGAGTAGTTATGCATAGGATTCAGGGTGACCATATGTTCTCTTTTTCCAGGACATCTCTTCTTTTTTAGCCTTGTGTCCTGTTTTACGTTGTCCTCTTTTTTCTTCTGACCATGTAGCTGTCATGTATTTAGTAAATTATATAAAATAAATTATATGTAAATACCTTTAAATTTAATAAGTAATATAGTGTTTCAGTTAATCACATGAATGCAATATATATGAGTGTTTATTGCTTTTATTTTGTCATGTCCTACATTTTTCTTGGATGTTCTACTTTGGGGGGGGGGAGGGTTTTCCTCTTTTGGCAGTTATGACATATGGTCACCCTGATAGGACTGGACTGCAGGGCTGGTAGAGATGCCGTAGTTATGGGAAAGGGCACCAAACACCTTTCCCTGCTGATTGCCTTGCCAGAGTTCATGTTCATATCGTTGTTCCCAAGATCAATGCCGTCGGATAATACAACAGTGCAATGCTGCAGGAACTCTTGGTGACACGGGCCAATGCACTTGCTGATTGCATGCAGAATTGGGTGCAGTTCTGTTTCAGCACAAGGAGTGTTGATGGTGTGCTGGAAAGACTGGAAAAGCTATTTGTTGACTTTCCCAATTATGAAAACGATGCCAATGACCTTTTGATGCCTGCTAACAAGTGACGCAGGCATCTGTGAGTGGAAAAAGGAGGAGACAACCTTCTGGATGATGCATTAAAATATATGGTAGTACAATACTTAAATTGTGCCTCACCTTTCAACACAATGAGACTGCTGGTACACTATAGTTACTATTTCTTTTTTATTATTCATTGCAAATACTTGAGATAAAAGCAAATACTTTAATAACAATAAAGTGTACTTTTGTTTCCATAGTAAACGTATTTCTATAGTCCTGTAAAAATAGCATTTGACCTGAAAATTTGCAGTAACATTTTAAAATTGCAAGATATATTCATTATCTACCTATAGAAACTTAAAATGTTAAAAGTTAAAAAAAATGCTTACTTGAATTGTTCTTTGAAATTTTTGACCATGGTGGTTGCAAGAATATTTGATTCAGTAGATTAGTTTCAGTTTTGTCTCATTTAAGAGACAAAAGAGATATTGGCATTAGTATTAGGGCACAATCCAGAGCAAGTTCAGCCTGCTCTGCCCTAACTGCTCTCTCCTAACTATTCTGTATCCAGAGCAGAAAGTTATGCTGCATCCAGAGTCAGGAAGCCTGGGCTGCCCTAACTGCTCCAGAGGACTTGCTCCTGAGGAGACACCCCTCAGATCACACTGAACAAGGAACAGCTATGGTGCCTACAGTGGTGACACGACTTTGCGCATCACCCGGTGCAGAAGTCTGTGCGTCTCCCCTGGGATGTGCACCCCCCTCCTGGACTGCGCAGTCGCCAAAGTTGGCGCCTGCGCAGTTGTTTCTGAAGCCAACTGGCTTCAGAAAAAGTACTGCACAGGCACCATCTCTGATGCCTGTGCAGTACTTTTCTGAAGTCTTTTGGCTTCAGAGGAGACTGTGCAGGCGTCAGAGTTGATGCCTGTGCAGTACTCTTTCTGAAGCCATTCGGCTGCCGCTCCACCTCCTGAGTGAGGCCGAATGGCTGTGGAAGTCACCTCTGAAGGAAGTCTCCTCTGAAGCTGTTCGGCATGCTCAGTGTGTTTCTGCGCAATGCACCTCAGCTGGCCATTCGGGCCAGGTCCAAGGACAAGTGGCAGCTTCTGGCTGCTGCTCCACCTTGGAGCAGGCCTGAATGGGCATGCTGATGCCTGGGGCCTGCCAAAGGACAATCAAACTCCTCCAGCGCATCACCCCATACAGAGCGCATCACCCAATGCAGCCCACACCAGCCGCACCAGCCTGGTGACACCACTGGGTGCCTGCCTTATAAGGAGTCCCTGATGAGATGCCAGTACATTCTCCAGTGAATACAAGGGGCTTCTTGGAGTGGCCTGCTGTATCCTGAGGTTTGTGGGCAGCCGTAGTTTGTTCCATACCCTGAAGTTGAGAGGCAGGGGTTGCAGCTAGGCTGGCCAAGAACTCAGATTTTTGGTCAACACTACCATTCTTACTCGGGCCTTATCATGGACCACTATAGGTCTACTCATTACTATACCTGCTCCTGAGGTGGTATATCTCTGAGAAACTGGAAGAGGGCATTTCTGCCTTGAAACAGGCTTTGGATACAGAGTAACTGCTCTGCCCTAGGCAATGCTAAACATGCCCTCAACTTGCCTCTCCTGAGCTGCTTAGGCTGCCCCAGTTAGGGCAGAGCAGGTCCACCTCTCTTAGGGCACCCTATCTTGCCTTGCTCTGCCCTAAGCCTCCTTCAGAGTAACTGGGCTGGAGCATCTTGCAGTTGCTCCACCCTAGTGATAGATAGGGCAACCCAAGGGCTCTTATGTGGACAGATCAGTTGCTCTGGATTGTGCTGTTAGAGATATGGGTATTTTTAGTTAGCAGCCAAAGCGTCCAGTTGGACTGGACATGAATCAATCTATAGTCACTGCCCTGTGACTTGAGTCAAAAACAAGTCATAACGTGGCACTTACCAATCCTTAAGTCACCCCTTTGCAACTCTATTGGACTCAAGTCGACTTTTCCCTCTTTAAAAGCATTTACATCAGTGGTGGGCTCCAGCAGGTTCACACCTACTCTATAGAACCGGTTGTTATCGAGAGATAGGATATATAAATTTTAAAAATAGCCAATTTAAAGTGGCTGCCGGATGGGCAGAGAACCTGTTGTTAATTTCTTTGAATCCCATCACTGATTTACATACACAACTTGCAAGTCAGGTGGTCTGCAAAAATTGCTTATTTTGTAACTTGAGTCTGAGATATTTATTTATTTATTTATTTATTTATTTATTTATTTATTTATTTATTTGATTTCTATCCCGCCTTTCTTCCCTAATCAAAGGGAACTCAAGGTGGCTAACAACAATTAAAAGAACAATAAAACTCCACTAAAATTAGATAATAAAAACAGATTAAAACACAATTAAAATGCAGTTAAAATACAATTAAATTTTACAAAAATATTGTATTTGAGTTTATTTCCCTGCACAGGAAAATCTGCCATTTTCCCCTCTCCAAAAATGGTGGCATTTGCTTCCATTTAATTTTTTTATTGACTTCTATCACAGCTATCAAATGAACATACTCTGCAAGTTTCACATTTTTACTTTAAATGTCTGAGTGACAGAATAATCCTAATCCATGATTAGGCTGGCACAAGTCCGGGCACAAGTCCCATGCGTCCTTGGGGTATTGAAAAAGTTCTATAAAGCACTTCTGTAATACCCCTGGTGGGGGTCCGTACACCACCACAGCAACGGAGAGATGGGTAATTTTTGCTAGCTTAAGTTGGTTAGGATTGCACCTTGAAACACTAATTTTATCAGACTTAATATAGAGTGGGCCAAAAATAGGCTTATACTTGGTAGGTTTGCACTTTAAATTTTTTAAAAACATTTTTTACATTTATATGTATGTTTCAATCATATTTGTTCAATACTGTTTGTGTACATTTTCAAAATGTAGATAAGTGATACAGAATACTGGTTTGGAATTATTGTTTGGAAAAATTAGATCTAAAACGTGAAATCAATAGTGAAACAACTGTAAGCCTACTTTTGGCCCATTCTGTATATTCTACTTCCTCTCTGCACAATATTAGAAATGGCAGGGGTTTAAGAGTAGGGTCAAGGGTATGACCAACAATGGGAACTTAGGGCGCAATCCAGAGTAACTACGGGGAGTCCTTGCTCCGGTGTAAGAACAATTTGTTCTGGATTGCAATATGAATTTCCCATAGGTTTTCACTAGGTGATGTAGTAGCTACGGGTGCACATAAAGTCTCTTATGTGCTCCCGTAGTTACTCTGGACTGTAGGGTTAGGCTTCAAATTAGAGATACTAAAGGACAAACCATTAAAAGGAGCCTAAGAGCTCAGTCCTATCCACTCTTTTCAAGGGAATTTGTACCACTGACTATAGTGGGACCTACTTCTGAGTAGTCATGCATAGGTTTGTGCCCTAAGTTGGAAAGAAGAAGTACACACAAGCTGAATACTGACGTTCCCAAATGAAATCCAAATATCAAATCAATGGCTGCTGACTTTCATTAACAATGTTCTGCAAATCTTGTGTTAAGAGATGAAAACAAAATGGTAGCATTTGGAGGGGGGACCCTGTAAAACTGTAGTTTTCAAAGAGTTTGGGACCGAAATTCAGATTCTTGGCCCAGCTTTTAGAGAGCAATGTGGAAACTAATCATCTAATGGTTTGAACTATGGGGCTGGAGCCTGTCCAGCAGGGATGAAATAATCCCCCAACCCAGTTCAGTTTGTCTTTGTTCCCTCTTCCACATGTGTAAATTGAGGCAGTCTTGGTTGGGAAAGCAGATTGCAAAAGGGGTTTGGCCCTCCTTGTCTGCTATAATGGCTCATCACAGTGTTCTTATTTTGTTGTGTTATTTGTTCTGGCGAGGAACTCTCTCGGCTCTTTTGCAGGCGTATTTTATTTTGCCTGATAAATTTTGCCAGCAGCAACTAGTGACTCCAGATGTTTCTGCTTTTGTTCATGGGAACATTTTTATGGTATGGTGATGCCAAGATTATAATTTCAGGCTTAGTCTCCTAAGAAATCTATTCAACGTCCTATTTTGTTGTTGCTCTAAATTGCCATGAAAGTGAAAATCTAGGTCTTATAACAAAGAAGAACCGTCAAAAGCTCAGACCAAAACACAAACTCATCAAGGATCAGAGTTTTGTGCAACATATATATTGACACACAAGCAAAGAAAATTCCATGCCCTGCTGGCCTCAGGTCTGTTTAATAATAATATTTTATATTCATATAGCAGTTTCAAGTGTTTAAAGTCAGCCTATTGTAAACTTTACAACAATCCCCTAAGGTTACTAAATAGCCACATAAGGTAGTGAGGACAGAGGCTGAGACTGAGTAATTGCATAAATCAATAGAATCATAGCATTGGAAGGGACCCAAAAGGTCATCTGGTCCAACCCCTTGTGGCAAGGTATACTCCTAGTGTGTTTCTAGCAGGTGCATGTCATGCTTGAGGATTTTCAGTGAATCCACCACCTCCTTTGGCAACCTTTTCCACTGCCAAAACCCCACATATGAAAGGTGAAATTAGAACCAGAGAGTTTTTTATTCAAGCTCCGTTTAGTTTGCCATTAGTTTCCTTTATCCCTATTAATTTTCCTTTTTTAAGATTGTAAAAAATGTTTTCCCACTTATTTTCATTCATGTGTTATTACTATCCATTTTTTGCTTTTATGAGAAGTTGTTAAGATCAAAATCTATGCATTTCTACTCAAAAGTAAGACCTTTCTGTAAGTGTTATAGGATTGCCCTTTAGCCAATGCCAGTAAGGCCACTGGGACAGCGCTGTTGAAAAAGGTCCTCCAGCCTTGCTTTAGTCCATTGCTGGGAGTGACGGTGAAAGGGTGTGCACCTTCCCACCCCCACCATCACCAATGTCTCCAGTTCAACTGGAGCAGGAAATTCCTGGAGTCTAAATTCCTATGAACCACATATTTTTAACAGAAAAGGAACACAGAATAAATAAGGCAAAACAATAAATAGTTTAAAATAGTCTGTGCTTTTTTCCCAAGCTGAAAAACAGCTTGCTCCCCTGTAACTCCACTCTCCTTTACGTAAATTGCTCAGTCAAACCCTTTTCACATAAAATCCCCATGTATACCAAGATGGTGCAGTACTTAGGAACTTGGACTGAGACCTGAAAGATCTAGATTGTTTTGAGAACAAAGGGGTAAAATCTTGATAACGTACCATGGGCATTTGCTTTGGCATGGAAAGGTGGGTTATTAATCCCTTTTTATTGAAGAAGGAGAAGAAGGAAAAAAAAGGAGGAGAAATTTAGTTTTCATCTTTCGGGAATATTGGGGGCAGCTTACACGCAAATCATGATGACAGTACAGTCACAATCAATAGGCAGCAAAACAAAAACTAAAAAACTTGTGGGGTGGTCAAAAAAACCAAGGATGGGCTAGAATCAGCCTGTTCTCATGGTGTAAAGGTCTGCTGGTAAAAAGGCCATCTTCAACCAATTTTGGAATTTTCTGTTAAAAATATGTGGTTCATAGAAATTTAGACTGGAGGTGTGCATTAGATTCAATGGTGCATTAGATTTGAGTAAATATGGTATTTAATTGAATAAAGTTGTGCCTCAATGTCTACAGGGGTTTGAATCTGGGACTGAAAAATGCAATGATTGCTTGCATGACTGCCTAACGACAGCACTGAAAAGCAATTTTTAAAAGTATGATTTGCAGTGGCCATACATGTTGAGTTAAATCCATGTACAGTGGTATCTTGAGTAAAGAGCGACTTGAATAAAGAGCATTTTGTGTAAAGAGCAAAATTTTCTCAGAAATTTTGACTTGCGTAAAGAGCACTGTCTTGAATAAAGAGCACTTCTGAGGAAGTTTGGAACAGCATTCTACGGCAAGGGAACTCATAGGGAACTCCAGGGGAACTCCAGGGGGAGGGAACTCCAGGGGGAGCAGCCTGAGACAAGTTTGTATGTGGGATCTGTGTGTGGCAGCGTGGAAGGTGTGCCTTCTCAATGTTCTAGTGCTGCTCCCCATCAGCAACATTTGGGAATGTTAGTTGCACATAAAGACAAAGATTCCATTGAGCCAATGGATAGCAGTGAAAGAGCACAATCCTAACCATGTCTACTCAGACGTAAGCCCCGTTGTGTCCAATGGATCTTAGTCCCAGGAAAGTGTCTTTAGGATTGCAGCCAAAGTCATCCCCTTCTCAGTAATCCTCACACCAGCCATGACAGTTTTCAAAGGTACAGTACAGTTCAGTACTATACAGTATTTTCTTTATTGCAGTGTTGTGTGTTACTGTATATTGCAATGTTTTGTACTGTGTTATATTACAGTGTTTTGTATTGTGTTATATTACAGTGTTTTGTAATCTAAACAGTTAATATTTTTATATGAATATTTTTTGGGTTATGGAACCAATTTTCTGAGTTTCCTTATTTTCTATGAGAAAATCCGCTTCACCTAAAGAGCGTTTCATGTAACAATCATGCCTCCAGAACAAATTAGATGTGTTACATAAGGCACCACTATATTAAAAATCCATGTGTAACAAGGTTGAACCTGTATAAGTCAGCATTTAGTTTAACAGTTTACTATATTGCAATGAAAATGTAAAAGAAACCTACTGTTGTATGAAGTAGTGCAATTAGGTAAAAATCATAACATAACTCCAGTATCATATCATAGCATCTGATCCTAACTCAGCCAGTTGAGCAGGATTTACTATCTTGCATTGGGTTGCCATATGTCCCTCATAACTGGGACAGACCCGGTTTTCAGGGATTGTGTTCACATACTGGCAAGTTGGACGGCAGGTCCTGTCCTGGTTTTGAGAAAGAGAATTATGGCAACCCTAATCTTGGGTCTCTCTCTATTGCGGTCTCTACTGCAGATGAAATTATAGGTTACTGCAGATTTGGGATATCAGCATGTATAATCATACTTTTTTGCTGTAAACAATTAAAGTTTTATATTAAATTAGCATGGTGGTTTCCAAACTCTGGGCCAGGATCCACTGGTATGTTGCAATCTGATTTTTGATGGGTCCCAAAAGGTAATGGCAAGATCAGATATCTAATTGCCTCAAGGTCCAAAGCTATTGAAAAATCAGATAATGTAGCAGCTAATTACTGTGCAAAATGTTCAGCTCCTACAGTTTGCAAGAAAACTATTAACTGCCTTGAAAGAATTGAGCTCCTAAAATTTGTAAGCATGTATAAATTAAGATAAAGTTTGAGAGATTAAAGTCTTTTTCTGGTTATTTTTAGTTAGAAACAAATATAAAAAAATCTTTTTTAAAAGTCTGGTAAACTTTGGAGGGTCTATAGGGTGTTGTTGTAAAAAGTGGGTCCATCCTGGTGCAAAAAACATTTAGGAACCACTGAATTAAAGTAATTGTCTCCCCTTCTCACTTTTTATATGCTATTAGTAGCACAGTAAACTTTTTTCCAAATGCAAAAAGCTAAAAGAATTGATTCTGAGCCTATAGAATTCTTTGCCAAGTTGTGCACACAAGCTCTGATGTTAGTAGATTTGTTTCCCTGTGTTGTGATTTTTTTTCCTCTTAAAAATGTTGTTTGTGAAATACTTCGGAGAGAACAAAGAACTCTTAACAAAGCTAAGTTTATGGCGTGTAACCATACATTTTTTTCTCTTCTGTCTACAGGCTGTTATTGCAGGTGTACTTGTTGCTTTGGCCGAAAAACAGTGGAAACAGAGATACCTGGTAAATTTATGTGGTCATTCTATACTGTGTCACATTCTAGGCAGTAGGCAAGCAGAGTTAATCCAGGGATCGGCTCAAGAGGAAAAAGCATATTTTTCCTGCCTAAAGCTATGGCTCAGATAAAGAATACAAAGCTTATAGCAGGAACAATTTAAAACATTCTACCAGATTTTCAAGACTGAGCAGGATCCAGAGAGATTTCCCAACTTGAAAGAAGAAAATGTTGTTAGAACCAGTAAAAGCTATCAAAATGTGGAACCTTTTGAAAATCAGTTTTTTGTTGCTTTGATAGAGGGAAAATGCATGGATAAGAAATTCATTCACATGAGTAGTAGTGTTATGGTAGTAGGTTGTAGAAGTGGTAGTTTGCAGAACCCAGTTTAGGACACCACCATGTCAACAATGATGTACCACTGCCCTGCCCCTACTGGTTTTTATAACTTTTCATAGAACAGGATATTTCTGCGAGTTTGGCTACAATCCTAAAGACACTTTCCTGGGAGTAATGAACACAATAGGTTAGTAGATATGTTTAGGATTGTGCTCTTTGTCTCATTACATTCTGCACGAACTTACCCATTGATTGATACATAACATTATGGTAATATTCAAAAGTACCAAAATTTAAACATTTTAGGCAAGTGTTGGTGTCACCCTCCTTGCGCATCACTTGGTGATGCCCACAGACCCATACAGGTTAGTTGCTATATTTCCATTAAGAAAAATATTTTAGTGTTTTTAAATGAATATTATGCTTTTTCCACAAATCTACCCACCATGTCTTTATGACTTATATTTTTTTAAAAAAATCATGTATTACGAAACAAAAGCAGGCCTCCGTCAGTCTTGGAAGACTATGGTATTGTGCTTGGCGCTGCATACGCTGCATGTGAAGCACGAAAGCCTGGGCTAGATTGTTATGGAGGATAGGCTGTTACCCAAGCAGCAAATCCCCCCTCTCCACGCCACTGAATTAGTCCAATGGAAAGACAGAGCCAATATGATTGGATCCAGCTGGCATCGCAGAGCTGGGCTAAGGACAGGAGCTCACCCTGTCTTGTGGAGCTGACCCGAGTCTCAAACCCTGGCCTGCTGATTAACAGGAACAGTGTCTTAGCCACTTGCGCCACCCACAACCCTCACAGCACCATTAAAATATGGGATTAAAGAATGTTCTCCTGAATCCCTCATTAGGACTGTTGAGCAGTAGTGTCAAGTGAGCTCTTCCAAACTCACATTGGATTGGCTCAGTCAATGAACATTATGAGCCCCTAAGGCTCATATTTTCGAACCCAAAAATACAAATCTTGGCAAAATCTCTTTTGAAAAATACCATTGATCTGGTGGGATCAATGCACATTGAAGGCAGAGATCTTTTGAAGGCAAAGATCTCTTAAATATTCTGTTAGGGTCACCACCTGTTCATTATTTTATGGGCTTTTCTATCTTGCAAGTTTTTCCATAATATGGAGAAACAGTATTATTGAATCGTTTGTCTTTTTTTAAATGAAGTCTTTTTAAAATGATCTATGTCTTAATTACTGCTGTCTCACATTATGTTTCCAAGATGTTTCTCACCAAAAAGAAACAGCAGTCTTACGTGTTTTAAAACTATTAAATGTGGGGAATTATTTTGAAGACACATAAGGCAAAGATGCACAGATGCATTGCCATTCTGGATAATAAAAACAAGCACTGGAAATCTGTGATTTATTTTCTAGTTTCAAATTTAATAATTAAAATAATTGAAGCAATGTGAGCCTGTATTATAATACAATTACAATCACCCTGCACTCAGTGGGCATCTTACTCATCTTGTTTAGGTTGTCATCAGCTGTGTGGACTGTACTAGGTTAAAAGTTGGCTATCCTATGTGTAATCCAAGAGATGGATTCCAAAGCTTGGGGGGAGCTCCCACTAATTTTGACTGATGCTCTGTTGATGGCCTGTTTAGTTTGAGGAACTTGGCTAATGAAAAGTTCTCAATATCCATACTTGCTCCTTTGTCTCCATGATTTTCAGAAGAACTTCAGGCATAAGAATCAATGTGAGAGGCAACTGGACCCTGACTAGGTCCTCATGCCAGAACGGAATTAATTCAACATAGGTTAAGAGACTATTTTAGGGTGGTGCCAGCCATGATTTATTTCCTTGGCTGCCAACATTTTCAGTTTCTGATAGAACTCCCCATCTAGGACAGTCCAAGCAATCAGCTCTATACTGGATCTCCATCAGCTCCATCTTGAGTAATCCATATCATTAATGCGCCAAAGGACCTTTAAGGGTTCCCAAATCTCATCTGACTTATTATGATCAATGTTTAATTTGACCTTAAAAAACACACACACACTCTCTTGATCTCCCCTCTAGAAGTTATTAGAAATCTCACCTTCCCATCTAGACCAAGGGACAGCTCTGCAACACACTCCGAGGCAACTGAAAAGTTTGCCTTTTCAGTTTGCCTCTCCTGGTGCTTTAGAGAGCTGGTCTCGACCTTCCTATTTTATCATGATTGTTTCTAAACTGAATGGAGGCAATCCTTCCTTCTTCCTCTTCAGAGCTTGCTGACTGTTGCATTTTGATTGGAAACTAGTTGCCCTTTTAAAATTGGAACCCAGCTATGATTACAGCTTAACCCACTTGATGCAACTCTGCTTGCTGCCTCCCCAGAGACTGCTGATTTTGGTACCATGCCTGTGTTTTTAATTGCAATCCAACCATGATGACGGCCTATATGCTGTGAGATGCTTCCCTATTTAATGTACTGATTTGTGTTTGTGTTTAACTTCCGGGTTCTGCTCAAAGAGACAGAGAAGTAGAAAGGCAAAAACCATTTTTCTTGTGAATTTTGTTCTTTTTTTTTACATGTTGGGTCTGGTGAGGCTTTGCCTCCCCTAACTTCACATCACTTGGTTGATGATGTGGTTCAAGAGCCAGAACTCTATTTGAGAACCTACTGCCAATCAGTGCAGAAACTAACTGCACAAGCCAGACTTGCCAATTGGATGCAAGTCACTTGATGCCGGCCCAGGGGTGTCACAAATGTGCCATAAAGCATGCCTACAAACACCATGTGATGAAGGGATGGACGCTGAGAATTAATGTAAGAATTTATATGTAATAGATTTAAGTTTAATAATAAGTAATATAGTGATTTTAGATAGCATCGCCAAGGCAATGGACAAACTTCGGAAGCTAGTGGAGGACAGGGTGGCCTGGCGTGCCGCAGTCAATGGGTCACAAAGAGTTGGACAAGACTGACTGATTTAACAACAACAAATAATATAGTGATATAATTAACCACACAAAGCAAAATATATGATTGCTTTTAGCTTTTATTTTGTTGTGTCTTATGATTTTTTTAGGCTTGTCCTCTATTTGTAGTTATGGCATAGATGACCCTGTGTTTGCGGCAGTGCGCTAGGATTGTGTTTCCTGGGTATCTGTGGTCAATAAGGTGGTTCAGCTAAAGGTTAATGACTACGTAGTTTTGTATCATTTTCCAGCTGTGACAGTACGTTTTTGTCTACATTTCAGTGGGAAGCTGGTTTCACTTTTAGCTTCTTAAATATCTTCGGTACAGCTGTCCAAGGCACTGTTGCTCTTGAGGCCCTTCTCATTGGCCCTTATTGCTACTACTCCTTCGCTGGGATTTCAGGAATGAACTACGTTGGCTATGCAGTCCTGTTTCCTTTTCCATATGGCAAGTATGCTTCTGTATGCAAGGATCCTCTGCACTATGAATGGTACCACATGGGACTGCAGATTCTAGATCTTTGCTCAAGTCTTGCCATGCTGTGTTCATCAGTGGCGACAGTGGTTACCCTCACCATCAGACTGTTCCGTTTTGGACACTTAAATGTGAGTATTAATTATTGTCAGGCAAGTAAATAATAATAGTATTTAATAATACTAATACTAGTGAATACTAACAGGCTACAATCCTATGTAAACTTAGCTGGGAGTAAGTCTCACAGAACTCAGGAATTTACTTCTAGGAGACATGCATTGGATTGTGCTGACAGTTGCTTTTCCATATGGAAAAAGGGTTTTGCCCACAAGTTTCATTCTTTAATATAGGTCTGCACAGCTTGTGATCCATTAGGCTTAACAGCACCTTTGCGCACAGGATTACCGCCCCATACATGGGTGGTAGGTTTAGATAGATTGATGAATGTGAAGTGGAATAAAGTAACTACAGATCCAACCTTATTATATACTGATTTTTTAATACAAAGATTTGACTCAACATAAATGTTCACTGCAAACCACAATTTTAAAAACAGTTTTTTCTACTGTTGTAGCAAGGCAATCATGCAAGTAATCATTCTGTTCTTTAAATGAGCCAGGCATACCTTTGCCTTTCTTGGCTGTGGGTGGTGCAAGTGGTTAAGACAGGTTAACCAGCAGGCCAGGGTTCGAGACCCGGGTCGGCCCCACAAGATAGGGTGAGCTCCTGTCCTTAGCCCAGTTCTGCGACGCAGCTGGATCCAATCGTATTGGCTCTGCCTTTCCATTGGACTAATTCAGTGGCGTGGAGAGGGGGGATTTGCTGCTTGGGTAACAGCCTATCCTCCATAACAATCTAACCCAGGCTTTCATGCTTCGCTTGCAGCGTATGCAGCGCCAAGCATGATACCATAGTCTTTCAAGACTGACGGAGGCCTGCTTTTTTTCCTACAACAATGAGAAAAGCTGTTTTTAAACCGTTGTAAAGGGACACACTTTTTAAACTTTTATTTAGCACATTTTTTGGTAGCAGCAGGCAGATATTCACCTCATTGCCTAACTGTATCTGCATAACCTTATTTTCTTAGGAGCAATGGAGGAGCAAGAAATCTGAAAGTGGGTCTTTAAATCTTTTCTCACTGTTTTTAATCCTGATTTTTTTTTAATGCATGGGAGGTTCTGGAATGGAATCCAGAATATATATGGGACACCTGAATATATATGAACAAGCTGCCCCTTGACTTTCCATGTTCTGGCAGAGTATAAATCCTTTTGCGTTAGGTTGGGAATCGATCTGGACAGCAGCAGGAGGAGGATTCGGTGTATCTTTGTTTTAAATTACGCACACAGCTGTTCATTGAGTGAGAAGCCTCTTCCTGAGATCCAAACACAGTCCTCTAGTTTGGCTCAAGGTCATGCAAGAAAGCATCTTGTGGGTCGCATGGAAACACTCAGAAGGTCCACTGTTTGGAAGCTCTTGGAACCTGGAACCACTAATGGATTGGCTGCTGGCTTTTAGGAAAGTACCATTTCATTCCTGTTATCTGTTTGCAGTTCTTTATTGAAATAGGAAGCACACTTTCATTAGTATCCATTTTTGTAGAGGATGCAAGTGGAGTGAGGGAGCTCTGAGTCACACAAATGGGTTTTTAAAAGGAGGATGGGAAGTGTGCAGTCTGCAAAAGCAGACAGCTGTTTGGAACTCCCAATGGCTTTATTTTTATTGCTCCTCAATTTCTCTCCTCCTTCTCTCATCTGAAGACATGAACTGACCCTTTATTATTATCAGGGTCATTGATTTTTTCTTACTCCCATTATCTGGTCTCTTCCTCCAGCTGTGGAATTAACGGCCTCCTTTGTTTCTTCTCTGACCTTGCAGGGCCAGCATCAGTAGAACTGCTCACAATATTGCATTGTGACAAAAACTAAGTGTTTTGCCCCATGTACACCACTGTTTTAAGCTAAGAATGGGCCTTAGGCAACCTAAAAGCCTGCATGCTTGCAGGATGAAATGCTGATCACCAGATCATGAACAGGTAGAGAACTAGTATAGCTTAGAGATCTTCTGATCTCTAAGACAGCAGGCCAGTTGCTTCCTCCTTAACTAAATGATGTGCCAGTCTCTGCTCCTACCACTCTCCACTGTCTGACCCCATTACAGTGGGCCCTCCTTATTCATTCATTCATTCATTTATTCATTTATTTATTTTCCAACTTTCTTTTGAAGACCCAAGGTGGCTCACAATATAACTGATATAATTTAACTGATATAAAATCAGTTAAAACACCTGTTAAACACTTCATCAAATCCAACAATCAATACACCATAAAATAGTACAGGTGACCCTTGTTATCCAAAAGGGTTCCATTCCAGAACTTCCTATGGATGAAAATACTGTAATCAGTGGATAAAAAACAGTGAGAAAATAGATTTACAGACCCACTTCCAGGTTTCTTGCTCCTCCTTTGCTTCATTGGAATAAGGTCATGCCTCAGTATCTTCAGGGGTTTTTGATTCTGGGACTCCCTGCTGACACAAGAAAAATGTGTTAAAAAAATTTTTTAAAAAGCAGTTTAAAAAAATAAAAGGCATCTCTTTACAATTATTTAAAAACAGCTTTTCTTAATGTTGTTGAGAGGCAGTCAGCAATGAGAAATGCAAAGGACCCCCTGCCATTGCCTGACTCAACTGAAGAATGGAGTGATTGTTTGCATGACTGCCTTTCTACAACAGAAAGAAAAGCTGTTTTTAAACTGTGGTTTGTATTGGTCATTGGCTGCTGTGTGAAATTGGAAGCTGGATTAGATGGGCCTTGGTCTTGATCCAATGGACGTTATTCATATGTTCTTATGTTTTTGCAGTGAGTCAAATCCGTGTATAAAAAATGTGTATAGACTGGACCTGTAAAATTTAATAATGCTTTCTGCCTGTGTCCTCTATATTTGCTTTCTGCATGTGTCCTCTACATCTTCCTCTTCCTCTCTGTTTCTCTCTTGTTTAATGTTTAAACTTTTTTTTCAAAAAGACTTTCAAACTTATTTCTTCAGTTGTTTATTGGTATGATTATATATACAAAGTTTATATAATTAACAAATATAAATATCCCAATTTTCAAAGTTAGCATGCACATGGAAACACACATACATACTTCAATAAAGGAATAATGATTATTTTTAATCATTTTAACATTATAACTTTTCCTGAAGTTAATTTTATAAAGGAGGACTGCCAAATCTATATGGGCTTCTGGTGCCAAATAATCTTGGTATGCCACTGGTTTAAAGGGACGATGCAAAGGACAGAGGTGGCTACCCTACAACCCTCTTTGGACAACTGATCAGAAAAAGCCTGGTTTTTTTAAATGGGAACATGTGAGAAAGTATGAAGTATGTGGGTGTAGGGAAGCAGGTTGCCACCACCCATTGTGAAAAAAAACACTGTGCAGAAAGTGGCAACGCGCCGTCCTTCACAGGTCCCTCCTTGAGCAGTCTCTTTAAATAAAGCAGACGTTAAATAAAGCAGATTGCCCCTCACTTTCTGTTTTGTAGGAAAGGATTGTGCCGAAAAGATCAATGTAAGGATGGAAGCAGCTGGTCTTCCCATATGATTTTTGAGTGGTGAACATAGTGGTGGTGGTAGTGGTCACCATCTTCCACTGGGCTGTTCCTGCAGACATAGCATCCTCAACACAACGATAAGGAATTTTGAATAAATTAGGGTGTTTTCGTTAGTAAATTAGTAAATCAGGAGAAAATATGAGACAAGCACTTGGATGCTTGGATCAAATGACTTTGGAAGAGGCTGCTAAAAATGCAAGATCCAGATCTTTATATCTCCCTCAACACCCAAAATGGTAAAAGAAGAAGATCACTTGGATTACTGTGTTAATAGTGTGGATAATTGGTTAGTGCTATTGGTACAGGGCTGTGGGTGGCGCAAGAGGTTAAGGCACTGTGCCTGTTAACCAGCAGGCCAGGGTTAGAGACCTGGGTCAGCCCTACAAGACAGGGTGAGCTCCTGTCCTTAGCCCAGCTCTGCGATGCCAGCTGGATCCATTCGTATTGGCTCTGCCTTTCCATTGGACTAATCCAGTGGTGTGGAGAGGGGGGATTTGCTGCTTGGGTAACAGCCTATCCTCCATAACAATCCAACTCAGGCTTTATTGCTTCGTATGCAGTGCAGAGCACGATACCATAGTCTCTCAAGACTGACGGAGGCCTGCTTTATTGGTACAGAGCACAGAGTCACTCCATACCCAGTTGGTGAGCTGAGATTACAATTATCATTGTGTCTCCATATCATCAGGTGCACCAAAGGGTTAAAGGTACGGGAGCATGTCATTTACGCAGGCTGTGTGGCTAATGCTGCTGAATTAAGTTAACTCACACTGTGACCCAACACCAAAATGCCAAGGGCAGAGGTTATGATCGGGCTTCCTGGAACATGTTACTGACCCGGTACTGCCTTGACTTGCAGGAGGAAATCTACATGATAATGAAGGGTTTGCACTTCACTTGACCTCCATTGAAGCCTTTGCTGAAGCTTCCTGGAATGATTGACGCAAGGGGTGGCAGTGGAGCACATCTGCTCTGGCCTTTTAAGTTTGGGCTGTCAAACAGGGTGGCTCCATCAAGCGTCATGCTTCAGAGTGTCAGCTGTGTGCTTTGTGGCCATTCATACAACAAGCAGGAGGGAAAATAGAAACACTTATAGTGAACAGAAGATGGCAAATATAACAATATCAAGCCAAAGAAACTAAAGGTTTCCATGAGATCTTGTGATTATCTCTTCTGAAAAATATTTGCAGTATTAGCTAGGGGGGAAAGATCTTTTGTCCTTCACTGGAATAAACAGCCTCATGTTGAAAGATGAGGCTTGAGAATGGGATTAGGAAATGATCATGCCCCCCTCCGAGGTCCAATCAGCCCCTTCTTTACCCCTTTTTGCCCATATTCCCTTTCTTTCCCCTGCCCACTGTGTGATATTCCTCCTCCAGCATGCATGTGCCCTGCACTGTGGTGGTTGGTCTTCCCATCAGTGCCATGATCAACCGCAATGTTGCAGGATGCTTGATGGCATGTTTGTGACAGCGCACATAGCTTTTCTGTTGGTGCTACCTTTCCTCTGTTCGTCCTTGAATTATTCTTTAAACTGCCCAATCTTTAAAGACATCGCTGCATCTCATGGCAGTGAATTCCACACGTTACTGTGTTGTGCGAAGAATTACTTGATCTTGTCTGTCTGGAATCAAATCTGTCTTTCTTGCCAATCAAATTCATTAGATAACCTTGAGATCTAAGATTATGAGAGATTGACTGAAAAACTTCTCCCTCCCTATTCAGGCAAGTACAGATCAAATGTATAGCTAACAGCATATAGATCAAAGTTTAAATTACATCTTTATGGTTACAGCTGGAATACTTCCCAAGTACTAAAAAGAAAGGCAGGATAGTATTCTGATTGCCAGAAAAAATACAATAATCCGATAAGATCAGCATTAGCAACCATCTCCACACTAGTAACCTCCCCTATACATATCTCCAAAGATAACTGATTTCTTATTTTGAGAATCTTTACATCCTGCTTATTTGTCCAACAAGGTTGCTACCAACAATATAAAACTGAACATGAAATTCCCACTAAGGCTGCAATCCTAAACACACTTTCTGGGAGTAAGCCAGTTACTTCTGAGGAGATAGGGTTAGGACTGCACCCTAAATCATAAAAGGCACTGGAGAACATTGGCACAGCTGAACATAGCAAAGCAAACCAAATGAGCAGTAACAGCAAAAGCAAGCTCAGTTTGGCCTGGTTCCAGATACTTAACAGTGGTTTACAAGAAAATGAAAAAATATATGTATTGTACTGTATATAGATAGTCCCAATCGGTGGCATAGCTAGAGGGGGTGCAAAGCTCTACAGTTTGCAGGGAGCCTCACAGCAGTGTGCAAGCAGTCCCTCCCCTTCAGAGCCATTCTGGGGGGAAGCAAAACAAGGATACTCAAAATCAGGAGTCTACAAAACTCAGCTTTGGGGCCAGATGCAGCCTGTGGTGAGGCAGAAATGCAAGATCCACATTTTTATATATATCCACTTTCTCCCAAAGTGGAAGAAAAAGAAGACTTGGATTACTGTGTTTAATTAGTATGGTTAACTGGTTAATTAGTGTGATATTGGTATACAGAGCAGCAAGTGATGCTATAGCAATAGCAAAACATTCACCTCAACAAAACTCACCTGGCCAACCTCTGGTCCAGTTGACCAAACATGACTGAAGCTGTGGTTTTAGGGTGATGAAATGGAAGTCCATTTAGGTTTGTGCTTTAGTTCTATGCCGTGTGTTGGCACTTGCAGAAATGCTGGAAACTTGAGCCTATTTATTCATTAATCTAACCCTGCAGTCCAGAGTAACTATGGGAGCACGTAAAAGACATTACGTGCACCCGTAGTTATGGCACCACCTAATGAAAACCTATGGGAAATTCATATTGCAATCCAGAGTAAATTGGTCTTACACCAGAGCAAGGACTCCCCATAGTTACTCTGGATTGTGCCCTGTTCCATCTCTAATCTGTTTATTTAATTTTTGTATTTCAACTATTTTTTCTGGCCCTCAACACTGTGCCAGCTATTTGATGTGGCCCTTTGGCCAAAACGTTTGGAGTCTCCTGCTCTAAATCCTAACCGTGTCTACTCAAAAATAAGCTCCACTGTGTTCAGTGGGTCTTACTCCCTGGAAAGCGTCTTTAAGATTGTAGCTTTTGAGTCCTTTTGTAATGATCTGTTCTATAGATAGGAATCTATAGATGGGAGTCCCTGTGTACTAATCTTATTCTAACTCTAGAAATTAATGCTGTTCCCCTACTGCAGTACACATACTTTCTGCTTCCAGAAATGTTCCTTGATTATTGTGTATGATGCCATTATTTAATGACATACCCACCAACTCACCCGGAGCAATATGCCTTCAGAAATTGGCATACCTTCATATCTTGGAGTCTAAAAGAAGATCATAGAATCATAGAATCATAGAATCATAGAGTTGGAAGGGACCTAGTAGGTCATCTAGTCCAACCCCCTGCCTGCAGCAGGAATTCCCCCTAGAGCATCTCCAACAGGTGCTCATCGAGCCTCTGCTTGAAGATCCCCAGTGAGGGAGAGTCCACCACCTCCCTTGGCAATCTGTTCCACTGCCCAACCGCCCTCACCGTCAGGAATTTTTTCCGGATTTCCAGCCGGAATCTCCTTTCTTGCAGTTTGTACCCATTGGTTCTAGTTCTGCTTTCAGAAGCAGCTATGAACAAATTGGCCCCTTCCTCCCTATGACAGCCCTTCAGGTATCTGAAGAGGGCAATCATGTCTCCCCTCAGCCTCCTCTTCTCCAGGCTGAACATCCCAAGTTCCCCCAACCTTTCCTCCTAGGGCTTCCCTTCCATCCCACTGATCATTCTTGTCGCTCTCCTCTGGACTTGCTCCAGTTTGGCTGCATCCTTCTTAAAGTGAGGTGCCCAGAACTGAACACAGTACTCAAGGTGAGGTCTCACCAATGCAGAATAAAGAGGAACTATAACTTCTCGTGACTTGGAAGCTACAGTCCTCTTAATGTAACCTAAAATGGAATTTGCCTTCTTTGCAGACACATCACACTGCTGACTCATGTTCAGCTTGTGATCCACGGCGACTCCAAGATCCCGCTCACCTGTTGTGCTGCCAAGCCAAGTATCCCCCATTTTATACCTATGTTTTTGGTTTTTATTGCCTAAGTGCAGAACCTTGCACTTCTCCCTGTTGAAATTCATTCTGTTTGTTACAGCCCAGGATTCCAGTTTATCCAGATCCTCCTGGAGGTTTCTCCTATCTTCTGATGTGTTTGCTACTCCTCCCAGTTTGGTGTCATCTGCAAATTTGATCAGGCTCCCCCGTATCCCTTCCTCCAAGTCACTGATGAAAATGTTAAAGAGAACCAGTCCCAAGACAGAGCCTTGGGGTACCCCACTAGAAACGGACCTCCAGGTTGACACAGAACCATTTACTGAAAACCCTTTGAGTGCGGCCATCGAGCCAGTTGCAGATCCACCTAACAATTGCCCTGTCTAGCCCATATTTTTCCAACTTCCCAATTAAAATGTCATGTGGGACTTTGTCAGATGCTTTGCTGAAGTCAAGATAAATGACATCCACAGCATTGCCACTGTCCAGTAAGCTCGTAACCCGATCAAAAAAGGAGATCAGATTTGTCTGGCAAGATTTATTCTTGGTAAATCCATGCTGGGTTGTTTTGATCACGGAGTACTTGTCTAGATGTGCACAAATTGTGTGTTTTATGATTTGCTCTAATATCTTGCCCGGGATTGAAGTCAAACTGACTGGTCTATAATTTCCCGGGTCTTCTTTTTTCCCCTTCTTAAAAATTGGGACTACATTTGCCCTCTTCCAGTCCAGTGGCACTTCTCCACTCCTCAAGGATTTCTCAAAGATGATTGACAAAGGCTCTGCAAGGACATCTGCAAGTTCCTTCAGAACTCTAGGATGCAGCTCATCCGGTCCAAATGACTTGAATTCATTTAGGCCAGTTAAGTGGTTTCGAACCAGTTCTCTGTCAATCTTAATCTGCTGTTCTGCACCATCCATGTTTTCATTACCTCTTAGGGGATGTAAACACATCCCCAAATCAGTCAATGATCCCGCACCCCCATTTGCACAGCCCTCCTTCTGTGAATAGACGGATGCAAAGTAGGAGTTGAGTAGCTCCGCCTTCTGCTGGTTTCCAGACACCTGTTGTCCATCCTTGTCCAAGAGCAGCCCCAGCCCCTCGTCTCTCCTCCTGTTCCTTTGGGCATATCTAAAGAAGCTCTTTTTGTTATCTTTGACTCCCCTGGCCAGCCTCAGCTCATACTGAGCTTTAGTATCCCTGACCCCCTCCCTACATGACCGGGCTACCTGCCTGTACTCCTCTCTGGTGATCTTTCCAGTCTTCCACTCCCTATACTTCTCTTTCTTTAACTTCAGCTGATCCCCAAGTTGCCTGTGGAGCCAACCTGGTTTTTTCAGCATTTTCCCCCCTTTCTTTTTTATTGGAATTGTTTCTGACTGTGCTTGTAGAAGCTGCCTCTTAAGGAGCTCCCACCCATCTTGGGCCCCTTTCCCCATTAGATCATCAACCCATGGGATCCCACCTATGACTCCTCTAAGCCTGTTGAAATCAGCTTTCCTGAAATCCAACATATAAGTTTCACTCTGCACTCTTTTTATTTCCCACATTATTCTAAATTCCAGCAGCTCATGATCGCTTTCCCCTAAAGTTCCCACTATGTTGACCTGATCAACCAGTTCTTCACGATTTGTTAAGATCAGGTCAAGGATGGCCCCTCCCCTTGTCGTTTCCTCCACTTTCTGGACCATGAAGTTATCTTCCAGGCCCATCAGGAATCTACTGGAGCTTCCATGTTTGGCTGAGTTTGTCTCCCAGCAAATGTCTGGGTAGTTAAAGTCCCCCATTACTACTACCTCATATTTCCTTGCAATGCCTGCCAGTTGCTCCAAGAAGACATCGTCTACTCCTTCTCCTTGACCTGGCGGTCTATAGTAGACGCCCACCACAATGTTTTGTTTTTTATTTTCCCCCCTTACTTTTACCCAAACACACTCTACAGGGATATCCGGACCACTCTCCTGGATTTCAGAGCAAGTATATATGTTCTTGACATATAATGCTACTCCACCTCCCCTTTTGCCACTTCTGTTCCTCCGGAACAGCTGATAGCCTTCCAATTGTGTGTTCCAGTCATGGGAGTCCCACCAAGTTTCAGTTATTCCTATCAAATCAAATTTCCCTTCACTTGCTAAAAGCTCCAGCTCATCTTGTTTATTTCCCAGGCTCTGTGCATTTGTGTAAATGCAACTTAAGCCCTGGAGGTTGCAACTCAATGCATTTCCCTCCTTTTTTGTAAGGCCAGGCCCCTCTAAAGATTTTTGAGTTACAGCTGTGCCCTGGCAATTTCCATCCAGAGCATTTTCCTTATTCCTAGGTTCCCTTTGGACGTAACCCACCCCCTTCTTATTTAGTTTAAAGCCCTCCTGATAAGGTTGGCCATCTCCCGTCTGAAGACACTCTTCCCCCAACCCGTAAGATGTAGTCCATCCTTTGCTAGGAGTCCTTCCTCAAGGAAGTTCATCCTGTGATCCCAGAATCCAAATCCTTCCCGATGACACCATTTTCGAAGCCAGCTATTGACCTGAAAAATCTTGCTATCTCTCTGAGGACCTTTGCCAATTACTGGGAGGATGGATGAGAATACCACCTGGGTATCCCCCAGGTCCTTAATCTTCCTCCCCAGAGCTTCATAATCCCCAACTATCTTTTGGAAAGTTTCCCGAGCTGTATCGTTTGTTCCTCATCTAGCTCCAATACTATTCACCAACATTTCCTCACCTGTGAGCACCTGGCATAAATTAGAAACCAGGGATGTGTCTCTGTACATTTGATCACTGGTTCTAGCACTGACCAGCTGTTCAACTACTCACTGTGGACTTGGGCCAATCCAGCAATGAGGCTCTGTTTAACTAGCCTATATATTTAAGTGAGGACATTAAATGTGAAGCAACTGAAGCCAGCATGGTCTGCATTCTTGGAGCAGAATGAACAGGAAGAAAGGTCTAGAGGCACTGACCCAGATACGGGCCAGCTGGCTGTGACCACCTTTTTTCTCCTTCCCTGGCCTCCTCCTCTTCCTCCTGCATGAAATGCAACTGTCCAGTTTGTTTTCATTTAATTATTGGAATGTAAGAAAATAAGAATTGCTGAAAACACACACAGACCAGGAGGTTTTTTCAGACTTGATAATGCCAGGCCTTTCATACTAAAGAAAAATATTAACCGTACATCATGACATGATGTATTGTTCTTGGGAGAAGAGCAGATCCATGGCAAGAGAGTGTTTAAGGGCAAACAATACGTGCTGCACTTGCTTAGATTTCTTCTCTCAAAACTAGCTGTGGGAAGGGGCATTTGGGATCAGGGCCATGGAAGTTAGCCAAAGGTTGGAAGGGGAGGTTATAGTCCAATTCCAGGTTTCCCAGTGCTGCTGGAGCATTAATGCCAAAACATCTACTGCTCTTTAGCTGGTGCTGGGAAGCTGTTGGGAGTTTCCTTGGGGGAAGGAGAATTTTGTCTCTTCCCCCCATTGGAAAATCCCCAAACCCTGCAATGGGGCTTCTCTATTTTATGTCACCTAGGGCACAATCCAGAGTAACTACAGGGAGTCCTTGCTCCGGTGTAAGAACAATTTGCTATGGATTGCAGTATGAATTTCCCATAGGTTTTCATTAGATGATGAAGTAACTACGGGTGCACATAATGTCTCTTACATGCTCCCGTAGTCACTCTGGATTGTAGGGCTATTTTGCCACCTATAGACTTGAAAGATTCCATGGCAGGTCTTCTGGTCTGGTGGATCTGGGCTCTGCAAGTCCCATGCCTCCCATACCAGCTCTTCCCCTACACGCATACCATCCTCTCCCACACCCCAGAGGTTGCACCACTGCTTAATAGTTTCACTAGCCCTACAATCCAGAGTAACTACGGGAGCACGTAAGAGACTTTACGTGCACCCGTAGTTACTGCACCACCTAGTGAAAACCTATGGGAAATTCATATTGCAATCCAGAGCAAATTGTTCTTACACCGGAGCAAGGACTCCCCGTAGTTACTCAGGATTGCGCCCTAAGCATTGGGTCCACCTCTTGCCAGTACTGGCCCCAATGCATAACTGATGCGGACCTAGCTCACTGTGCTCAATACTCACTGGGTGCTCTAAATGTACATTTTGGCATGTTTATGGCACCTTGTGCCAGCACTGACGCTCACCACCAGAACTGAGTGAGTTTAGGATTGAGCCCTAAATACTTTCCTAGGTATCTAATCAGGAAGTGGTGTTAAAGATGCCATTGAATTCCTGTCCTTTGGATTAACATGCTTTGGAACACAATCCTAACCATGTCTACTCAAAAGTAAGCCCCATTGTATTCAAAGGGTCTTACTCCCAGGAAAGTGTCTTTACGATCGCAGCCTTGGACACTCAGAGCAGCCTTGATTTGGAGCTGGTTTCCCTGATTCAACATGATGATCAATTCCTTCTGGTTCACCCTTTCCCACTTGTTTTGCTGCCATGTCACATACCCAGGGCTCAGTGATCCTGAGCCCACCCTTCTAAGCCCCCTACATGATCCCCTTTGTCCTGTGTATTTTAAACCAGACCAGTGTGGAAGAATAGAGGCCGTCTATGCCCGAACTGCAGATAAGAGGGTTCTGGATCACTGCACTTAATCTGTTTTCCTCATCCAGCTGCTTCTCTCAACTGACAACTCAACACAAGACTTTCAGTCCACATCAAGGGCAACCAGCCCTGTCCATTTATGTCCAGTTAATATTTAATTGTACAAATGAGTAAATAAAGTTTTGCAGTAAATGCTATTGCACTTTCTCTTTTTCTTCCTAGGGGGAAATGATCACATTCAATTGACTTCTATTCAGCTGAGAACATCTGTTATTCATAGAGATTTTGGCTATCATCATTGTATCAAGATTGATTGTCAGTTGGGTTTGATATGGAATTTATAAATTAAAATATTTTCTTGTTTAAATGCAAGATTAGAGTTCAGATAATTCTTTTGCTGTTGTAATATGTGTTTAAAGCTCATCCAAAGAGAGAATTCTGAGAGACACATGCATGTGTGCACGCACGCAAACACACACACACCTACACACCACATATACATGTGAGAGAGTATTTGTCAGTGCATGAAATGCAATGATCATATAGGGAGTGGCTGATGTTTTCATTCACTGGCAACCACTGTTCCATTTTTAACAACATAGCCACACAGCTCAAAGTTTAGTTCTGCACAACTCAGAGTTCAGTGTTCCTGCAAGGCCAGTGATGATGTGGGACATCGAGCATAATCCTAACCATGTCTCATTATGGATTACTCCTAATCCAAGTATCCCTACAATCCAGAGTAACTACGGGAGCACATAAGAGACATTACATGTACCCGTAGTTACTGCACTATCTAGTGAAAACCTATGGGAAATTCATATTGCAATCCAGAGCAAATTGTTCTTACACCGGAGCAAAGACTCCACGTAGTTACTCTGGATTGCGCCCTAAGCCTCATTATGTTCAGTGGGTCTTACTCCTAGGAAAGTGTCTTTAGAATGCAGCCATCACCATGAATCCAAAAATGGTGAAGAGCAGCAACATAATGGGATCCAGGCAGTCGTTTGCATCTGATGGAATTCCATACCAGATATAGGGTGCTCCTCTAGCCCTTAGGGCCCCAACCGGGTCCATTGGACCCGATTGGAAGTTTGTGTTGTGTTTTTTTACTGGAATTTATTATTTTTACTTGACAAGACTTCCTGACTTTTTTACTGCTAATGAAACAGTTACAGATCCAAAAGCGTAAGTTTTTGAATTTACCGTTTTTCTGTAAATTCCAATTTAAAAAAATCATCCTAGGCCGGGTCCATTAGACCCATATTGCCATTTACATACATTATCCCAGGCCGGGTACATTAGACCCATATTGCCTTTTACAGGTAACTTCTCTTTCTGGTTTCTTCTCTTTCTCTCGTGAAAACTTCAGGGCAATAAACCCCATGCTGAGACTGTCCTTTTGTTTGTTGTGGGAAATCTTCAGGGCAATAAAACCCATGCTGAGAACCTCTTAATCTTTTTTGTTTGTTGTGGAAAAACCAGTCATTGCAACTGGGTCTAATGGACCCATTGGTTTTACATGTTAAAAAAAAACATGGGATCCTAAGGGCTAGAAGGTGGGAGCTAAAATTCTCCATGTGTGTGTGAACGTATCAGTCTGGAAAACAGGGTTAGGATTCTAGTACGCACTGCCACTCCTGAAATCCACTGTGTCTTCTCATGAATCATCCCTGTCCTCCTTGTTCCCCACTTGATTTTCCCCCAAACTGCTCACAAATCACCTAAGCAGCCACTGTGCTGGCATAGCATCTGGGAACTGCTATGTTTGTGGGAACTGGCATGGCAGGGCATCTTGGAACTGCTCTGTATAGGTGGCTCCATAGTGCATTACAGTGGTGTGCGCTATTTATTATGCCACAAGATTGGGACATAGGTGGAACACAACTCTGGATGCGGTTACGCAGCATTGGCCTTGCTGATTTGTATGTTTGTGCCACCATCTGAGAAGATGCTCCATGGTTCACTCTGACAGTGAACAATAATATGGCATCAATCGGGATCTCCAGTGATACACGCATGTGACTGACAGCAAGAAAATATTTTCAGTGAATCCTATCAATACTTTTTTTGAGTCTTGCTCAGATAAATGCCCAGTGCATCAGAAACAAGAGGATGTGGAACCAAAGCTATGCAGCTGATGCGTACCTTTCCAAATCAGTCTATTCCCCCTGTTTCGCCTTCACCTGTCAACCACATGTTGCACAAACAGTTTAAGCTAAATATATCAGACTGACCTTTTCAAGATCTCAAGCTGTTGCGAAGATCAAAGTGCTCACTGTTTGGGAGTGACAAGATATCCAATTTCTATTGTTTATCCAAGCCAACTTGTCCATGTGAGGTCAGTTCACAGTGACTGTAGCCTTGAGTTGACCATTTCTGAACATGGGCAAGATTACTGCCATGGATTATTCTGTAAGCTGGTCTCCCCATACAGGGGGTGTTGGGGCTGAGTCCATGATTTGCACTGTCACAGTAGCATGTGTACAAGGACCTGTAATTCAGCCAGCTGTCACAATATCCAAGGAGCATAAGAAAGTAGCATGAGCATAGGATGGTGCCATGTGGCTTACGGGGGGATCTACTTTACATCAAATTACAAATCAATAATGCTGTAAGTGAGGCTAATGCTAGCATTCCCTTCATACAGATTTATTTGCTTTTAAATCAATAAGTCGCTTGTCCATAAAATTATAATGTAAATAAAATAATAATGCCATTATACAAATCAATAGTGAAACCACATTCGGAGTACTGTGACCAGTTCTGTTTGCCACGTCTCAAAAATGATATAGAGGAAATTGAGAAGGTTCCGAGGAGAGCGACCAAAATGATTGATGGTCTGGGACACCTTCCGCATGAGGAGAGACTACAGCATTTGGGCCTCTTCAATCTAGAGAAGAGGCGCTTGAGTGGGGACATGATTGAGATGTACAATATTATGCAAGGGATGGATAGAGTAGGTATAGGGATGCTCTTTTCCTTTTCATGTAACACCAGAACTGGGGGACATCTAGTAAAATTGAATGTTGGGAGGGTTAGGACGGACAAGAGAAAATATACACTACCCAGTGTGTAGTTGGTCTGTGGAATTCCCTACCACAGGATGTGGTGATGGCATCTAGCCTCTATGCCTTTAACGAGAGATTTGACAAATTCCTAGAGGAAAGGAACATCACAGTTTACAAGCCATGGGGGGTGCATAGAGGTGGACAACCTCAAAATGTCAGATGCAGAGGAGGGCATCTGGATGCAGTTGTCTTGTGTGCTCCCTGAAGCATCTGGTGGGCCACTGTGTGATATAGGAAGCTCGACTTGGTGGTCTTTTGGCCTGATCCGGTGGAGCTCTTCTTATGTTCTTATGATCCTCCTTTTTACTTCTAGATGGGCCCGTTCTGAGGTTAGAGGGAGTATGACTTACATGAGACCACCCACTGAGTTCGGACCTCAGCTCAGGTTTGTACTAGGTATTTACTGACTTGTAGATAAAACCCAGATGTAAACACTGTACTCCACCCTGTTCTATACAAAAGAGCCATGCATGACCTCTGTCTTCCAATATACCTGCTAATGCAGGGAAGGCCCAATAGGGCGCACTGCCTGATGCCTGACAGTCATTTGCCTCCTCTGTGCTGTGAGCACATGCATCCTCTCCCTAAGGGCCCCTTACTTTCTTAATATGCTCCATGACAAAATTATTTTCAATAATAGTCATGACACGAAATGAATATAATAATAATGGCCAGAAAATAACTCACCCGCTCTGTTGTTGGTGGGGGAGGTCAGTGCACTGGCCTAATCCCCCTCCAGGAGTTGCAGAAAAGGGCCTTATGGCACTTTTGTGACACCCCCAGGCAAGCAGGGGACTTGGCCCAGGACTTGTGCTGGCCTAACTGGGGATTAGTATTGCATGCTCAGTAGCTTATTCATTAAATATACATTGTAACTTTTGGGGTGGAAAGTTATATTAGTGGCATAGCCAGAGAGGGTACCAAGCACTAAGTTTTGGAACTTCACCAAGGCATGCAAGCAGACCCTCCTCTTCATTCTGGGCAGGGGGCGGGGTGGGAAACAGAAACTGAAGATTTCATTTTTTTGCCCCCACCTGAAAAGGCTTTGAATTCGGAACAGGAGGGGCTGCTTGCACGCTGTGGTGAGTTTCCCTGTAAATATGGTTACCATCAGGGTGGCCAGATGCCAAACATAAATTCCTCCCCCAAGTCCCCCAAAATTCCTTTCCCCCAAGCCAAAATTCCTACCCGGTTAAAAAATGTAGGACACCCCCAAAATGTAGGACAAATGTAGGACATGTTAAAATAAAGCAGAAGTACTCATATTGGTTTCCTGTACTTAATTTCAACACTTTTAAATTGAAAACCTTTTGTGATGGTTTTCTGACCCAGACATGTAAGATGCCCTCAAGCATAAGATGCCCTCAAAGCAGTTTCAGCAACACAATCCACGCAAGTGATTTCAACATGCATGATCCTGACACATACATGTAAGACACCCTCAAAGCTGTTTGCAGCAACACAACCCACACAAGTGATTTCAACATGCATGATCCTGACACATACATGTAAGACACCCTTAAAGCAGTTTGCAGCAACACAACCCATGCAAGGGAAAGGAAGGTGGGATGGGTGAGTAAGGAAGGGGCAGGTAAGTAAGGAAGTGGGTAAGTGGGGAAGGAAAGTAGGGAAGGGGAAGGTAAGTAGGAAAAGGAAAGGTAAGGAGGCAAGTTAGGTGGGGGTTGCTTACCTTTGTAGCAGCAGAGGTGGTGGTTGCAATGGCCCCTGGAGGCTCCAGCTGGGAGGTGGGGTGTGGAGAAGTGGCAGGGGGTGGCAGGGGAATCAGGGAAGCAGTGAGAGAAAGCAGTGGCTTGGGGAGAAGCTGGCAGGGGGCAGCAGGAGGATTGGGAAGCCACGTGGTGGGCAAAGGAGCTGCATGGCTTGGGGAGCTGGCTGGGGGATGGCAGGGGAGCGGGAAGCCACACAACGGGCAGAAGTGCTGCATGGCAAGAGGGGAAGCGGCTGGTGGGTGGGACAGCCCTCACCACGCTAGTGGCCTGCTGGCCAACCAGGAGGCAGGGAGGGACCTCCTCCTGGTTCTGTCCCTCAGGTTCCTGCTCTGGGGAATACCAGAGCCATGTGCAGCAGAGCTTGGGGAGTTACAAAAAGATGACCGGGGCAATGCCTGGAACCTGGTAGAGATGGGGGTTTTCCGGTTTCCCAGAGACATCCAGGCATTTCCATTTTCTGGAGACATCCGGCTTTTGTGGTCATCTGTGCACCCTGGTTATCATATTTCCTGGAAAACCAGGACTTTCCTAGTTTTCGGGATTCCATTAACATACTGGCAAGTTGGACAGGCAGTTCTGTCCCGGTTTTTTGGAAGAGAATTATAGCAACTGTACTTGTAAAACCGAGTGCTTTGCATGCCTTCTAGCTATGCCACTGATATAAATTTGTAACGTTGCACCCCAAAATTACAATCTCACCTACAAACAATCTCAATTACAAACATGCTTCTCTTGCAGCAGCTGCAGCAACTGCCAACCCTATTGCAATTGTAACCAGGGTCACCTCCGCCAACATCTGCTATCCTCTGTAGCCTGGTCTCCAGAAGCCAGGGAGCTCCTAAGCACCCTCTTTTACTTTCTTTGCACTATGCATGCTCTCCATCATTCACTCCACTAATAATATGATTGCTCCGGTGAGTGTTTGAACCAGACCTTTGATACCCCATACTCTTTTGCTTTCACTATCATTCTCTTTAATGATTTTTTAACGCCAAATTTTTTGTCAATTACATTATTCACCTTGTCTTAAATTACCAAATGGACAACATGAATGAAGCTATCTTTCCTGTTATTAAAACAATCTGGCTGCTCGTATGAAAGATCCTCCCTTATCCTTTTCCACCTCAGGCCACCTGCTAATGATTTATTATCGACAAAGTGCTTTCTGACTTGATTCAAGATCAAAATGTCCTACAAATTCTTGTTAGTAGCAGGAGTTTGGTTCATCTCCTCTCATCTTCTGCCTGCAGGGCAATTTAGTTTAAAGTTGAACCACATGAAAGAAGGTAGCATTTATGTGCAGTGATGGTTAAGTGCATGCACATGCACACAAACACGCACGCGCACACACACACACCAGACAGCCTGATTTGATAAAAAGCAGTTTGCTTTTTATTTATTATATGATAATATCTGATAATATCTGATAATTAGCTGCCGTTTAACTCCAGGAATAGATAGGTGCAGTATTTTGCAACAAACTAGGTAAAGGCAACAAATACAATGAAGTCATCAGTGCAAGAGGAACGAATTCCTTTGCAACGATCAAAGGTTTTTAGGCCCGTCTGTGAACGGCAACACTTTCCTAAAGCAAAACAGAAAATTTCCTTTGAAGAAGACAACAGCTGACTGAAGAAGAAGATTCCAGCCTATGTGATTCTTATAATGTGCAGCTGGAACGAGAGGGGAAAAAAGGAATGGCGCCCTCTTAAACATATCAAAGCCTGGCCAGGCATTGTGGGTAAGCTTCATTCCGTTCTCCAGAAAGGTGCTTGCAATTAAGGTGACTTCACTTTTTCTGCAAATAACCGCCAGCCATGGACTTCTTATGCCAGCTGTTTGGAGATCAAAGGAAAACACAACTGAATCACATTTTATCCTCTTGAAATATTTGAAACTGAGACTGAAATGGGGACATTATATGACAGACTTCAACAAAACAGAGATTTTAACCCTGTTCCCTTTTTCATAAGTTTTTTTTTAACCTCCAAACACAGAAAACCCTTAAGAAAATGATCTGTTCTTTACTTATTGGTGGTGATTGGCAGTTCAGAAAGCACAGGGCTGTGGAGCAGGAGATAAGGCAGCAGAGAGCCTCCCCAATGCCATATACACCCTCCCTTTTTGCTAGCCTTTGGGTGCGTTGAGACCCCTGCTAGCCCATGGCTTGAAGCATCGCTGATGGACAGTGAACTGCATGCTTTTGGGAAAGGGCAGGATGTATATATATATTTGTTATTTACCTCTCTGTATGCACCTGATGTTCACTGGATCTCCTCTGAGTAATGCTATTTAGCTGGTATAAGTCTAAAGAGAATCAGGGGTGGGAAAAGAGAATAGGATCTTGGCTTGCATGACTGTTTTTGAAATCCTGCCCCTGAACCATCCCTGCCTAACCTATTCTCTGCCCCAAATTGCCCCATGATCCTCCTCTGAACCACCCTGATGCTGACTTACTGGCTATGGTAGAGCATCAATGATCTGCAGTCCCAAGTATGAGGTCTCAGCCACTTATGGCTCCCAGATGTTGCCCAGGTGCTGGTAAGGTGTCCGTGAAAGCAGATCAGGGAGGCTCTGGCAGAGAGGAAAGGGGCAGATCTTGGTAGCAGCAGCTCTTGGTACACTACAGGATGACCAGATGCCCAAACCTCAAAAGGAGGACAAGGTCTTGGATTCCTCTCAGCCTGGCCTTTCCAGCAGACAGTGGCACATTTGCCTACTCAAGAGTAAAGCTGTGATATTGGGCACTTTCCCATGGAGCTCAATGCATATTTTTGATTTTTAGTTTTTAGGCCATAACTTTAGATAGGAAGGAGATATTTCAAAACCAATTTTTGCATTGGACTCTGCTCTTCAATACAAATCCAACGGCATATGACAGGATGGGAAACTGCATACCATTGCAAAGTTCCAAAATGAAGCCAAAATGGAGGGCAATGAAGCCTCCTTGGCAGTGGAAACCTATTCCAAACTTTGCCCTGGGCCCCACTGTAGCTCAGGCTAGTCTCCTCGTCCTGCCTGTGAGTTCCCTTGCCATGGAAGCCTGTTCCAAACTTCCTCAGAAGTGTTCTTTATTCAAGACAGTGCTCTTTAAGCAAGTCAAAATTTCTGAGAAAATTTTGCTCTTTATACAAAACGCTCTTTATTCAAGATGCTCTTTATTCAAGGTACCACTGTACTTGGAAAAAATTGAGTTGGTTTGCTTTTAATTTCATAGGCTTTTCATAGAATCATGATCCTTTTTCCCTTGAAGGAGTCTGGTTCATCTGCACGTGTTTTAAATCTCAGTGGAATGTACTGCAATATTTGCATGCTATTTCTTTCTTTGGCTAAGAGTTGCTGATAGTGAAAGTGCATGGGAACTACTAAACATCATAAAGGAGTTTGTCTTCAACCTTTTTCATGCCCTGACCCTCTTACAAAATTAAGTATGAGACTGGGGACCCACTCCTGATTTGCCCTTCCTTCCAATCTGAACCCAACTCAGTTTCGCTGAGACAGGACCATTATCGGACTGGATCCAAGCCCTCTCTTGCACAGGCTTTGAAAGGTTGTGACTCCCTCCGATGTGACTTTGTGATCTCAGTGGGGTCATAACCCACAGGTTGATGAAAACAGTGTAATTGTCAAATGCCTAAACTGAAGGAGGTTGTCTGTCAAATAGTTTATTCTGGGATGTGGGGAGGCATGTAGGGAGAAGCGCATTCATTTTCTTAGACTTCACACATATCTTAAAGAATTCCCCTTGCAAACATGCAGAAAAGCCTTCAAGTGTCGAGCAAATGCTTACGCAGCAATTGTTAAATAAACAACTTGTAACCAAAATTGGGAAATTAAATAGTCTAGGGTAGGCACTTCTCTAAACTTCCCCATAACAGGTTGCTGTGACGTTGCTTCGCATAAAGAGGTTCTCTCATTTGAATCCAAAGTCTTTCCAATTTAATTAGCCTGCAGGGAAATCACATAATTACAGTTCATCAAGAACTTGTCAGCATCATTTCTGTTTTAATTGGTGTATATTATTAACAAAATATCCAAGAATCCACTGCTCCAGACAGAATTATTTTTTCAGAAATGGCCCCCTGAGGTTAAAAGAAAAAAAGCCTCCTACACTGAAATTTCCGCCAAAATTCCCTTTAGTCTAGGATTCTCCTAGAGCTGTGGTACAACCTGCAAGATCTAACACTCGATTCAGGTTCCACATTCACCTTTCTGACTCAGAACGAAGAAATGTTCAGTTACCTTTCTTTTCTCCTTTTAATTCAAAGAAAACAGACCTTTGAACTAGGCCTTTAATTTAGTGTTAATGGTCTTTGTTCTTTAGGGCTGTGTCTTGGCAGATTGCTGGGTTCAACCTCAATGCTAATCAATGGAACTAATTTGTACATTACACACATACACATAGTACCGACAGTCCACATTCCTGAGAGTGCAAGGGTGTCTTCGCAAGTGGAGTTTCAGGGCAGGATGACATTCAGGCTGTAGTCCTGAGCTCCAGTTAGGCCAGCCTAAGCCCTGGCATAGTCCTGAGTTGGCCTGAGGGTGTCACAAGAGTTCTATAAGGCACTTGTGCCCCATTTGGGGTGGGGGTTAGGACTGTGCATAAGTATGCACCATCCTCTACACACCACCGTGGGAAGGTATGCCAAGTAAGTTATGCTGTCCTAAATTGGTTAGGATTGTACCTTCATTGGGATTGGGGATCTGTTGGCTACTCCACTAGTATTCAAGCTCACTCAGTTACGAGCACAATAAACCTGACACCCACGGGATTCAGACACCCACGGGAACACAAGTCCCATTGTGTTCAGTGGGACTTACTGCCATGAAAGTGTCTTTAGGATTGCAGCCTTAAAGACCTAAAGAGTCTAATCTATCTGACCGGGGGTACAATCAGTGTATAACAAGGTTGGACCAGTAATCACAATCTATACTGAAGTTATTGTTTACTGTTGTTGTTGTTGCCAATACGTTCACAGTAGAAGAGATATTAAAACCAGCTAGTTCCTGGTTTGCAGCTCTGTCTCTATGTCGCTATGGCTCTTGCAGCGGAGGAAGGCTGTGTCCTTTGCAAAATGTTACCCTCTACCTCACCCTTTACAGAGCGTTTTGTGTTTGAAGTGGCAAATTAATTGAACCTCAGTAAGGATTAATCACCTTCTCTTCCGCCCCAGTACACACTGGCTGTGAGGTTAGATAAACAGCCGTGGCATCAGAAAGCTTTAAAAACATTTTAATTATGGAAAATTAATTTGGCTACTGACACTGTGTGCCATTTGCGGAGATGGAGGCCGGGTTGCGACAGACTTGGAGATGTGACCCATTGATGTTGGATTCACATCCTGTCAGAATGCTTCCTATGAGTCACTTTGGTGGCACCAGGGTGGGTATGAACGCTGGCACAGTTCCTTTCAACATCAATCCTGCTTTGTGGACAAAGAAGGACTTCAAACTGCAGGGCTGCTCATACGCAACCTTAAATCTCAGAAGTTATTTCAGACACCCACGAGTAAACAAACACCATTCGGCTCCTTTGGGCCAGCAATGGCAGAAGCAATATTATTTCCTAAGCTTTGCTTACTATTAAAAAACAAATTGCCAGCCAACAATACAGCCCTTGTATACTTAACCAAGCCTTAGTCAGGAAGAGATCTTTTATTTTATTTCATTTTTTTTTGTTTTGAAATGTTTTATTTTAATTACTATCGAGGAGAGATTGACAGCAGCGTATTACGACATATTTGTTCAAAGAACACATGAATATTCCAGATTTGTTTTTGCACAAGGTTGTTACTGTGTGTTTTTTTTTTGTACACATGTTAACATATGCACAAGGGGAAATCCATTACATGTGCAGGAACCAAGTGCAGTGACCAGGGTCACAAGCCATGATACTAATATAGGGGTAAATGTGAGTTTGCAGTACTCTCAGTTTCAGCCATGAATGGAAAATATTTCCAAGGCAGGAGAATATACCTCAAAAACCTTTGATGTATATATCATAAGCAGATAAATTGCTCAATGTCCCCATGTGAACTGAGATGTGGCAGGAGCGTCTCCATTTTTGTACTGACACTTTGGAATGCCCTCCTTAGGAGATCCATACGATGTCCTCATTTGATATCTTCTGGAAACATGTTTTCAAGGACAATTCAAGCATAGATGGGCAAGACTGACAATTCTATACTGCTGAGAAGTAGGGATTTTTTGTCTGCTGACCGTAGTATTGCTGAGCTTTTTATGTGGTTTCCATAAGTGATTGGCTTTGCATTTTTGGTTGCCATTTGCTTTGCATTCCAACTGAAAGAGGCAAAACAAATATTTTTTAAATAAAGAAATAAAAAATTTCCATGGTGGCACAGATATTATCAAATTTTTGATGGCATAATAAATTTGAGTTGTTACTTTAGCTGTAGCCTGCTAGAAACAAGGAAGTTAAGTATCCACCAGGGCACAACATCTTTTCCTATCAATTTGAAATCTGAATTACTCTCTCACTAACTGGTTGTAAAGTCTTCAGTGTCTGCAGATTGGAATGTTGTGATGCTGTGCTTTTTTCTCTTCTATTTTTTTTTCTTGATGAGCCTTTACAGGCTTGGTTCAAGGTGTTCCAGAAACAGTGACCTCTCACAAGTATCCTGAAAGGTCACTATTGTCTCCATGTTACTTGTGGGGACCTGTGACTATTAGACCCATATTTGCCACAGACCACCCAGACTTTCTATGACCAAAGGAGACTTGATCCCAGGTCCAAGCTCAGCACTGTCCCCAGATCCACATGCTTGGCAATTAAATAACTCCACCTTGGTGTATTTCACAGCCATTTTGAACAGCTGGATTTTCTATTTCAGCAACGTTATCACACATGCAATTTTGATCAGTTGATTAAGATTCATTCCCAAAGATCTCTTAAAGGATGGTGAGTCTGCTATTAGTCTGCCGGCATCCGGAAACAGAGTTTCAGAGAACTCTTGGTGTGCCTTCAGGCTAACAGCAAATGTTAACTGCTCCTGGTAAGTAAGGAAACAGTTGGCTGAGTGGAGATGCTGACAGATTTATCACTCCTGTCAGTGATGATAATGGGGTAATTACTACTGAAAAAGGCATGTGTAGGTTCTGAAAGGCTGCATCCATGTTGTCTTGATGAACTACTAATCTCAGAACAGGAAACAGGCAGTCTGTATGTCATTAGCAAATAAGTGCTTGAAACACCCACCTTTTTGGTACCCAGGGCTCTTGTAAGACTGGTAGGATTCATGTATTCCACCACTGATACCTGTCTCCTGCAACCCCCTCTACCAGTGGCTATTTCCTCTAGATGTGGCTCTGAGGTCCCAAAGTGATAAGGAAGTGGGCAATAGATGATCAGAACTTCCAAAATATTTTTTTTTTAATTCAAGTCATTCATATTCATTTAGTTCCCCCACCTGGAATAGCTCCAAAGGGGAGAGGCTGCTTGCATGGTGCAATGAGGCTCCCTGCAAAACTTAAAGCACTTAAACCATGTCTACTCAAAAGTAAATCCCATTGTGTTCAATTGGTCTTATTCCCAGGAGAGTGTCTTTAGGACTGCAGCATTAGTTCCTTAAAGCCTCTCTAGGTACAGCACTGTCTGTGCCTGTCAACCAGCAGGCCGGGGTTTGAGACCCGAGTGCTACAAGACAGACGCGCTCCTGTCTCTTGCCCAACTCCTGCCAATCTAGCAGTTTGAAAGCATGGAAATGCGAGTAGTTGAATAGATACCACCTTGGTGGGAAGATCTGCATCCTGTGCACCTTGGCATGTAGTCATGAGGGTCACATGACCACGGAGATGTCTTTGGACAGCACTGCTTCTTCAGCTCAGAAACGGGGATGAGCACCACACAGTCATGACTAGCAGTATCCATCTATCTACAGTATTTATATACTGCTTTTCAACTATAACCTTTGGGGTATACCACTGTAACTAAGGTTGCAATCTCAATCCCCAGTTAGGCTGGCATAAATCCTGTGCTGGCCTAGGGGTGACACAAAAGTGTCACTTCTGCCCCACTCCTGGGGGGTTAGGCCAGTGCACAATCATGCGTGCACTCATACCACTACAAGAAGTTAAGCCAGGTGAAGTATGGCGGCCTAAATTAGTTAGGATTGTGCCCTCAATGTCACTTTTTCCAGCACATATTTTTAAAGGATACACTGAGTACACTCTTCCTTCAAAGTTCTTTCCAGCGCTTATCTTCCACCAAGTCAGCATGACATACTCCAGGTATAGGAACGAGATTATTATGCAAGTGCGTGTTGCTAAGTATACAAGTTATCCTGAAACACTAGAGCCGAAGAAGGGGAAAAGTGGGGCTTTTTAATTGAAAAGAGGCATGTTATCTCTTGGGGACTTGCACAGACATAATACAAATGTTTGCCTTTCTTTGTCTCACTCCTTAACAAGGCCCTCACGGTTGCATGGGAACAGATAACACAACGGTGCCAAAACTGGCAGCTTCCTGAAGAATTTGCTGCAGACAGGCAGGCTCAGGTCACAGGAGCCCCACAGACAAGCCGCAAACTCAGAGTTTTATGGAGGGCAAAGGTAAAGGAGGAATACTGTGTGAGAAAAGGACGGCGGATAAAATGGCAAGGGGCAGACTTGCAAATGGAAAGGCTATTGCCATATGAACAGGCCTATCACAAGCTAAGAGGTTTATGAAAACAATATCGGTCTCTATCAGTTTCTCAACAGTTGTCCTCCGCTGTACCACTTCAGATAGGTAACCTATTCTAAAGTACAACTGGGAGTAACTGGTGATGATATCAGGGCCACTCGCTTCTGGGTTGGGAGGTCAGTAGTGACACACACGAAAAGGCTCAGAGTATAGGAGGATTTTTCAGGCATGGAAAAGCATGCTTTAAAGCAGTAGTTCTTGTGCATTTCAGCATTCTGAGAATGACAAAAGTGATGTCATCAACCCACCCAAAAAAGTGATGTCATCAACTTGGATGTCATCATCGACCAGAAGTGACATCATTGTGGTGCCAGAGCCAGAGCTCCTCCTTGTCTACTCAGAAGTAAATCACATTCGATTCAATGAGACTTACACCCAGGAAAGTATGGATTACAGCCTGAGTGCTCCATTTCAAGATGGTAGCATCATTTCAAGATGACGGTGTTCAGTTTTTTGCAACCTCCTTGAAATGAAGTTATGATCCCATCAAAGGGGTCCTGACCCCCAGTTTGTGAACCATTGCTTTGAAGCTTCCTACTGCTGTTTGTTGTGTCTCATTTGTGGTGTCACTCTTGAGTGGTGGGTCCCACAAGATCCACCAGGCACCACCTCAAGTACCATTGATGGTATCCATATCACTGATTGAGAAAAACTTGCCTATATACTAATGCAGCCCCTGTGGATGTCAAAGTTTCAAAGCTCAGAGTTCAACATTTCTAGAAAATCTACTCCAGAGATTTTGGAGATAACTCCCAGCAATCAACCAGTACAAACTGAGGAAGGAACAGTGTATGGAACACAACTGGGTATCCTAAGATTGTTTGAATAGAGGGTTACCAAAGTGCATTTCCAAGTTTGAATTCTTTGGAAATGTGGGTGTGTGTCCAGTAATCATCCATGTCAGTGATAGGCTTCAAATAAATTAACAACCGGTTCTCTGCCCATCTGGCAGCCACTTTTAAATGGATATTTTTAAACTTTATATTGCCTATCTCTCGTTAACAACCGGTTCTATAGAGTAGGTGCGAACCTGCTGAAGCCCACCACTGATCCATGTGCTCCACTGCACATCGTTCAGAGGTCGGCAGCCTCTTTATTTGTTTTCCTTTATTTGTCTGTCCCACCTATCTACACAAAAGCACAAGTCAGCAAACAACAGAATACTCCACTCCCCCCACAAAAATTCTATTTAGCTGGCATAAGTCCAAGGAGAGACAGGGGGCATGAAAGGCCAGGAAACAAGTAATAGGATCCTGGTGAGCAAAACTATCACTGAGATCAAGTCTTGAATCACTCTTGAAACAGCCTCTGTCCCCTTGCCTCCTTCCAATGCTGATGTGCTGTGAACTGACCCCACCACCACTCCACCTGATGTAGTCAGTTCTGGGTAGCACGCTTGACCCAGGCACATCACAGCACCATACCTTTCGCAATTCCAAATCAAGCCTTATTGTGGTGGATTGGGAGATCTACCACCCAAAGCCCCACACTGAATTGTGCTGTCTGGCTGGAAATGAATGGCTAGGAAACCACGTAGGCTGTTCATCCATGTATACGTTGGGCTCTTTTGTCCACCTGAGACTTCTGTGGTAGGAAATAGATCGGATGAAATCAAAACTGCCATGTATGCATATTAGTGTTTGAGAATGCATGAGCCAGCCTGCCAGTTCCAGCACAAGTGAGGATTGCAATCTGAATCTTTTACAGGTAGACTTGCTCTGTTTTTCACCATTATTCCAAGGATGCAATCCAGAGTAACTACAGGGAGTCCTTGCTCCGACATAAGAACAATTTATTCTGGATTGCAATATGAATTTCCCATAGGTCTTCACGAGGTGGTGCCATAACTTCGTCGACGTATATATATCTTACGTGCTCTCGTAGTTACTCTGGATTGTAGGGGAAATGTAGTTACTGAGTTAACTGTAATTACTTTAACAAATGTAGTTACTTTTACTGAGCCATCAAGCACTCTTTCTCTGGCTTTGCAGTGTGTTATAAAACACTAGAACTCAAGAAGCCACGATGCTAGAGAAGGGAGACAGCAAGAAGCTAACAGAAGTTATGTATGTTAGTGTTCTCTGAGGGCATGATCCTATCAGGTGTCAGTACCAGTGCTGCAGCCCAGTGCTAAAATTGCAGCCCAACCTTGATGTGGGTGTGAAAAATGTGCCATAAGGCTTGGATTGGATCCAGCCTTAAAGTTGGGCTGTTCATCATTAGTAAAAATGCATCATAGCATCTCTGTGATGAAAGATCTATCCAATGGGGATATTCAGCATTTCCATAAAGCCTGAATAGGCTTAGATAGGTTACACAATAACATTAATCCATACTGGCCTTCTTGAATACATCTTGCGGACCACCATGGACAACCAAGCAAAAGTACAGAATCGTTAACAAATCAGGAACAGTGTGATGTGACGACAGAATCCATAACTTTTAAGTATGAGTGATTCAATTCTGGTTAATTCAGAGGCGTAGCTATGTGGGGTGCAGGGGATGTAGTTGCACCAGTCTACAAGCTTTAGTAGGGGCTACAAGCTGAGCTTGACACTAGTGACTAAATGGTAAAAAATTGGGTATGTATGAATGGTAATACCCTCATATTATATATTGCTGGAAAGGTAATTTTATGCAGAATGCAATGAAACAAACTGCACTGAAATATCCGTATTCTATCAAACATTATAGCCAATTAACCAGAAAATGAAAACACAAAAACCTATAGAACAAAAGTGAATTTTCTTAACTCAAACTTTCCTATATTACTGATGGCTCTGATAGCCAATGAGATGTAATTTTGATACTGTATGGAATAATAAGGTGAATCAGCTCTCAGTACATGAATCAGTACAGCTCTCAGTAATATGAATCAGCTCTGAATACATATATCATAAAATAGTTACCCATGCTTACTGGGTATATAGGTAATTTTAAGTGGTGCTCCTCTTCTATTTAGCAGGGAAAGAATAATCATTCCTCTATGCCACAACACAGTTTCCCAAACCAAGAAAGGACACAATTTTCATTTTTTTTTAACATAGGCTGCAATCCTCAAGACACTTTCCTGGGAGTAAGGTCCATTGAATACAATAGGGCTTACTTTTGAGTAGACATGGTTAGCATTGTGCTGATAAAATTTGATTTTGAGGTATAGGAGGGGGGCTACAAAATCTTCTTCAACTCAAAATACGAGATAGGTGCCTTAGCTATGCCGCTAGCAGAGCAAATGGTGGTGAAGTGCTGAGAAGCAGGACACAAGTTTTCCCCCAAATTTCCTTTTAGAAATACCCGGAAATAATGTCACTTCCAGTTGCGACATCACTTCCAGGGCTACATTTTTGAGCTTTACACTGGGCTACGTGATCATTAGCTATGCCCCTGGGTTAATTGGTGGGGTTCAAAGGGTTAAATCCCCTCTTCCCAGGATTGCAATGTGATGATCTAAATCCCCATCCCCACCCACACATGCTGCTGCGTTTTTGAGGCAGAAAAAAACCCATGGAAAATTTGGATCACAGAATTCCTGTGAAATGTTGTAGCTTGGCCCTTACTAGTAAACATCACCAATTTCTGATTAGAGCAAAAAATGGTCTTTTAAAAATATTTATTTTCCACAATTAGAATATACAGGAAACAATGCAGAAACTGTGTATTAATAATATCAAATGCACACAATATTAATCCATGTTTTCTCAAAAGTTTAAAATTATTTTTACTACAATAATTGCTGGGTTTATAATATTAGTTTGGTAAGCTGTTTAAAAATACATTACCAAGAGACTTGGGAAAATTCAAGAATCCAAGAAAGAATACAAACAAATAATTGATTTTTAAAGTCATAATCATGAAAGTTGTATATAGTTACTACAGAGTTTGGCACTTTTTTTGCTCTTGGAGATACATAACTCATATTATTAAGTGCTAATAAACAAAGATCCTATGAAAAAGAGAAATTTTTGCCCCGTCGTGTAGCTAGAGGGGGTGCAAGGTGTTCAGTTTTGTAGGGAGCATCACCACATCGTGCAAGCAGTTTCTCCCACTCCCCCTTGGAGCCATCCGGAGCCAACCTGGCTCTTTTTTGCAAAACGGTTAGGATTCCAGCAAAACACTGCATCCTCTCAAGCTACAACCACTGCTTTTGCAGTTTTCACATTAAAGACACTTAACTAGAAAAATTAGAATAAATGTTTTAAGCAAAATAGGATTGAATTAACGATGGATATGTGGACATTGCAAAAAGTATTTACATGAACGACGCATAAAGTACTTAAGAGAGAACAAATTCGCATTATACTGTGCTGGACATAACACAGAGTGCTCCATTCCTTCTTAGGTGGTAGCAGGTTACAAGAAGCCAAACAAGTTATGGTACCATTTCTTAAGCAGCTGGGCCTTGCCCCGAGGCCAAGGTTGGCACGGCCAACTTTCTTATTGAGTGTTGGCTTTTTTGGACAAGAATGGGTTTATTTTTCTTTAGTTAATTTCTCTTCCGCTCAGTCCAGGCTGTGACTGGTCTTGAAAATATTTGGCAGTCTCCCTCATCCTCCACTTTAGCTGTTTCTCTTTTCTGGAGCTCAGCAGTGCAAGTCTGTTTCAAGAAACTAGCGTTAGTTGCAAAGATTTCCTAACTTTTGTCCCCTCCTATTGATGCCCTATAGCATCATGTGGTCCTGGGGATCACATTGCTGTCTCTCCCCTTCATCCCTAAAATGGTTCAGGTGAGTTACCAGCACTAAGTTAACAGCAGTATAAGCAGTGGTGGGCTGCAGGGGGTTCTCACAGGTTCTATAGAGCCCTTTGCTAATGAGCCTGGTTCTGAGAACCATTACTAATGGGACATAGAACCTGTTGTTGATTTGGGGTTTTAGGACATAAAACCTGTTGTTAATTTTTTTGAATCCCACCGCTGAGTATAAGAATGAAGTTTACCCCTTGCAGTCTGTGCAGTGTGCATTATTTCATGTGCTTCATGTTCAAGCATGTACATTTAAATCCATCTGTGCCAGAAATATGACACATCTGCAAGCCTACCCTCTTAAATCTGGAATGACAAGAAATATATTGGAAGGACCTGCCATTTGAAACATGGCAAACTCAGGCATCTCAAACACAATGATAACATTCATAGAAGATATACTCCAAAAATTAAACAGTGTCAATGTAGGGGCAAGGATTTGCAAGGAAGGTATGCAGACAAACATTGATTGTCTTTGGTTCTTGGAAAGTATGACTCATATAATCAGTGTGTTTTCTTTCTGAATTACAAATCATGTATAATTCCACAGATGAAGTTGCCTTACCCTGAATCAGATGACGGCAATCCTTGGGGACCAAAAATCAGACCATTTAGGACAGTGATAGGAAACCATGTGATATGATGCCAGTGATATGATGCCATGATGATTTGCACACCAGCATTCACTAACACTGACAACAATTGAGAGCCCAGTCCTATGCATGTCTACTCTGTAGTAAGTCACATTATTATCAACATGGCTTACTGTCAGGAAAGTGCAGATAGGATTTCAGCCTGTGATTCTGAAGAGATCACAGAAGCAAATTGGGATGACCATACAGAATGGAGGACAGAGTGCCTCTACCTTTAAGCATTGCATAGAAGAGGGAATTTAGGCAGGTGCTGCTTTGTAAGCCCTTCTATGTTGAACTAAACCTGCCTAAATTCCCTCTTCTATGCAATGCTTAAAGGTAGAGGAACTCTATCAGCCAATTTATATGATCATCCTGCCCTAAGGCAACCTACACTGCATTGGCCATTATGGATGGTGGGCTGTAGGTTCTCAACGCCTGCCATAGTGAGACCTAAAGTGTCAGCACATCAGATAAAAGAGATCAACAGAGACAAGTTTTCATTAGGATATTCCATGATTCCTGCAAGACATTGGATTTGATGTAAGGTGCCGGACTGTAGATGGTGATCTGAAGGGCATCCCAGGTGAACAGAGTAATGGAAAGCACTAAAAGGAGACTGTGTACGGTGTCCCACTTCTAAGTTCATATATCAGTAAAGCCTCCTGCTTTACATCTGTCTACAACTGCCTTTCTCATAGAAAATACAAGTTCATGCCAAGACTAGAAAGTGCAAAGCTATGCAAAATATACTAAAATAACAAGACAGAATATTTGAGGACACAAAAGAAACATTTGCTTTGGATTTCTTTCAGTTTGTTGGTATGAGAAATCAAGGTCAATACATTTTATCCCAGCTGCTTTTTCTTTTCCCTGATTGGCTTCTGGATTTGTCAGTCTTGATTAAAAAGAAGAGGTTGCTGGAATCGATCGCCTCTTCTTACTCCTTCTGTTGTTGCTACTGGTCTTATTGTGGCTTGTGACATTTATTGTGTCTATTTGTACTTGACATTTTAGAAAACAATAATTGCCCTTGAATGTTTTAGATTTGATGGCCACCATAGAACAGGGAGGGAGGAAACATGCTAGACTCACTGATAAATGGGACTTCCACTTATGGGCTGGTACTAACCAGAAAAACAGGCCTCCGTCAGTCTTGGAAGACTATGGTATCGTGCTCGGCGCTGCATATGCTGCATGCGAAGCATGAAAGCCTGGGTTGGATTGTTATGGAGGATAGAGTGTTACCCAAGCAGCAAATCCCCCCCTCTCCACGCCACTGATTAGTCCAATGGAAAGGCAGAGCCAATACGATTGGATCCAGCTGGCGTCGCAGAGCTGGGCTAAGGAGAGGAGCTCACCCTGTCTTGTGGGGCCAACCCGGGTCTCAAACCCTGGCCTGCTGGTTAACAGGCACAGAGCCTTAACCGCTTGCGCCACCAACAGCCCGCCAACTGGTATTAAACATTTTTGGCTGGAATTAATAAGCTGGAATTAAGATTTCTGAGAGAAATATTAATAATGCAGACAATACCACTCTAATAGCAGAAAATGAGAAGGGAAGACTCCTTAGAAAAGAGCCTGATGCTGGGAAAAACTGCAGGCAAAAAGAGAAGGGGATGGCCAAGGATGTGGTGGTTAGATAGTGTCACCAGGCAATGAATGTGAATTTGGATAAACTTTGAAAGCTAGTGGAGGATAGGGTAGCCTGATGTGCTGTAGTCTATGGGGTCACAAAGAGTGGGATGTGACTTAACAGGAATCAATAAACATTTTAAAAATATTTATTTTAACAATAACATGGCCATTAATAGGGCAACAGGTGTGAAAACCAATTCTAATTATGTAGGCAAAGCACTGTGGAGATTGAGAATGGTGCCTGGGTGGAGCATCTATTCTTTGTTTGTGTCCCTATTGTAAGCATATGTATCTCTATGCCAGGCTGCATTTATCAAAGCAACTCCATCGTTGCCTTATCCTTAGTTCTTCATCCTAGAAGGCTGGAGCCATCATCTATCATTGTTAAACCAGGGGAATGTGATGAAGGCTGCACTCCTACTCTTCAGTTAGGCTGGCCTAAGCCCCGGCATAAGTCCTGTGCTGACCTGGGGGGTGTCACAAAAGTGCCAAAAGACACTTCTGCACCACTCCTGGGGGAGGGTTAGGCCCATGCATAGACATTCGCTTGTCTCCCTACACCACTATGGGAACCGGAAGACTGATTAGTTGTGCTGGCCTAGGTTAGGATTGCACATTTAGACATTAATCAATTTCTTTGCCTTGCACATACAGCGTAAGATGGCTCAACATGGCATGAATACCTCAGACAATCAGATACAGCTGGATGAGGTTGGAATGACATCATAGGAATCCTACGGCTTGAGTCCATAGACTGTGGGTCACAGATCTTTAAGTTTTACTTCCACAGAACTCTTATCTGAATCCCATGTTCGTCAACAGAGATTCTCTTCTTCATCTCCTGTCACCTGTAGTTAGGCAGCAAGTGACTAGAGAAAGGATGCTTTTAACTGTGACTTTCTATGCCCTTCCATTGAAGCTTGCCTGGTGCCAACCTTAATTTGTTTCACCACCAGGTGAATAGATGAAAAACAAAATTGTCCAGGTTTTCCCTATTTAGCAGCTGGATTAAATTGTTGCAGAGTATTTTATGATGCTGTTAAATAGTGCTTTCTGATCAAAGAGACACTATCCCAACAATCCAGAGTAACTACGGGAGCACGTAAGAGACATTACATGCACCTGTAGTTACTGCACCACCTAGTGAAAACCTATGGGAAATTCATATTGAAATCCAGAGTAAATTGATCTTACATCGGAGCAAGGACTCCCCGTAATTACTCTGGATTGTGCCCTATACTGGCATTTGGATGATGTGGGGTTTACCATTTGTCTTCCTGGGAATTTTCATGGACAAGCAACAAATATACAGAATAAAGGCATAAAGTTGGCTAAGCCATTACCTACAACTGGGTTGTGCCTGATGTACTACAGATTGTACCACTGTCATTGCTGTTATTTTCTATTGGGAATTTAGCTTTTTTCTTATTTTTTTGGGGGGGGGGGTTGAAAGTGAGAGAAAGAATGGACAAGAATGACAGAAAGAAGAGGCATGATAGAAAAAGAAACAGACAGGATGTAACTTACCGACAACGCTTGACAACATGAGGATGCCACCATATGCTCTTCTTGTTTGTGGTGTGAAAAAGAGTTGTGTGGTTGGTGGGGAGGTAGGAGAGGTAGAGACTCCACAAGGAGTCCTTTGAAAAGCATATGGAATGTGTTTGGATGCTTAATACAGCAATGGGGCTTTTTGAAGGATTTCGGTAGGGAGTCTTGGATACCCCTTTGTCTTCGTCCCTGGTTTGAAAATAGGGGTCATGCAGAAGTGGGTTTAGAACAGAGTGACCATATGTGGCTTACATAGTTTTTTTTCCTTTTGTCCTCACAACAACCCTGTGAGGTAGGTAACTGTTTGACTGGCAGCTCATTGAACTCTTTTCTTCCAGATGGAATCCTTTAAATGGTGTGGTCATCACATCTGGCATTAGTGAATGCCTTCCAAGCTTCCAGCCAGAGCAGTTCCAGGTGGGCCAAGCTTATCCAGAGGATATATCTGCAATCCACCTCCCGCCCCGCAAGAAGGATAAAGCAGAAAAGGAAGGGAAAGAAAGTGCTGAGGACATTGAGAACATTGGAGACTAGTGGCAGCAGAGCCTAGCACATCACTGGTTATACAGAGTGTTTTTCATTATGCCTTGGACATGAGGGGAGTTTGGACTACCCATATAGCTCCACACATGTCCTGAATCATGATTTTGCTCTGACTGGTGGACCTCCACTTTCTGCTTTTACCCTACACTAGTTTACTCTCTACTGTACTTTACTCTTCTCCAGTTCCTCCTGCCCAAGGGAAAAGCAACAGTTGTGTCGACTTATTAATCATTTGGTTAACAAACTGTGGCTCAGATCCTGACCAATTTTCCTGTGCCGATGCAACCATGCCATTGAGAAAAGTGGTATATCATGCAGTTGGGGCAGATCTCGGTGCTGGAAAGTTGGTTAGGATTGAGCCACGGAATCGCATTGTCCATTGTATCTATCTTAAAGAAATTGTCCGAATCCCATAACAGCACGTTATGGATTTGTGGGACAGTATATGAGCAGATAAAGGGCCCAAAGGAATGTGGCATTGGAAATCCTGTTTCTTGTTACTCAGCTGATAACTGCTTCGGGAAAGGGAAGACCGTATTGTAAATAGAACACCATCTCTATAGCAACTGTTCAACTTAGAAGTCCTCCAAAGAGAAGTAATTAGTGCTTCTTCCCGCTTGTGTTTTTGCATTTCCATACCCGGAAAAAAGTCTCCCCTTCCCTTATCCGACTGGACATGTCCTGGCAGTTTGTATCCAGCTGGGCTCAGATGTCATGAGAGCATCTTGTCATTAAAACACCAGGAAATAGTCCACACACACACACACCCCACCTCCTAACACTCTTCTTTTAAGTACTCGGGAAGTAAATCAAGACTAATGTTTCATCTTTACTGCTCTTTATAGTTGGTTTAAAGCAAACCCTCTCTACAGCTTCAAAGTCCTTTCCTAACTGCTGTTGATGTCAGACAACCTTGGCATATCAAGTTCTTCTAAGGATCCTACCTGATCCATTTTTAGGCATCCCAAGATATAGAGCTTATCTCCGCTGCTTCGCAGCGTTTTCTTGGTAAAGCTCATGAGTCATGCTCATCCACTTGGGATTTACATACATGTCAAGGAATTAATTCGTTTTGATCTGTAGGTTGTTTCATCTCAAAGGGTCTGAGTCAATACAATTGCAGGTGGTGGCTCGAACCCCCTATTCTTGGACTCCCTGCAGATACCAAAAACCACAGATAACCAAATCTATAGTTTTGGTGTCTTTATATCCATCACAGGCAAATGGAGCTGCATTCCAGATACCTCTGGAGGACTTTCTTAAGCCCAAAGATAGAAAAATATAATCCTTTTTAAGGCATTCTGGGGCCCAAGAAAGCCCTCTCTGGTCACCTTTGGAGGTTTCAGCCATTCTACATGCAACCTGGTTTTGCAGTTTGGGTCACTAGTGGGATCACCTCCCCAAACGTGACCCCTGGTGCAGACTGCCCCCACACTCCCACTAGCTATGCCACTGCTTACATTCACCTGTTATGTAAGTTCAGGCTCTATTATGACCCTCGCCCAAACTCCAATGGTGCACCTGCAGACCAGTAATAATAATAAAACTTTATTATGGTCAGAAGATCAGCCACAAATAGTATCCAAATATATAAAAACATCAATATATGGAGAATATACAACAAATATACAACAAAATTAAGATCAAGCGTGATAGACAGCTCTAGAATAACCATCATCATCATCAAAATGTGCAGACCAGTGACACAGTGCATGCTGCATGCTGTGACACAATGGTTGAAAATAAGTAGAGCATGGAGAAGAGGAGGCTGAGAGGAGACATGATTGCCCTCTTCAGATACCTGAAGGGCTGTCATAGGGAGGAAGGGGCTCATTTGTTCATAGCTGCTTCTGAAAGCAGAACTAGAACCAATGGGTACAAACTGCAAAAGAGGAGATTCAGGTTGGCTATCCGGAAAAAATTCCTGACGGTTCGGGTGGTTCGGCAGTGGAACAGACTGCCAAGGGAGGTGGTGGACTCTCCCTCACTAGGGATCTTTAAGCAGAGGCTCAACGAGCATCTGTCGGGGATACTCTAGGGGGAATTTCCTGCTGCAGGCAGGGGGTTGGACTAGATGACCTACTAGGTCCCTTCCAACTCTATGATTCTATGATTCTATAGTGTCAAGGGTGGATTTAAATAAGAGATTTGAAGGAAGAAAGCAGCTCCAAAGGGACCTTCAAATGTCTGGGGCAACAAAGGAGAAAGGAATTGACTGATGAATTGATTTTCAATTAAAGGTTGGCGTGGTAAAGTCAGCCACAGAGCCTATATTATCTGAGTCATTCATGACAGTCGTCTCAGGAACTTTGAAATGTAACAGAAGTACCTTTTGTCAGGGGTTTAAAATGTTTCACTGTGAGGTGAGATGATCTGAAATTGGCTTTCCCAGCTGCTTCTGCAGAGCTTTTGAAAAGTTATCCCAGTTTTTCCAAGGATCTTTCAGCGGCTACATGGGAGATATTTCAGTGATTGCATCTGATGGTATAAGTGGGTCTAGGTTTATACTGAGACAAATACTTTGTTGGTGTACAGAAAAGCAAGGATGCACTGTGACACACACACTCTCTCTCTCACACACACACACTCACACACACAAAATATACAGACAAAGGATGCACTGTGATATTGAATCCATTGTGGAGATGTCAGAGAAAATTGACTGCATGTGTTCTTCAAGGAAGGATGCCAGGCAAAGCAAGCTCCGGTTAAAGAATTTTTTCCACTGTATTCAAGCAGCTGCAGAAGACGGTTCAGGGAATACAATAACCATAGCTGGATCAACAATGAGGCAAAGAGTAGCAGGCCTCATCATCCAGAGTAACTACGAGAAGTTCTTGCTCCGATGTAACAACAATTTACTCTGGATTGCAATATAAATTTCCATAGATTTTCACTAGGTGGTGCCATAACTATATTGACGTAGATGTCTTTTACGTGCTCCTGTAGTTACTCTGGATTGTAGGGTATGTCCTTCTAGCCAGGTCCAGGTGAAACTAGAGTATATCTATCTACCTCCCAACCCATTCATTTGCTACGTTCGTTATGCCTCTTAAACATAAACTGACATGCAAGGAGGATAGGAAATAAAAGTATGGATGCCAGTCAACATCTTCAGCGTCTGTCCCATATGGTTTTGAGAATATGGATTCTGGATTGGAGACATTGCCGCATGTTTTGATGCAATATTGAGGAAACTGGTTGGCCTGTCACAGAGGCCTAACTACCTTCTCACAGAAATGGCTGCCATATGTCCCCGAAAACCGATACTATCCTGGTTTTGGGGAATTGCGTTCACATACTGGCAAGTTTGGCAGGGGATCGTGTCCCAGTTTTGTGGAAGAGAATTATGGCATTCCTACCTTTTTATCAACTTGCATTTGCATGCCTTCAAACTGCTAGGTTGGCAGGAGCTGGGATGAGTGACAGAAGCTCACTCCATCTTATAGCATTTGGGTCTCAAATTGCTGACCTGCCAATCTTCAGGTCAACAAGTACAGCATTTTTAACCACTGAGTCACCACCGGAGGCAAATCACCACTCCTTATGCAATTTTGCACAGGGGCAGAAGCAGCGCACTTCTCTATGCCCTCACCATATGTCTTCTTTGATGGGACCACACTAGAAAAGAGACAGGTAAAGGGGTGGTGATGTAGCCACTTACTCCTTCCTTGTACTCCCTTCAAATGAAATTGCAAATGCAGGCTATTCTGGGAGTTTTCCTTCATATCCAGTTTTGTCAGCTCAAGAGGATCATGAAAGGAAGGATAAGTGGCACTTTTTTGCATTTCTTGGTGGAAATGAGATTGCAGCAACAGAAGCAGTGGTGGTATCAAGCAATAGCATAGCATAGTATTTCAGGCACCACAATGCACCTGCTTACCATTGGAACCATTCTGCAGTACTTACCATGACACATTCTTTTATCTCACGCTTCTTTGTACAAGCCTGAGTTTTCTTCTGTGAATAAACCATACCGTTGCCAGTTTCATTGCTTTGAGGCTCTGCTAAACCTGGTTTGTGGCCTCTCCTTTGGCCAGAGCACAGAGGCAACACTTAGACTCCTCCAGGATTTCTATTCCATCTACCACTCCTTCTGCGTCCATCACTTTCGAGAACTGATGGAAGAGTTTATGTGAAGGGTTCCAGTGGGGAGGGTGGCTCAGGGACTGTCCCAGTATGGGCAGAAGACCCTCTTCCAGTGGTGGCTTCAGGGGGTTCTCACACGTTCTATGGAATCCTTTGCTAATGAGTGCCTGGTTCTGAGAATGGGACATAGAACCTGTTGTTAATTTAGGGGACATAGAATGGGACATAGAACCTGTTGTTAATATAGGTTATTAGGACATAGAACCTGTTGTTAATTTATTTGAATCCCACCCTCTTCTATCATGTACAAGTAGATATTTTGCATGTGATATTCCAAGTGCTTTACGCCATGAGAGTTAAACTGGTGTAAGCCTTGAGTTGCTCCTCTCTGTGTAGGTATTAGATGCATTCAAATCACAGCATTTGAGGACAGAATTCAGCCTGATAGCACCGTCAAAGTCTGGTCAGCACAGTCTCCATCCAAAACAAACTTTAGCCATAATCAAATTTCATCCTTAAGACAAGATAAGCCTCAACAGTCCTTTTTACAACAAGGCACATAAACCACTGCCCTTGTGGTTTAAGTGAACTCTTCAGTCTGCAACGGATTACTTCCCACAGTAATGATAGGGCTGATCTCCTCCATGATATCTGGTCAGTGCCAGGAGAGGTTTATGATTAGAGGTTGCATGACAAGATAAACAGTGGTGTGTGGCATTTGTCTGATAGCTTTCAAACTTGCCACTTTGGTAGAGAATGAGCTTTATAGCCTAGAGGAGACTTTGGAAAAATTCTCACAGCTAAAACAAGATGCAGATCAGATGCTCTGTGCCTGTTGATTCCCTGTTAGGACAGAAAGAGAGTGAGATATTTCCGTGTCCTCTTTTTCCAGGACATGTACTCTTTTTACAACTTATGTCTTTGAAAAAGTCTTCATTGTCCTCTTTTTCTTTGTGAACAAGCAGCATATAGCCTTCCTGTATTTCAAAAATTTGTAGATAGTACCATATTTTTTTGAATCTAACGCTCACCTTTTCCAGCTGAATTTCCCAAAATTAGGGTGTGCATTAGATTCGATGGCACATTTGATTTAAATATGGTGTTTTGATCATAAGTAGATCAGCATTTAACAATTTACTAGATTGTAAAAAAAAAAGTAACAGAAACCCATTGTTGTATGCACCCTACAATCCAGAGTAACTATGGGAGCAGGTAAGAGACATTACGTGCACCCGCAGTTACTGCACCACCTAGTGAAAACCTATGGGAAATTCATTTTGCAATCCAGAGTAAGTTGTCCTTACACTGGAGCAAGGACTCCCCACAGTTACTCTGGATTGTGCCAAAAGTAGTGCAATTTGGTAAAAATCATAACATAACCCCATTGTCTTATTATTATGATCAAATTACTAATTGTTGTATGCAGTAAAATTAAATTTTGCACCTGCTTTGCACCTGTTCATCACAATCAGCAGTACACATTTTTAAAAAAACTTTTAAAAAAGGGGTGTATATTAGATTTGATGGTGTATTAGATTATTCTCTTTTGCAGTTATGACATCTGGTCATGCTGGGTATTTCCACAAGGATATAGTTGAGGCAGCAATTGTCTGCAATTTCAGATTTGGCTGTGTTATGGTTGAGCATTGGGCAACAATCAATGGGAGGAGGTATCAAGCAAGAGGACCATTAATCTGGCAAAGGAGCTGCTTTAACAAGAAGCTTTTATTTACTTTCTGGTGGGTTGACCGGTGATGCCATTGGTGCAAAAATTTATGGCAATGGCTATTGAAGAGACCGTGCCACCATATGCAGCATGTGTGTTCCAAAATGGCCACTAGTAGTGAGCAATGTATACTGCTGACTACTCATTTAAGACAGTGGAATTCTGTACAGTAGTTAAAGTTGGACTATAACAGCCCAATTCTGAGCATTTCTGCACCAGTAGTACGAAAGAATATTGTTGCCAGCGCTGGCTGTTGTAAATGTGCCGTAAATCGCATATGTGGCACCCTTTGTGGAGGGACTATCAGCAGCAGACCAGTGTTGATCGACACTCAGCTCCACACCTGTCAGCTGCCACCCAAATAGGGCTGCCATAATTCTCTTTCACAAAACCAGGCCAGGAAGTTGGACCCCCCGTCAAACTTTCCAGTATGTGAACGCAATACCTGAAAACCAGGCTGCCCTGGTTTTCCAGGACATATGGCAATCCTACAGAGCAAAGAAGAACTTTGGGCAGCTATAAGGTTCATTGGGATGAGGGTAAAATAGTCAACACAGGTTGGAGAAGACTTGAAGGAACTGTGCCCTTACATGAGGGAAGGAGACAGATGTCCTGTCACCCCAAGGAGACACTGGTGGCTGCTGTGGTGCCCATATGATGCAGTGGTATCCATGTTGGTGGTTCCTCTGGGCACTGGGCAGCTAAAAAATTAGGCAGCATTGGTCCTAAAGACATTGAAAAGGGAAAAGAAACACAGTAACTAGAAGCAGCAGGTTGCTGCAATCCTATGGACACTTTCCTGGGAATAAGATCCATTGAACACAATGGGGCTTAGTTCTGAGTAGGCTTACCCCCAAATCCAGAGAAACTACAGGAGCATGTAAGAGAAATTCATATTGGGAAATTCATATTGGAATCCAGAGTAAGTTGTCCTTACACTGGAGCAAGGACTCCCCGTAGTTACTCTGGATTTTGCCCATGGTGAGGTTTGTGCTCTTAAAGTGGTAGAGGATATGGCTAACTGCTTTGCCTTGACTTCTCCTCCCCTTCCCTGCAAAAAATTGGCCTTAAAGTTATTGGGAAGAACGTTCAGGCCAGCTACAGACACTATTACCATATTTGTGTCCTTTTGGCACAGGAGACAGTGTAGAAGGCCAACAATTTCACATTATATTGGTGTTGGTTTTGTGGCTTCCCTTTTTGAATTTTTCTCTTTGGTGTCTTATTTGTAATGGTAATGTACATTTTTGTCTACATTTGTTTCTTTTATTTTTAGGATTGACCTATTGTTAGCGGAATGGAAAAGTGGTTAAAACATGGTTTTATTAATAAATAAATACAGATTGGATTTTTTTTCTTTTTAAAAAAACATGATTGTTATTTCAGCTCGGCCTGCAAAATTTCTAACCCACCAGTTGTACAGCTTGGCAGCCTTTCCGCACTTCAAGCCAGGCAGCAAAAACAGAGGCTTATTGAGTTTCTGGTTGGCTGTGCTTGTTGGGTCATAAGTTGTGCATGGTGGAGATGTCAAGATTCAGAAAGAGGATCTGCTCCTAGTAAGGCTAATCCACTACTTAGTCCTGAATGAGATTAGGAACTTCTCCTGGATCTGCAGTTAAGAGTTTCCTAGCCTTTACTGAGTTAAGGGGTGTCTTCCAAGAGACCTCCATCTCAACCAGAAAGGTTCCTTTGGCGTAAAAGCTACAGCAGAATGGGAGTGTCTTCCAGAAGAAGAAATCTGGAAACTGTTTCAGTCAACTTGCCTCTCTGCTGGTGTCTTTCTGGCTACCATAAAATGCATTATAGCACTTTCATGACAGCCATTGCCTGGGCTGACTGTGCATGAGTGGTGCTGCCAACTCGAGGCATAAAATTGGGCCCCTTACTATATTATGCAGGAAGATGTGTTCTTGTGAGTAAAATTATGTCAAAGTGGAGTGCCCAATTTTGCAAGATCTTAGAAGAAGGGGACATACAGGTGTCCCACAGTGCTACAGCTGACTATTCAGTTCAATGGTCCTTTGTTAGCATGACCTTGTCTAAGAAAGTGCCTTACATCACCCTTTCCAGGGCGACGTCTTGGCTGGTTCTTAGGAATGTCAGCTAAGGAACCCAAACAGAGTTAGGAGCAACTGTGCACATTTTGGAAAGTGAACTCATTGGCAACATAATCCATCGTTCATAAGATATGTTGAATCATATATCCACATTGTCATGTGCAGTTTCCATGCCATTCCAGGTCAGGAATTTTTATCCCCTACTCCAGACTCCTGCTCAGAAGCCAGATCTTGTACCCTTCCTAAGCCTTCCCCTGCCTAAACAGCTCTTACTATTCCGTTGGGGTGAGGCATCCACAAAGCACCTCTGAGTTTCCCCCATTTACCCCATCCAGCCTCTTCTGGCCTCTGACACTTCAGAAGCTTTAGCATTTCTGAACGGAATTAGCTGGACATGGTGAGGAATACAGGTGCATATTGTTGCTTAGTAGAAGTTCTCCAATTGAATGGGAAACACCGTCTGCACCAGGGAAGCCTTTGCACAGCTATCACTATTGCTCTCTAGACGTGAATCTGACATTTTATTTATTTTACCATATCAGTGACTTTGTGAACTACTCTTCTTGGAAAGCAGTGTCTAAATATTCATCATCATCTTCATCATCAATATGAATTCTACCAAATGTTGATAGTGCTTTAGGCCCAATACCAAAAGACTTGTAATAACACTTGAACATCTTGGTTGTAAATGAAATTAGTGTATTTACTCAAATCTAATGCATCATCTAATACGCACCCTATACTTATAATCAAAATACCACATTTACTCAAATTTAATTAACCATCGAATATGTTGCGCACCCTGATTTTGGAGACTAACTGCGGCTGAAAAAGGTGAGTGTTAGATTTGAGTAAATACAGTATTACATGCAAACTACAGAAAGCAGCCTTACCTAGAAAAATACAATATGAAAAAATCCGTGAATATCATAGCATCAGTTTTTGGTAAAGATTTTATATTCAGCAGGTCAAATCCGGCCGTCATCTGGCGAGCTGTGCATAATTTCCATATTTGCAAATGTAGGTGAGTGGGACTGTATTCCAATACACACTTGCCTGGGAACATGTCCATCCGACCAAAATGGGAATTACTTCCAAGTAGACATGCATATGATTACACTGTCAATCAGCTAAAGGAACTTGGTGGAGATTCTAATGAAGTACTTATAATGGATGGACATCAAAATGAAGAAATAAACTTACTCCAAAGAGTATTCTCATTTGATGAGCCTTCTGTTTGTGCTTGAAATCCTTTTCCTTATCCTACTAAGAAACTTGAAATCCCCTTGTTTATTCACAGGTTGAGTGCACCTCAAACAGAACAAACTGCCCCAGCAGTGACCTCCATTTGTCACTGACCTCCAGTGTGACCTGGAAAAAAGAAGTTTCACAATACAATCCTGACTTTAGGCCAGAAAAATGGCCCAGTTAAACTGGCCTAAGTAGGCCTGAGCTGACAGACCAAGTCCACAGGGTTAGGAGGACTCTGGTTGTATCCTGAAGCTGAGAGGCATGGGTTGGCCTTGGACTCAGAATTTTTTGCCATCACTTCCAATTTTACTCTGGCTTATGGGTCTACTCAGATTTATTCCTGCGCCTTAAATGGCCTAACTCTGAGGAGCTGTGATTGGGGCACGTCTGCCCTGGAAACAGGATCTGGATACAGCCTAACTGCACTGTTCTGGCCATGCTGAACATGCCTCAACATACCTCTCCTGAACTCCCTAGGCTGGCACAGCTAGGCCAGCCAGGTCCATCTGTCTTGTGCCACGAGAGATTTATGATTAGAGGTTGCATGACAAGATAAACAATGGTTTGTGGCATTTGTCTGATAGCTTTCAAGCTTGCCACTTTGGCAGAGAATGAACTTCATAGCCCAGAGGAGAACCCTTTGCTAATGAGTGCCTGGTTCTGAGAACCAGTTACTAATGGGACACAGAACCTGTTGTTAATTTATTTGAATCCACTGGAGAAGATCATTGTTAATTTATTTGAATCCACTGGAATCCACTGGAGAAGATCATTAGTTGGGCCAATGGAGGATGTGAGTCCCCACTGGCAGCATGGGTGCCTTGTCAGTTGTCCAAAAATCAGTGGTGTAACTTGACAATTTACCGTAAGTGCCTTCTCATTGTGCTGATATATGAAAAAGGTTGAAGATCGCTGCTCTTTGCCTTATGATTGCTGCAATCCTATCCACACTTTCCTGTGAGTAAGCCCCATTGTATACAATGGGACTTATTTCTGAGTAGACATGCTTAAGAGTGCACTGATACTGGAGTTTTTCTAGAGGAAAATTGATCTGAAAAGTCTTCACGGGGTAAAGCTTTAAAAACCACGGGCATGTTTTCTATCAGCTCCAATGACAACCTATGAATTTTCACAAGTAGTATCATAATCATAACTCTTCTACTCAAAGAGAAGGGATAATTTAAGTCCTTGGTATTATTTAGACGCCAACCAGCTTGTTTGGGTGTCTCTTTTCAAGGAAAATCCAGGAAATCATTAGCAAAATTCCTCTGGACCTTTCCTTATCATTTAACAAAGGAGACAAAAGGTCCATAAACTCAATGTTTAGTTTTAAAAAACGATGGCTGATATCACAGTTTATAATGAGGACAGGGCAGCTGGCATTAAAGCTTTCTTGTTGATTCTCTCTCCCCCCAAAAATTTCTGGAACATTTGTTATCTATATATATAAAACTGAAAAGTCACTGACTGACTGATTCACTGACTGACTCATCAACGCACAGCCAAAACTTCTGGGCCTAGAAGCATGAAATTTGGGGTGGATGTTCCTTCTGTGTTGGAGGCACCCACTAAGAACCAGTTTTTGGAAATTCAAACAGGAAGGGGGTGAAATGGGGCGCAACAGGTTTTTCTCCCTATGCATTGAAGAATCCCTCACTGAGGGACGCTCTGCCTCAACCCTGGACCGAGAAGCATGAAATTTGGGGAGGGTGTTCTTCACATGGTGTTCTGATGGTGCGCATGGGGGGTTTGTGAGCATGGGGGACAGTGCACATGGGAGGTCAGTGAGCATCGGGGTGTTGTGCATGGAGGACAATGAGTTTGAGCGGAGGGTGTGTAAGGGGGGACAGTGCACATAGGGGTCAATGCACATGCAGGGTTGATGCACAGTTGGGGGGTGTCGTATGGAGGGAATTTTACTCCCGAAATGTGGGTATGTTTTCGATAGCAGAAAAATAAAATTGCTACAGTTCCACTATGAAGGAGCATTTCCAATGAGTTTCTGGCCAGCTCTCAAATTTATATTATGGAGTATTAATAACAGCTTGCAGCTCTTACTCATGGAGGTGCAACATAACAGCATTTCTCAGTAAAAGACCATCCTCCTTTCCAGCACCTCATTTTCCCATATTTTCAATGGTAGCTGGAATGTTGACAGTTGGAATGTTGGCAGTTCTCTCTCCTCAGCCTGCTTGATTGACACAGAACATTGGACAGAAGAGCTGGGCACCCTCAGATACAAGTTAAGGCATTTATGTAGATAGATTTGCTAAACTAATTTCAATATTATTTAATGCAGCGTTAAAGAGGTTCATATAAGATTTACTCCATTTAGTCCACAGTTTTTCAGTATGTCAGATCTACAGTACTACAGGGGTAGATACAGTTCTCCTGTAGCAATATCCTCCTCCTTGTAACGCAGCCCTGAAAAGCATACTTTGACAGTTACCTCTATTGGTTTCTCAATTTTCAATACTGAAATTGTGGAGAAGAAATACATAGCACTTTTCAGGGATGGTTTTGATGAAATGTGTGAAGTTTTTAAAAAAGATAAAATTTTCTAAGCTATGCAACTTAGGGCACAATCCAGAGTAACTACAGGGAGACCTTGCACCGACATAAGAACAATTTACTCTGGATTGCAATATGAATTTCCCATAGGTTTTCACTAGGTGGTGCAGTAACTACGTCGATGTAAACGTCTCTTACATGCTCCAGTAGTTACTGAAGACTGTAGGGTTAGGCTGCAATCCTAGAGACTGGGTGAAGGAACCACTGAAGAAATGGGGCTTACTTCTGAGTAGACATGGTTAGGATTGTGCTCTTACTCAGTGGCAGTTCTGCGGTGTCTCCTCTCAACCTGAAGGCCCAGCATCAATGACCATCCTTCCCTGGAGCTACAGACATACCTTACAACAAATTTGCAACATCCATTGCTGGTGCTACAGTTGCTTAGGACTGCACCCAGTGATGGGCTTCAAAGAAATTAAGAACCAGTTCTCTGTCCATCTGGCAGCCACTTTTAAACGGCTATTTTTAAACTTTATATATACTATCTCTTGTTAAGAACCGGTTCTATAGCGTAGGTGCGAACCTGCTGCTGCCCACCACTGACTGCACCCCCAAGTTCTGTAAAACCTAACAAGAACAGTAGATACAATTTCCAAAATAATAGAAGCTGCACAGATAATGGACAGGTTTGTTCAAGCCTCCCCTGGTGAGTTCCACAAGTTTTGTCTTTGATGCAGAACATTATCAAAGCCACGTAATTTTACCCATGGGCAGCCCAATCCATAGCAACTAATCCGTCAGCGCAAGGGCTCTTGCGCCGAAGGAACGGCGTTTCCGTCAACGGAAACGCCGATAGCGTTGGCGCAATTACACCGGCGCATCTCTCCGGCGACGCAACGACGTTTGCGTTGGCACAATTACTTCAACGTCGGCAGAGCAACGAAAACCCTCCGTCGACGTAGGGATTTTTTTTTATTTTTTCAGGGGGCGTGTTGGGGGCGTGTCTTAGGTTCTTCCCCTTCCACATAACTATGTTGTATCCTGAACATTTTCAGAGGCTTATGGGCACACGTAAATGCCTCCTGAGTTATACTACCTCAAGAGGTAGTTTAGTAATGAGGAGACCCATAGGTCTCCATGTTAAGGAGAAGTAGGGTCTGGGGAAAGTGGGGACTTTGAAAAATTTTTGCACCAAACCTTATGGGCAGTACTTTCCTACTTGAGGATACGGGGTACCTGGGTCACCCCAGTGGCCGACCAATCCCCTCACAGCTACCCTCCCATATAAAGGCCCACCCCTGAACCCACAATTCCCTTTCAGAGAAGCAGAGTGCTTGGCCACGGACCACGTCACTCTGCTCTCTCTCAATGGGCACTTTGCTCTTGGGGAGCGTTCTCCCCACAAACACATGAACACATAAGGTCCATATATGATGATATATTGATATGATATAGATGTGATATGAAACAATATAATATCTGTGATATATGATTAGAGTGTAGACTGCAATTTTTTTGTATGTTTGTTGCTCTCATTCTCTCCCTCTCCACAGGTACCCCAATCAGATAAGTGGGGGTGTTGAGCAATGTTTGCATTCAAAAACTCAAAAACACCTATACAGGCAATCTTGCAATGATGATTACCAATACCATATTTATGTCTCTGCAAGTTGTTGTTTCTCTCTTCCCCAGAGTTACTCCAACCAGGTAAGGAGGGCTGCATGGGGGGTGTTGGAAGCACCTCTTTTGTTTAAATTTCCTTCATCTTCCTCCAGTCTTGCATGTCTACTCTAAAGTAAGCCCCAGTATACTCAGTGGGGCTTACACCTGTGTAAGGGGGGGGCTTGCTTCACCAGGAAATGAGCTTGCCCACTTGTTGGGAAATGCTGTGAGGTCCTCTGTAGGTTTGCCTTCCAACCCAACTGGTCCCCCAAGGTAAGGGGGGGCTGTAGAGTGAAAGGGGAAAGGGGTGCACACACAGACCCACCAGGAAACAAGGGCACTCACCCCTCAAAAGTGTGTGTGGTCTCTGTCCTTGCAGCCCCTCTGACTGACTGCCAGATCACACAGCCAGCAGGTGCTGATTCCACTCATCTTTGCCGGCAAGCCAAGGGGCACAGTTTGGCAGCTGATCTGATTCCATGCTCAGCCAATACCAATGAAAGCTTTGCCTGTGGTGCTTCTGTCTTTGCAGGATGGTGTCTCACCAGCAAGGAGGCTAGCAGGCAGCAGGCTGCCATTCCACTGGGAAGGAGACACAGTGCAATCCTAAATATGCCTACTCAGATGTAAGCCCCATTGTGTTCAATGGGGCTTACTCCCAGGAAAGTGTATTCAGGAGTGCAAGCCACTGGATCCCTGCAAGGAGCCCTGGGAAGAATCTCCCTTCAGACATGTTTGCACAAGCACTTACCTAGAACACAAACCCCACCGTCCCAATCACATGAGTTAAATAAGCACCATCCATACCTAATAAAGTTTGAGCCACAGAATCACTTCCCCCTCCACAGCTGATGTTATTAATGATGACGAATTAACTACATAGTCGATGGTATGAGACATCACAGGTGAAGTCCTTGCCTGATGACGAATTTACAGTTCAATTCGTCAACGTTGCTGTCATCAGATACGTTAACATTAATGATGTGAACATGTGTAGTTGTAGTTATTTTAAGGACTTCACAATGAACATCTGCATATGATTGCTCCAGGGATGACCTGAGAATGCGTGAGTGGGGCAGTGCCTACCTAGTTGGGGGGGGGGGAGATAGGGGTGCCCATCCTCAGTGTAGACCCCCAATGGCATCCAGACCTGGTCCTCTGTTTCTGGAGAGGGGGCTGCCTGTAGCTTCCTTAGCATTGGATAGTCCACAACAAGAGGCCACATGGAAGTAGTAAGACCACCTGTGAGCATTGCAGAGATGAGGGAATTCAGGCAGATGCCAGTGCTGTGTTCAAACTGCCTACAGTCTGAAGATACTGAAAGGTCCAGGCACTGTTTAAAGGTGCAGGCACTTCCATGTTTAAAGGTGTCATCCCTTCCATGTGCTCAATCTGAATGTGGTTGATTCTGGGGTCCCACTGCATCCTCACTGGAGACTGTTCTGTATCTGGAAGCCCCCCTACCCTGTGACCCTCTGATTGAGCAGGAGCAACTGCAAACATATGAACAAGTACACATGTGAACTGACCCCCCTTTTGTGTCTGTAAAAGGCCATCTGCGAGTCACTAGGGTGGGCTGAGAGAGGGTTCCTGGGGCCTGATGTCACCCCTTAGGCTTGTGAAGTGAGAGGTTTTGGGTGGGCAGTGGCCCCACAAGTGATCAGACACCCTTGCCCTGTTGTGGGAGCCCCAGGTCCCCTGTGCCCCAGGATGTGCTTTTGCTCCCTGGCAGACCCAGGTGGGCTCCTGTCCCCTCTTCCAGGATTCCCTCCCCACAGATGCCCCTGGCAGCCCCCTTGCCTCCCCTTGCCCGCTGCTCTGCCAGCTGCTTGGGGGACCCTTGCCCCTCCCCTGCCTGAGCCAGCAAGGGGGTCTGTTTCCTGGGCCTTCTGCCTTCTGGATGGGGTCTTCCCTCTCCTCCCAGCCCACCTGAGTGTGGACCCTGCGTCTGGTGTGCTGTACCTTTAATGCAGATGTTTCCTCTGGACTGTTGCCAAAGACCACAGGACACTCATGTTTATCTGTTGATGTTGTTTTTATTGACAATACACACACACATGTATCCCTCTGTGCATCTTGCCCCTGCTGATGCCTGGGCTTTTCCTGGGGCACCTTGCCTGTTTGGGGGTGCAGGGGGGCAGCTTGTTTCCCATTTCTACCCCTGACAGCCCTGTCCTGTCCACCATGCTGGGGAGGCACTCTGACAGCTTGACAGCTACTCCCCCCCATCTTGTCAGCTGGTTCCCCATGTGATCAGGAGAGCAGCAGTTTGGACAGCTGCTAGTGATTCTGAGTGATGTGGAAGCAGGTCAACTCGTGTGTAACTGCAGGCCATGTAGCACTTACAGGCTGCCTTCTGAGCATGCCCGATGGAGTAACTTATGTGGATCACTGCACCGGAGCAATTACGGGCAGACCTAAGTTATGGGCACTCCTAAGTTCTCTGCCTCACACATAACTTTGTGTTTAAGATATAACATAGTTAGGGCAGCATAGTTAGGTCAGAGAAAGGAGAAGTTGCTCTGGATTGCGCTCTTAGTTTGCTGTACTGAAGTCGCCATTTATATTTGTTTGTTCTTGATCAGTTTTGTGCTTTATTTTCCTTTCTTTTGTCTTTTGTTAATCAAAATAAACTATTTTTTTTATAAAGAACTTCATGCCAAGATACATTGAATCGAATTAGGAATTATTTTGAGAAAATAATTATAGATGTGCCTTCACTTTTTCCTTTGAGAGTTAAAAAATAATTATGGCAAGTGGTCCATGTTGAACGCATTATCACTTTGTCTAGCAAGGAAAAAAAGCCAGTTGTTTGCGAACTTGGCAATGTGTCTATTTTTAAGCACATGTATGCTGGGAAGCCAACACACTATTCAAGGACCTACCATAAGTTAAGAGATAGTGGGTTCACTATATTGCCTTGAAAGTTACTGGCATGGATTGAAAAGCAAACAATAAACAGGAAAAGAAAGGTTAAAACAAGATTAAGCAAATTACAGCATCCAGGACTATGTACTCATCTGGCAACTAACCTTTTGTCATGGAAGATTTGCAAAGCTGGGCCTAGAACAACAACAAAATACAGCCACCTTTTGTATTCTGGAGGAGAAAAAAATCCTCCCACTGTTGTGTATTATATTCCTACAAATTAAATGTGGATAAATCAACTGCAATGTAGTTTCTTTCTTAATTTGTTTAAAGGAGGACCCTTTAACCTAATTAAACAGGACAATAGAAAAGGATCAGGGTATCACTCAACAATAAAGCACCAGCTAATTATAGAAGAGCAATACATAAGTGGGCAATATATTGCCAGGAGAGGTAAGCAATAGTGGCATAGCTAGACAGAGTGCAAACCTTTCCAGCATACTCCTCCATTTTGTTCCCATCTCCTGGAATGTCTCCAAAGGGGAGGAGTAGGTATCATTTGCTGTTTTTTTAAAAATCATATTTTATCATATGTTGTGTTTTAATTATCGTTTGCTGCCTTGAGTGCCCTTTGGGGAGAAACATGGAATGCAAATTGAACAAACAGTTTGGGATGCCTTTACCAAAGAGCAACACCCTTCCCAAAAAACAATGTATGATGATGGGTAGGAATATATAATTATTACTTGCAAAAACATACCAACGTTGTGGGAGTAAAATTCCCCCGTACACCATCCTCCCAATGCACATCATCCCCCCATGTGCACCATCCCCTCATATACATCATCCCTCATGCACAATACCCTCGTACAATATCCCCCACGCACACCATATGCAACACCCCCTATGCGCATCACCCCCATGCGCATCATCCCCACATGTGCAACACCCCCATGCGCAATAACCCTGTACAACATCCCTCGTGCACACCGTCCTCCCAGTGCGCACCATCCCCCAAGAGCACCATTCCCCATGTACAACACCTCCATGCGCATTATCCCCCCATGTACAGTACTCCTATGTGCACTGTCCCGCATGTGCATCATTCTCCCATGCTCAATACCTCCATTCAACACCCCCCATGCACACCATCCCCCATGCACACTGTCCCCCTTGTACAATACCCCCATGTGCATCATCATCCAGGGTGGGGTGTCGGGGCAGAGAGTCCCTCAGTCAAGGATTCTTCAATGGATAGTATAGAGAGGAAAACATGTTGCACCTCTGTTCACCCCCTTCTGGTTGGAATTTCCAAAAACCAGTTCTTAGTGGGTGCCTCCATCACAGAAGGAACACCCTCCCCAAATTTCACACTTCTAGTCCCAGAGGTTTTGGCTGGCCGTTGATGAATGGGTGAGTCACTGAGTCAGTCATTGAATCAGTGACTTTTCAGTTTTATATGTATAGATTAATAGCAATAATGATCATGTTTGAAATAAATGACTATGCAAAAATGTGTCTTCGCAGCTGGAGGTGACACATTTTTGACACCTCCAGGCTAGCTCAGGACTTGTGCCAGAACTTAAGCCGGCCTAAACTGTGGGTTAAGATTGCAGCTTGAATGATACAGGTGGCAGGTCTGAAACTCAATTACCCATAGCCAGTGCTTTTTTCTAGAAATAAGGGTGGGGTACTCACCGTGAAGATGTTATTTGTAATCCTAGGCATGTCCGTTTGGGGCCACAGAGGTGCTGGTACTCAACACATAAAGTGCGGGTACTCCCACAGAGGTGCCGGTACTCTGTACCGGTGAGTACCTCCTCAAAAAGTCCCTTCGGCACACCTATGGACCACTCACAGCTACCAATGTGCCAGTTCTGTTCCACCCACTAAGAATGCACCTGAGACCATGCATCCTGAGGCTGAGCTTTGTGTTGCCCAGCTCAGAGTTGCAGATAACAAGAGGCAAGTCAAAATTCTGAACCTTGCACAACAGCAAATTAAAAGGAAAGATATATAAAGCATACACCATCACCCGTACACCATCCCCCTGTACACCATTTGTACACAAAAACTATGTATTGTTTTCACCATTCATTGTGAAGCAGTGTAGTAAGCAAGGAGGATGGCATATGACTGTGCTGATCCCAGATCTCAGTGTGCCCTAACCCTGCCCAGGGGGGTCAGATGGGGCCTGCAGCCAGCTTTCATGAGCATCCTCTATCTGGCCCGCAGCTAAGCCCTGTCATCCTACGTAGGCAAGCAGCGTGACCAGTTGCCCAAACCTCAAAAGGAGGATAAGGACTTGGATTCCTCTCAGCCTGGACTTTCTGGGGGAGAATGGCATGTTTGCCTACTCATAAAGCCGCAATTTCACTTTCCAAAAGAGCTCAATGCATATTTTTTATTTTTAGTTTTTTGGCCAGACCTTTTGATAGGAAGGAGATATTTCAAAACCAATTATTGCTTTGGATTCTGCTCTTCAATATGAATCCAACGACATAAGACATGATGGGGTACTGCGCACCATTGCAAAGTCCCAAGGAAGCCAGAATGGAGAACAGTGAAGCCCTTTTGGAGGACACCCAGACAGAAGGCTAAAAAAGAGGGAAATCCAGAAATTTCTGGTCATATGATCACCCTGGGCAATGGGACTCTGCTTCTGCAAGCTGTATGAAAATGCTTATGAACTGGTTTGAAGATCACCCCAACCAGTGTGTTAAAGTGCTTATGAATAGGTTTGATGAAGAACCCCTCTCTCTGTGTTACAAAGTGTTTATGATCTGATTTGAATTTATTCATTCATATAAGTTCCAATATATTGGTTCATGTAAATTTATTCAATTTTGAAATGTAAATTAATTCTTTTTTTTCAGCCCCTTATACTGTGTCAGAGATATTATGTGGCCCAAAAGCTTGCGCACCCCTAACATGGCTTATCCACGGAGAGAGAAAATATTCCTGGTTGAGTTTGCTTTTTCCAGACAGTCTGAAAAATGGGAAAAGTCAGCTTAGCACTTTTGAAAGATAGGCCCAACATAACACATTACATAGAAATATAATTAGGCCCTTCAACACCAAAGCAGCGCTCCCCTTCCCTGACACTGCCAAAAAGCGCTAACGCCAGAATGCAAACTATCCCAGGGCCAAAATGTCTGGAAACTCACTGTTAAAAATGCAGTTCCCCCATAAGGCAAAGGAACTTGGCCAAAATTAGGGAAAGTTTCTAATTCTAGAACTAAAACCCAAATATCCTTTCAAAATATATGTATTACACAGACCTGTCTGGACCACTTTAAATGTGCCCATGGCCAAGTCTGAGATTACGCTTTTATATTAAGCCTGGTCAATGAAATATTGAATACCCCTTTATTCGACATAGGATGTGTTCCTGTGTACCATGTTCTGAGCGCTTATTCTGAATTTAGCAATCCTCAATAAAACTTGAAAGCATTCCTGAAAAATTATAGGGTAAGGATGATTGGGAGTTGTAGAACTGATAGGAACGTTGGCAAGTAGTTTTGCCGCTTTGGGCCCAAAAGACACACTTGGTGCTAGCCCGTAACCAGAGCCCACTAGATTTTGGTAGAACATGAAAAGCAACAGTATATGGGGGTGAGCATGAGCGGGCAGCAGAACAGTGAGAGATCACAAACCTTTACTAATGTCCTTTACTTTATTTTTTCCCATGAGAATGCAAGTCCGCACTGAAAATGCCTCTGCATCACCAGGAATGATGAGTCTAAAACAGTGGTTCTCAATCTTCCTAACGCCATGACCCATTTATAAGTTCCTCATGTTGTGGGGACCCCCAACCATAAAATTATTTTCGTTGCTACTTTATAACTGTAATTTTGCGACTGTTATGAATCGTAATGTAAATATCCGATATGCAGGATGTATTTTCATTGTTACAAATGAAATATGTGTTCTGTACACACATTGAACACAATGGGATTTATTTCAGAATAGGCGTGCATAAGATTGGGCCCTGAAGTTGTCAGTCAGCCCCAGTGCGCGCGCAGCTACAGCCGGAGGTCTGGCAAGCCTGACCTGGCCCCCTCCACCAGAGGTCGTTAGGCAACCCACAGGAAAGCTCTAGGCGACCTCCAAAGGGGTCCCGACCCCCACTTTGAAAAATGCTGGTCTAAAAGAACCTTGGTCTGACTGGCTGGGTGTCGCATGTAGTGTGAACCATATATCCTTTTTTCGGGACATATCCTCTTTTTTAACCTGGTCTTCTGGAAAAAAATCTTCATCATCCTCCTTTTCCTTGTGAGCAGAGAGCATGTTGGCTTCTTGTAATTAATAAACTATGGGTGCAATCCTAACCTAGGCCAGCACAACTTGTTGGTCTTCTCATTCCCATGGTGATGTAGGGAGGCAAGTACATGTCTGTGCACTGGCCTAACCATCCCCCAGAAGAGGTGCTGAAGTGTATTATGGATGTCGTTTGTGACATCCCCAGGTCAGCACAGGACATGTGCCAGGGCTTAGGTTGGCCTAACCAGAGGTTAGGATTGCATCCCAAATATCATAAATTATATGTAGGTTTTAAATTTAATAAAAATAGTGTAGTGTTTAAATTAACCATTTTTGGTGGTATATAAACTGCTACAATCCTGTATAGATAATCCTGTATATAACCTACTACAAGCTTTGGCTACAATCCTGACTGCAATCCTGCAGTTCCTGGGAGTAAGACCCATTTAACACAATGGGGCTTACTTCTGAGTAGACATGGTTAGAATTGCTTCTTTTGCGATTATGACCTCTGGTCACCCTGCTCATTATGGTTCAGGCATCCCCCCACTTATTGTACGGGTTAGGGATCGGAGCACCATCCAAAAGTGAAAAGTGTTGAAAAGTGGAACCCAATCTTTTATAGTTTATAAATATTGCTTACAATACTTCTTTTGCTAGCAAATTGCAAATGCCCCTTTAATCTTGCAAATTCCTGCAGGCATACAAAGATTTCGGCAAATAGATTCTTGTTACCTCCTTTGGGAATGGAATTAACCAAGGAGCTGTAACATGGGGAAGAGTGATTTTGGCCTTCAGAACAGCAGAGAGAGGTTGAAAGAGCGAAACATTCGTTGAATGAATGAGTTCTGGGTATAAGGCTGCAATCCTAAAGACTTTTTCAGGGGAGTAAGACCCATTGAACACAATAGGGCTTACTTTTGAGTAGACATGGTTAGGACTGTGCTCTAAGTGAATGGTGTTGACAGAGTAGATTGTTAGAAAATGAACCATCAGAAAGCGGAGGATACCTGTATACGGGGTGAGCATGAGTGCACAATTCATTTATCTTATAAGCTAGTGTTTCTCAAGGTTTATCCTCCACCATAACATGATCTAACAGTTTGAAGTACTGCAGGAAATAACTGGTAATGACTTCATCACCAATTACTTCTGGGTTGGGAGGCCAGATGCAGTGCAGCAAACACCAGGATGAAGCTCAGGGTGGATTTTTTGAGTGCAGAAAAACATGCTTTGGAGCTTGGCCCTCTTAGTTCCTGGTCTTGTTGCCAGATGGCAGTGGTCCAGGGGTTCTGCAAGTACCACCAGACACCATCTCAAATACCACTGATGGTACCAATACGTTATAAGGTATCTATGTTTGCAGAACATGTAAAATGCTGTGCTGTGGGTGGCGCAAGCGGTAAAGACGCTGTGCCTGTTAACCAGCAGGCCAGGGTTTGAGACCCGGGTCAGCCCCACAAGACAGGGTGAGCTCCTGTCCTTAGCCCAGCTCTGCGACGCCAGCTGGATCCAATTGTATTGGCTCTGCCTTTCCATTGGACTAATTCAGTGGCGTGGAGAGGTGGGATTTGCTGCTTGGGTAACAGCCTATCCTCCATAACAATCCAACCCAGGCTTTCGTGCTTCGCATGCAGCATATGGCCAAGCACGATACCATAGTCTTCCAAGACTGACAGAGGCCTGCTTTAAAATGCTGTGCTTAAAACTTCCTGGCCCCGTGAAATGGGAGACTATTTCTCTCTCTTCCCCCTCTCTGTGGGTATATGTGTGTGCATGTGCGTGCACATGCGTACTGCCATGCCATAAACAAATCTGTCACACCTTTATCAGAAAGTTCATTGACAGTTTATATAGCCTTCAACAAATATCTTGCAACATCTGCACAATATTTTTAACCCCTTGGTGCCAAGCTACCTTGTGTTACCTTCCCTCTTTGCCAAATCCCACAAGATGAGACACAGCCTGGAATGAGAGAAACATGTATGAGCATGATGCGCTTATTTAGGCAATCCAAAGGCTACAGCCCTCGTGCGAGGTGTGACTGCAAGTGAAAACGCTCAGGACAGAATAACTAGATGAGTAAGCAACTCGAAGACTAAAAAACATGGACTATAAAATCCATGATCTATTACATAAGGCACAAGTGGAAACATATGTAGAAGAACAACAACCTTGAATTAGAGCAAATATGTCAAGCATTGAAAGAATGGAATAATTGTTGATATCCCACCTTTCCTTCAAGCAATGTGGAGCAGCATAGATTATTCTTTCCACTCTCATTCATTTAACACCACCCTGTCGGAGTAGGCACAAATGAGCTTGAGATCACCCAATGCACCCCAAAGCTGAGTGGGGATTTGAACCAACATATCTATATTCCCAGCTGAGCACTGTTCTGTGCTGGAAGGGCTTCGTTCATATAAATCCATGTTTACCTTCTAGCATTTGCAGGAGTCTAAGGGGGCAATCCAGAGTAACTACAGGGAGTCCTTGCTCCAGTGTAAAAACAATTTACTCTGAATTGCAATATGAATTTCCCATAGGTTTCACTAGGTGGTGCCATAACTACAGGTGCACGTAATGTCTGTTATGTGCTCCCATAGTTACTCTGGATTGTAAAGAAAGTCTGCAATCCTAATGGGAGTAAGACCCATGGAACACAATGGAACTTACTTCTGAGTAGACATGCTTAGGATTGCACCCTAAATCCCACAGCTACAAAGATCTCACAGATCATCAAGTTCACTCTGGAACTTGTCCTACCCTATCCAAATCTCCAGAACTGATGTAACTGTGGGTGACTACCTCATTCCACAGTAACAGAGCTTATATTCACTTATATCGCAGCGGTGTTGCAGCTGAAACGCACTGGAAAGATGGATAGAATTGGGAACTGCTCTGATTTAAAATGCAGCTCCATGCATCCTACAAGAATTTGTTATGATCTGTATTGAAACACCATGAGAGCATTTTCCCACCTGGAAATTCACAATAAGCCTGCCGCTTTTTTAGTAGTGTTTCTGTACCTTTCCACCTGAATTCCATAGAAGGTTGAATCAGTGACATCACCAAATTTTGTGTCACCCAGTGTGGGTAGCGTGCATGTCACCCCCATGATGGATCTCTTCCCATGCAGTGGGCAGGTCAGTACCCTGAGTGATGGATGTGGTGATGAACCACTGCAATGTACCTACAGGATTTGATGGTGGTGGGGGCTACAATCTATATATATACAGCAGTGCCTCACATAACAAGTTAAAGTTGTTCTGGAAGCGTGCTTGTTATGTGAAACGCTCTTTATGTGAAGCAGATTTTCCCATAGAAAATAATGGAAACTCAGACGATTGGTTCCACAACACCCGAAATATTCATATAAAAATTTTAACTGTATGTTAAAATAATGGCAAAACACTGGAATTGAATTCAAAACATGCATTCATTGTATATGATCCTATGAAGTCTATTTAGGCTGCAATCCTAAAGACACTTTCCTGGGAGTAGGACCCATTTAAATTAACACAATGGGGCTTACTTCTGAGTAGACATACTTAGGAGGCTGCAATCAAAGACCCTTTCCTGGAAGTAAGCCCCATTGAACACAATGGGACTTACTTCTGAGTAGACATACTTAGGAGGCTGCAATCCTAAATACACTTTACTGGGAGTAAGCCCCGTTGAACACAATGGGCTAACTTCTGAGTAGAAAGATAGGGGGCTTACCTGGGCTGCTCCTGGAGGCTGGAGGCTGGTGGGGGCACTTGGGAGCAATTAGAGACAGCAACATACTGGCCGACAGCCTTTCAAAACAGGCTCCACATGGTGTGTCAGGGCTGTGTAGTGCGCCATCCATTAGGAAACAACGCTTCTTGTATCTGTGTGCACCTGCCTTTCACATCCCCAGATGACCCAGCCAGGTAACTTTCAGGTTGCCTGGGGTTTGTTAAGTGAAGCAGGCTTGTTAAGTGAAGCACACTCCCAATGGGAATTTGTGCTTGTTATGTGAATCACTTGTTATGTGGGGCATTTGTTATGCGAGGTACGACTGTATAACTGAAAAGTCACTGACTGACTGTCTCACTCACTCACTAACTCATCAACACATGGGAAAAACTGCTGGGCTTAGAAGGATGAAATTTGGGGAGGGTGTTCTTCTGTGACAGAGGGACCCACTAAGCACCAGTTTTCAGAAATTCCCACCAGAAGGGGGTGAAAAGGGGTGTGACGCGTTTTCCTCCCTATACTTTCGATTGAAGAATCCCTGTCTGAGGGACGCTCTGCCCCAACCCCGGGACCTAGAAGCATGAAATTCGAGGAGCATATTCCTTCTGAGAGGGGAGCACTCACAAAGAACCAATTTCTAGAAATTATACCCCTAAACGTCTGAAAAGGTGTGCAGCACATATACCGGTACTTAACCTATATTTAACATTGAAGACTGACTTATCAACATCCAGCTGATGCACTGGGTTGGAGGGTGCACAGAGGGTGATGTGCACATGAGAGGGGTGCACTCATGGGGTGGTGGTGCTCACGGGGGTGATGCACATGGGGGATGGTGCACAAGGGGTGGGTGCACATAATGGGTGGATGCACATGGGGGTAGGTGCACATGGGGGTATTGTGCATGGGGGGTTGGTGTGCATGGTGAGTTGGTGTACATAGGGGTGAATGTGCACGAGGGGGGTGGCTCTGGGGATGGGAGATTGTGCATAAGGGGGTGCGCATCTGTGCAGTGTGCAGATTGATGCATAGTGGGGAGTTTGGTGTGCATGGGAGCCTGATGCACATGGAAGGGTATTGCACATGGGGACTGATGTGCAGTTGGGGATGTTGCGCATGGGGGATTGGTGCACATGGGGGATGAATGTGCATGAGGGGGTGTGCATCTGGGGGTGGTGCACATGGGGGTTGATGCACAGTGGGGATATTGCAAATGGGGGTTGTTGCGCATGGGGGGTTGGTGCACATGGAGGGTTGGTATACATGGAGGGTTGGTATACATGGAGGGTATTTCCGCAGTGGGGGTTGGAGTGCATGGGAATGCTGCACATGTGGGGGTTTGATGCGCATGTGGGGGTTGATGCACATGGGAGTGGTATGCATGGGAGGGTATTGCACAAGGAAGGGTATTGGGATAAATGTGCATGGTAGGTTGATGTGCATTGGGGTTGATGCACATTGGGAGGTTTACGCACATTGGTGATTGTTGTGTAGTGGGGTGTTGGCGTGAAGGGGGAATTTTACTCCTGCAGCACAGGTACGATTTCACTAGTTTTTAATATGATAGAGATATTTTGACACAGTTTGTTTCTTCGCATTCTGTATGAAATTGCACATCAATTGATTTATAACATGTTGGTATTATTCAAAAATATCAAGATTTTAAAGATTTTGGTCACTAGTTATGTCACCCATATCTGGTGCACATCACCCAGTTCAGACTGCACCCCTTTCATCACACCAAGGGGTTCAACAGATAATTTATTATTTTATTTATATCCTGCATTTTTCATAAAATACTCAAGGCGGTTTTCCAAGCTAGGATCTCTTAAGCTTTCTTCTCCTGGTTTGCCAAGAGACCTACAAGACACCCGTGCAGGAATACTAACAAAACTGCAGATTTTGGCTGAGTAAGACATGATGATCAAGCCCTTATTTACAAGACAGGCTATTTGTCTGCTTTTCCAGGGAGGTGGCAACATCCCTTGTTGACTGGTAATCCAGAATATTTTTTTCAACTTGTCTTTTTAAAAACCCTCTTGAACACCTCAAATGGCATTTTCTGCGTCATATGCAATGACTCACACACCTGAAGGTAATCTCCAGCCAGTTTATTTAGTGGCATATTTAAGCTCTGCTCTTTTTGAACGGAAGTTGGCACTTAATCAACCTTTGTTATTCAAGACTGAAATCCTCTTTATCCTTGGTACAGTTATATGCCAGGTGGAACAGCACATTAGATAAGCAGTTCCCCCTCCCTGCCCGCGTCCTTGTCTATATACCTCACGGCTGACCATGAGAATCCATCCTTGGGAGCTGTAGGTGGTTTATGGCTACATGAACGAGGTTGGTAAAAAGGGCTGTTGTGGAGGTGCTTTGCATAAAAATTTCCAGATTCAAACTCCAGCATCTTCAAGCAGGGAAGAAAACCTCCTGTCTGAAACCCTGGAAAGCCATTAATAACACTTAGGCTGCAAACTTATCCCCCCAGTTTGGCCAGCATAAGTCCTGGTGCAAGTCCTGGACTGGCCTGAAGGGTCACAAATGTACCAAAAGGCACTTCTGAGTCACTCGTGTAGGATTAGGCTAGTGCCCAGACATGCACTGACCTCCCTACACCACAATGGAAACAGGTACTGAGCGTAAAGTTTTATAATGTTTCTATACCTGATGCAAAGGTCAAAAATAGTATTTCCCTGTCATAGTGCAATAAACTGGGAGTAACAATGGTCTGCCCATGCAGCATATACTTCAACTGTCCTCAATGACCAGGGAGAGTCCCTAGTACTTATTCAGATGACACAGACTCAAGTTGTGAAAATTCACATATTTCACTGACCTGCCAACTTGCTTGCATGTGGAAAACTCTGAAAAGCATTAAAGTCAGAATTCCCCTTGATTCTAGTCTCATGTTCCTTGTTTACTGTTATCTTTCATGAAAAACCTTGCGGGGTTTAAACCAGGCTAGCAGCAGGGATTTCAGATGGAAGCAGGAAAGGGTTAATGTCTTCTTTTGCAGAAAATAGAATTTGTTCTTTTTGCAAACTTTTTTCACTTCTTTAGCTGGATTCTGATAAGAAAGCAGGAACAGATGATCATTGGATGAAGGATCAGAGTTCTAATATTTTCATTTACTGAGAGCGAACAGGAGGAAGAGCCTAAGATGTTGTTTTCCTTATGATTGACTTGAAAAGTCCGGGGAGGGGATGAGGCAGGGAAGGGGGAAGGCAGTGGGGGGAGGGATTGGATGATTCACTGCAGTGGGACTACTTCTGAGTAGGACTGCCAAAGCTTGGGTCATCCTGGTCATCTTATTACTGTGAGATCTTGGAATGACACTCTTGGCTTTTAAGCTCTACAGTGATACCTCTCATAACAAGCACCTTGCATAACAAGCGTTTCACATAACAAGTATAAATTTCCAAGCTATCTTGCTTCACATAACAAGTTCTGCTTCACTTAACAAGCAAGCATGCTATGGGCATGCGTGCTATGCAGCCCTGATGCTCCGCGTGGAGGCTCCTTAAAAGGGCTGCCAGCCAACACCTTGAACCTCCAGCAGCACCCAGGTAAGCCTCCCAGGAAAGTGTCTTTGATGGCAGCCTCCTAACCATGTCTGCCCAGAAGTAAGCCCCATTGTGTTAAATGGGGCTTACTCCCAGGAAAGTGTCTTTAGGACTGCAGCCTAAGTAAACATCATAGGATCATGTACATTGAATGCATGTTTTGAATTCAATTCCAGTGTTTTGTCATCATTTTTACATCCAGTTAATATTTTTATATGAATATTTTGGGTGTTGTGGAACAAATCGTCTGAGTTTCCATTATTTCCTATGGAAAAATCCGCTTCACTTAAAGAGTGTTTCACTTAAAGAGCATGCCTCCGGAACGAATTAAGCTCTTTAAGTGAGGCACCACTGTACCTTGAATTGTTGATAGCTTGTAGGACTATTATGTTTTGATACTGTATATTTACTACAAAAATTAAAACTTTCATGACTTCTGAATCATTGAGGGATGAATCTATCCAGGATGAAAGTCAAAGCATACAGCAGAAGCAAAATCCAAGATGCTTAGATCTTGAGTTGATAATAGTGGAGTGCCTGTGAAATTTATTTTGGCATGAAAATTGCAACATGGCAAGCATTTTCTTGTTTTCATCTATACAATATCAGTGGGTTTGATACACAATGTGAAACTGGCTTGTTTGAGATGTTGGCTGCAATCCTAAAGACACCTTCCTAAGAGTAAGACCCATTGAACATAATGGGGCTTACTTTTGAGTAGACATGGTTAGGATTGTGCTCGTTGTCATGCAAGTGACAAAAGTTCTCCATTCCCTTTTGCTCCTTCTTTCCCCATCCCTTCCCCATATTCTAGACTTGACTTTGTTTATTATGTTTCATGTTTCACATAAAGATGGGATGTGGAAAAAATGGGACACTAGGATGGACACACATACACACACACATGCACACAATCTGCTGCTTGAAGCAATTGCTTCCTGTGGCTCTGCAGGAGTGCTGGCCCTGCAACTGTTCAGCCAGATGGACAATTTGGCTGAATTTGGAGGCTGTCAGGAGCTGGCTAGTGTATGATTAGCATATCCAGAATCAGGATCGAGGAAGGCAGTTCTTTCTGATCAGATCCCCAATCAAATCCAAATAGGTAGGATTCAGGTCCATTTGGATGTGGGAACAGTTAACATCTCTTACATTTCTTGGACTTTGGATGTATGTTGGCCACCTTTCCATGTGCACTGAGCACTTCCAATGCTTTAAACAAGCTCAGTTAGTAATCCCCAAATGACAAAGTGCAGGTGGATGGTCTAGAACCTTATTCTTGTGGGAGGGAAGTAGAACAGCTGCTTCCTTAAAACCACATTCCATATTTAAAAAGTAAAAGAACATAGGGAGGAAACCATGGAACAAAACCATTTATGCATGTGCTTTGCTACAGAAAGTCCATGCGTCCCACTGGAAATGCTTGGAAAAGAAACAGCCCGAGGGTCTAAAGTGTTGCTCAACTACTGGATTGTTTGAAAGAACCTGACGGGGGACTGATATAGGCTTCCAGATTCAGTGAGCTAAAGCTGTTGTACTGACAAATGTTTGTGGACGATGTTTAAGGGAGCCAAGATAAAAGCTCCCCTGGAACTATTAATTTCCCCCTTCCTTGATTTTTTGGAGAATTATCAGAATTAAATCTTATAGCTGAGGGAGAACTTGTAAAGAGCTTTTGTTGTTTCTCCTGCTTTACGTTTCCTGTAAGGACACATCTTAAGGCCAATTCTGTCCATGAATTGACATGTGTTTTTTTTTTCTTTCACAATACGTAGTGAGATATTTCGATAGATTTTTACACAGTTGAATAAAAATATTTTTATACACTCTACCAGAAGGGAGTTGAGATTAGATTATATACGGTATTTATTAGAATTTATAGTCAGCATCTCTGACACAAAAAGAGCTCCAACAGTAGATAACAGCAAACAATAAAATCCTGGAGTAGAATAATCCCTAACCCTACAATCCAGAGTAACTACAGGAGCACGTAAGAGACATTACGTGCACCCGTCATTACCGCACCACCTAGTGAAAAAGAATGGGAAATTCATATTGCAATCCAGAGCAAATTGTTCTTACACTGGAGCAAGACTCCGCGTAGTTATTCTGGACTGCACCCTAAGTGAATGTGTTGTGAGCCAGGAACTCTTTGGTATAAAATATCACCGCTACAGTGAATTCAAATGTAACCATAGGGAAGCCATTTCCTCTCCACCTGCAATAAGGAAATATTGATACTTATGTTGTTAAAAGGGTTGGAGTTTTGTCGTGCCATTGCATGGGAGGAAGTGCATCATGGGGGTGACACACTGGCCTCCTGCACCAGGTAATGCAAACCTTAGTGATGCTACTGAGTAAGGTTGCCACATGTCCCAAAAAACAGGGACAAACCCGATTTTTGGGGATTGTGTTCACATACTAGCAAATGGAACTGAGGGTCCTGTCCTGATTTTGTGGAAGAGAATTATGGCAACCCTACCACTGAGTCACAAATTTTTAAAAACAATATTGAAAACGGTGTTACCATTTGTTTTTGAACCTACGTAACTGAATGTATACAAATTATTTTAAACCACTTTGACTGAACGGCTTGGGATTGTGGTTTGTTCTACAAGCGCACCCATGATTTCGCACACATTATTTCTTATCTTGAATCTTATCTTTATGTTGCAAATTGTTGGGTTAGTGATGGTTGTACCTTGTGCAGAACGTGCAACTGAATTAGAGTGCAATCCTAACCTAGGCCAGCACAGCTATCAGTCTTCCCATTCCTGTGGTGATGTAGGGCGGCAAGTACATTTCTGTGCACTGGCTTAACCTTCCCTCTGGAGTGACACAGAAGTGTCTTAACACGTTGGTGACACTCCCAGGTCAGCACAGAACTTATGCCAGGGCTTAGGCCGGCCTAACTGAAAGTTAGGATTACAGCCTCAGTTGTTGATTCATCTTGGTCTTTTGGTTGTTTAACTCTTTATTTTGTACAGCTTCGTACACCCCTGTATTCATCACACGTTTTTCACAACTTATTAAGACAGCAAACCATTTAAAGTAGGGTGCATCTAGGTTTCAATGAATAGTCTAGGACCCTATAATGCTGTAAAATTATGGAAGGTAAACTAGTATGGACTCAGTGAGTTCCTTGGATGGGAGACCACCAGGGGTCCCAACTAACAGAAGAATAGAACAAAAAAATTGGGAAAGAAGAAAGTAATAAGAAAGAAGAAACTGGTTAAAACAAAGACTTAGCACACAAACCTAACCATGGGCAAAATCCAGAGTAACTACAGGGAGTCCTTGCTCTGGTGTAAGGACAACTTACTCTGGATTCCAATATGAATTTCCCATAGGTTTTCACTAGGTGGAGAAGTGACTACGGGTGCACGTAAAGTCTCTTATGTGCTCCCATAGTTACTCTGGATTTGGGGTTTACGTCTACTTAAAAATAAGCCCCATTGTGATCAATGGGTTTTACTCCCAGGAAAGTGTCTTTTGAGTTACATAATAAAAACAAGCCAGTCCAAAAGTTATTAACAGGGATAATATACCCAATCAAGGTAAGGAATAGTGTGATTTGTGTTTTGGCTTTGCTACTTTTACTGAAGATAGAAAGAAAAACAAGAATTTGGCAAAGTACTAAGAATGAGGAGAAAAGCAGAGTTTCCGCCTTTAGAGTCTAGATGAGATGCAGATGTTTCACAAGAGTAAAGTTTTGCTGAAGATAATTCAAAATAAGGGTAAAACTATTTTTTTACAGCAAAGTGGCCTGTTCTGGCAATTTTGATCATTGACTGAAACGGCACTGCAAATCGTGGTGGATTGCGATGCAAATAATGGATAATTTTATAACTACATCATGTGAAGTTTGTCTTTCTGGATTACTGCACATTATTATCATATCTACTCTTGGATTGTCCCTTTGTGACCCCACAAAAATATTGTGGTAATTTCACACACCTCCTACGTTAAATGATGAGGATTAGCATCTTTGATTGTGGACACTTTTATTAATTTATGTTTTGGGACAATTGCCATTTTGTTTCCCTACTAGGACTCCAATGCACTCTTAGGGTAAAGCCTCACAGAGTCTGGTGTTTAAAATTTGCATAGGATCAGGCTATACATACCTCTCTCTCACACACACACACACACACACCCACACACTGATAAAATACATAAAAGCAAATAGCAGCTGCATTTCATATGTTTTTTAATATGCATTGCAAGGCTTCATGAGCAGCTGTCAGTCACACACACCTTGGAGTACAGTAAGCTTTTGATATATTTCCATCCACACAATGGTTTCATTATTAATGGAAATGCAGGTGCTTTTAAGATACCGAGTTGATTGAAAAGCTACACTTTCCAACATTTTTCATAGCTACTGATGATAGTGATCCAGGAATCATACTGTGAAAAAGGCAGAAAGTAGTGTTGACACCAGCATATGTCCTTGATTCCTTGATCTTCAACAATGTTACTAATAAGTACAAGGGAGCAGAAGTAGGAAAACTTGACAAATTAGGAATGGATGTTAAAGCAATTTCAAAAGCAGTTGATGCCACTTCCCATTCAAAATAACTTTGATAAATTGCTGTACTCAGTGGAAAATAGCATGCCATTAATCAAAGGCAAATGTAAAGTTCCACAATGTAAATTTTTTTTTTAAATGTACAATCATAAAACGGGCTATGACAACGTTGGATTATATTCGAATCAGTAATTGCCTATATTAGCCTGTAGTATAAAAAATATTGCTTTGGCTTGTTGTAAGCCCTACACTAGGTTCACTACACAGAGCACAATCCAAACGTTATATTGTGCCTGGGCAGCAGGCCATAAAGCATGTCTGTGGCGACTTGGGAGGAGACCTTGCTGGCCTAAGGAAGGACGTGTGCCTGTGAGATGTATGTCCCACCAGATCCCATCCTGCACTGTCTGGACTGAGTAAGATTGTGCCATCAAGGACAGGCTATCCAAGAAGCAGGAGAGTGTGGCAGGACCTTATCCATGAAATAGAGCAACGATTTTCAGCCAGCGTGCTGTGGTACACTGGTGTGCCATGGATAGTCGTCAGGTGTGCCGCGGGAATTTGGGGAGGGACATTTATTAATAGGATATATTGGGGATTTGAACAGCATGGTGTGCCTTATCAGTGGTCAAAACATCTGATGGACTTAATTGGATGGATGTTGGTGAAGTTAGATAAAATTTAAGTGCAGATGGAGGAGGATGGATTAACAACCAGATGATCACAAGACAGGGTGAGCTCCTGTCCTTAGCCCAGCTCTGCAACGCTAGCTGGATCCAATCGTATCTGCTCTGCCTTTCCATTGGACTTAATTCAGTGGCGTGGAAAGGGGGGATTTGCTGCTTGGGTAACAGCCTATCCTCCATAACAATCTAACCCAGGCTTTTGTGCTCTGCATGCTGTGTATGCAGTGCCGAGCACGATACCATAGTCTTCCAAGACTGACGGAGGCCTGCTTTTTTATGTGTAATTCTGTCAATGGACAAAATCAGGCTCATGCTGGGCAATAATCCCATTCTCTTCTTAAAAGCTTAGGAATGTACTGTTTTACCAATTAACCATGGAGTGTATTTAAGCCAACAAGCATGTAATCTTCTCCATCGTAATAATAATATTTAACATTTATGTGGCACATTTGAGTGTTCTAATCACTCCAGCATGCATATATTATATTAGTTAACTTATAGGTGGGATATAAAGAAAGTCAGCATTACATAGAAGGCCGGCAAGACTCCCACATTGTATGCTGAGAGTTGAGAGTGGATTGTCAAAGGTTAGATGGTGACGTCTCAGAGATGACAATGAATTTCCTATCAGAGGTGTAACTAGGGTGAACCTGATGGGCATCTGTCCCGGGAGCTACACCAAAATGGGCACAAAGCACTTGTTCAAGTTCTCCTGGGAAGAGGTGCTAGTGGTTTCATGGTCCCATTTATTCCTAATCCTCTGGAGATTCTCCCCTTGAAGGATGTGCACTTTCAAAGGGGAGCCTCCATAGGAGAAGGAATGGTGGAGCGAAGCCATCAATACCCCTTCATAACCCTTCCTCTTGGCAGAACCCAGAAGTAAATCACATGATGTCATGACATTACTGTCCAAGGCACCGGGGCTTCTAGTTACACCATTGTTTTGTAGTAGTCCATTGCTCAGTCCCATTTCAGATGTAACTTTAGCCTGTATTGTCAGTGAGTGATTACTGCTGCTGACTCTAGAATGTCTTAATTATAAAAATTTCCATAAAATATTATAAAATATTCCATAAACACTATAAAAATATAAAAATGCTTCCATAAATAAAATTTGTATTTTGTATAAAATATAAAAATTGTATTTATACAATACTAAATATAAAATTTTCTTATAATATGGGAATTAACATGTATAACTAGAAAAGTATCTGAACAATGCAAAAACAATAAAGGTGTGGGAAAATCATTATAAAACCATAGATCAAACATTTTTTCCTAGCAGATCCCCTGTGCCTAACCAATCACACTCCTAACCAATTTTCCTTCAGTGATATAGTTGTGCCAGGGGGGCATGTGCTGCATCCTACAGTTGGCGGACAGTTGTGGAGGTTTGTCAAGGTAAGGCAAGACTAGATGGGTCTGATCCATCAGGGTTCTTCTTATGTTTTAATAAGAAGGAGACAGAAAGGAGGGAGGAGATACAACTGTGTGGAAATTGACTGCATGAAAGCAAGCTTGGGCCGCAGGGGGAGAAGTTTTGAAAAAAATTATATTGGAATAATTCCTTATAATTAGTAATGGCTATTAAACATCTTTCTAGACACCCTTGTTTGTATTTTAGACCCTTCCCCTTGTTTTTAATGACAAGGAAGAAGACAAATTGAGTGCTGTTGAGTGCCGGAGGGGAAAGCTGGAGATATAAATGCCTAATAATGAATTACCTGACTGTGCAATATAACCAGAAGCAACTGGACAAGATTAGCATTACAGTTTTCATCTCCAACTGCTCTATGAAAACAGAGCTGAGAAGACATCACTGGGTGCATGAGCGGGTACTTCTGGAAACCTACTTTTGTATTTAACAAGGCGGCAAGCAACACTGCATTCATATATCATCTGTTGACAGCCCGTCTGAACTGAAACAAAAGATCCAGAAGATAGGATCTATTGCATCACGTCTAAAAAATCTGAGATTTTATAAATAAGGGAGTCTGTAATTTTAAAGTATCTGTTAAAGTGTATGTTTGACCCCAAGCAAACTCATCACAATTCTTTTTGAATATTTATTAATGAAAAAGTGCCGCACAATTTTTCTCCCTTAAAGGGCTTCCAAAGTGGTGTATGGTAAAAAGAGCAAAAAATATAATGCAGCGTCAAGAGAATCAAACCAACATGAAAACAATGCTATAATTTCACAGAGCAGCACAATGCAGATAAGTCTTTTGGCTCAAAGTGTGATGCCGGCTCTACTTGGACACAGGATTGCACTGAATGGACCCAGTCCTATCCAGTATCCTAGTTCTGGTGCATTGCACTGTAGCCCCAATATATACATAAAGTTTTATGTAATGATAGGAATAAAGGCAGTTTAAGCATTGGTCTGATTAGATTTTTTTTCTCACTGTTGGAGTATTGCTGAGATAGATGTATTTAGGATGCAATCCAGAGTAACTATGGGGAGTCCATGCTCCGACGTAAGGACAATTTACTCTGGATTGCAATATGAATTTCCCATAGGTTTTCACTAGGTGATGCCGTAACTACGTTGACATAAACGTCTCTTACATGCTCCTGTAGTCACTCTGGATTATAGGGTAACTCACCCAGTGAGACTTCCATTTTTCCAAGGCTGAGTCATCTGGTTGTTTCCATGTCCTACCTCTGCAGGGCTTGTTAACCATCACAATTTTGGATTTCACTGCAAGGTATTTGTGATTAGGAGTCTGGGTGCTCCACCTGTTCATGTTTGCCTTTCATTCACCTTCAGCATAACAGCACTCAAAATAAGAGCCAAAAGGGTAAGGAAACACTTTCAGAAGGATTTTTTTAAAAAATAACCTTTACTTTTTGAGTATTTTTATGGTATAGAATAGTGTTTCTCAACCAGGCAGTATCTGGGGGTGCTTGTGGGCAGTCTAAGTCCTGCCTCCTGAACCCCAAGGCATGCCCACCCTTATCCAAGAAGTTGACTGCTGGAATTCTTGACGGCTGGCAGTTCAACTTTAGAGGTGCTATCTAAATATCTGGCTTTAAATATCTGGCTATCTTTTTCATTGCAACTCAGTCCTTTTTGAATGGTGAACTATAGCCTTATCCCAATTTTGTGCAAGTGAACTAAAAAAGAGGGAAGGTTAGATCAGTAAGGGTGGATCAGGAAGGGAATTATTTTCCATTTTTCCCTCCATAAGCCTCCTGCTCACCAATAGGACTCCTTAGACTGGTACCAGATCTTTCCCTACCCAGAAGCAGACATCTTTTGATTGGGGAAGGAAGGGGTTTACCTCCAGCTTATACAGAAGCCAAACTTTATGAACCTTTCTCAGGTAAGCTTAATTGCCTGCCATGTTATCACTGGAGTTACTGCTTCCTCAGTTTCTTGTATGTTTAAAATATTGATACACTCATTTTTGGTGAAATAGATCATTCCACATTTCCTTCTTCTGTCTGTGAAGTACAGGTGTCCCTTGCTATCCGCTCATGTTCTGATCCAGAACCTTAAAGTATAAAGAAAACAATGGAAAAATTAGATGGCAGTCACAAAACAGTCTCTTTCCTCATGTGCATCAGGTCTGCTGGCAGAGAGGCCAGAATGCATATCTATCTGCCAGAGACCCACAGGAGCAAGTACACTATTCCAGCTGTTTTACATAAATCAGAGGAGCAGCAAACTGGAAAAATGGGGAATCTGGTGTTACGAGGGGCACCAAGATCCTACCCTTGAAATGGCCTACCCACCTTGCTTCCCACACTGATCTTCTCCCCATTCACGTCACTGCAGCTACCTCCTCCAGAGAGGCATCCAAGAGCCACTGGACTATATATAGTCACATGGGGCCTCTGGCCATTTGTGCTGGCCACCAACAGTACATGACAGTGGCATGCCTTTTATGGTGCCATACTACCTTATGGTGGTAGACTGGAAGATCCACTGCCACAATTTCTAAATAAGATTGGACTGCCCAATAAGGTTTGTGTTCGTGCCAAAACTCATGTGGTATTTCACTGACTGCCTCATGGAGTAAACTATTTTGTAAATACATTTCTGTGACTACTATCTCTCCCCACTATTTCTCTGGTAGGTGTACATCTATCCCTACAATCCAGAGTAACTACGGGAGCACGTAAAAGACATTACGTGCACCCGTAGTTACTGCACTACCTAGTGAAATCCTATGGGAAATTCATATTGCAATCCAGAGTAAATTGTTCTTACACCGGAACAAGGACTCCCCGTAGTTACTCTGGATTGCGCCCTATGTCTCTTACTGTTTCCATGGATGAACAGTTTTTGCTTTCTTTTACTCTATTATGCTGGGATGTCTGTGTTTGTACCGCACAGTTCTCTGTTGCTCAGCACCTTATTCTGAGAAGTACCCCTGACTCTTACTGACAATATCATATATTACTTGAATGTAATGCACCATTGAATCTAATGCACACCCTATACTTATAATCAAAATACCGTATTTACTCAAATCTAATTAACCATCAAATATAATGCACACCCTGATTTTGGAGACTGAATTTAGTTGAAAAATGTGAGCATTAGATTTGAGTAAATACAGTATATTCCCCACTCTTTTCTGTACATAATATTTGGAATTTCCACTGAAACCTGTGGTTCACCATGACAATGTAATCTTTCCGCTTCTGCAAAACCAGATGGTTTTCACTTAGTAAATAAACAACTGTGTATCTGGAAAAATCATCTCTTAGAGTAAATCCATATTCAGTTCCACCTTAGGTTTCTGGCTGCCTTGGCCCGCAAGTGTCACTGTGTATCCATCAACCGGAGAGGATGCCTTCTCTTTCTCTCACCATGAGTTGAAAAGCTTGGATCTCTTTGCCTTGATACAACATACCTTTGTTTCCATGACTGCAATATTTTTATTTCTATTCCTTTTGCCAATTCTCCCTTCTTCATCTCATTTATGGGGTTAATATCAATATGTCCAAATCTTCCATGTCTCAAATGTATGCATTTATCATTATGACAGGCCTTTGTCCGTGAATACAGTCATTCCCTGTTCATTGTATGAGTCCATTTCATATGCACCATTCCTTTTAGTGGCTCTTTTCACCAAATGTTTCTTCATGTGTTATTTTTACACTCGATGTCTCAAAATAAAATTTGGAGGCTTTGGTCAGTTAATCTTCTTGATACCTCGTTCGCATCCGGTTCAGAGAGACACAACACATTTTTGATGCTGGCCGTTTCAAAGCTTGCACTGGTTTTGTAATTTAGAATTTTTCTTTAACTTTATCCATGGAATCATTTTCCAATTTAAAACTTCCAAAATCATGTAGTTTTTTGTTTGGGAAAAATTCTTTTATTTCCTAAATGGCTGGTGAGATCAGTACCCCTTGTACATGGGTCTAAGGAGGTGTACTATATGTAACTGCAAGAGGTGTATGGCAAACAGTTCATAGTTCTCATGTGGTTCTGAATGCCTGGATTATAGTTCTCATGTGTATTATAATTAAGCTCAGTAAAATTCATTCATTCGTATAAGTTCTATCTCTAATGTATTCATTTATGTCCTTTATGTACATGTATTCAAATTGGAAATGTAAATTTTTTCCCCAGCCCGATCCGGTGTCCGAAAGATGTGGACTCCTGCCAAAATGTTTGCCCACCATTGAATAAATGACTGCTTTACTGGAAAATGTTTGTGGTGTTCTGCTTCGCAATAACACAACAGTGGTAGAAGGTAGTTGAAAAAATGAGAAGACATCTGAGGTGTGTATCACAGTGAAAAAGCAGCAACCTAATTAATTAACATTTTCTCTGCCTCCTTTCAAACAATGCCAGACAAGTTCTCAGTTTCCTTGCAACTTTTGTAATGCCACTCTCGTCAGGGTTTATTAAGTTGGTCCTGTTAAAGATCTAATCCTACTCGAATCCCGGAACAAGGATATCCTAAGAGAACAAAGATTGCCATTCAGGGTTCAGTCTTGCCTTTAAAGCAACTAATTGGGCAACATGTAGTAGCAAGGAATGAAACAGAAGATCCTCTCTTTAATTCAGAATTACAGTGGAAAGGAAGGTAACACTTGACAGGTAAACTGAGAATAGGAATGGCTTATCAAGGACCATTCAGAAGCAATATGTTGGCAGGGGGATTAGATGGTGGGAAAGGGGGAACGGAGGAGCAAGGAGTGGAGGGAAGTGTTGGATCCTGGCAATAGTAACTTTTTCCAGAATCCCATCTCCTTTTTTTAATCCTCCTTGGTCCTTTTCCCTTCTTGGACTTACTCCAGTGAAGTGGCTGACATAGGTCTGAGAGGCCCAAAGGTAATAGGACATGCTACTAGGTGGAAGTGAAAAAAATTCACTTTTGTTTAGCTCCCTCCCAATAGCATGCTGAATAGCCTCCTCTAGAATGGGTGCAAACTATAAAGTGATGGTATGGTGGCATAGCTAGTGAGGGTGTAAAGGACTAAGTTTTGTATGGAGCCTCACCATGGCACATGAGTGGCCCTCCTGTTCAGAACCTCTCCGAAGGGGTGATCAAAGAAGAGGCCTCTAAGGAGGGGGGCTGTTTGCACACTGCTGTGAGGCTGTCTGCAAAACTTAGGCTGCAGTCTTAATCCTGACCCCTGGCCTAAGTCCTGTGCTGACCTGGGAGTGTCACAAATCTATACCACTCCTAGGGGAGGGCCAGTACACAGTCATGCACACAAAACACCTTGGGAATGGGAAGACTGATGAGTTCTGTGGCCTAGAATTGCACCCTTAGTGCTTTACACCCCCTCTAGCTATGCCACTGGGATAGCTAGAGGGGCTAGAAAATGGACCGTAGGACAGGTTACTCACTTTATTGCTCTTTCCTTATTCCTTCTTTGTATCTACCTTCATTCCTCAAGCATAAAAAAGTCTTTGCCTAACATTCACAAGATCTATTCTCTATGTTGTGCTCCCTTCTCTTTACCGTCTTGCTCCCAGGACTTGATCCCACTGCATTATCATGAAGACCCACCATGGTCTGTTCATGCCCTCTTTTCCATTTGCCTTTTTACTCCAGACTCACTGCTTGCAGCCTCCCTCTTCAAAGAAGCCACCGCAGCAGATCTAAATCAAAGATATACCATTGGCACCTACACACTTCTCTTCTTGTCTCATTTGCTGCCAAATTGGCAGTGTGCTTAGCAATGTCTTGTTCTCCTTCCTCTGTATTCTATACACTGTGCGCATGAGTCAGGCTTGAAGCTGAGGCTGTAATCCTAAACACTAGTTAAGCTGGCACAAGTCCTGTGCTGATTTGGGAGTGTCACAAGAGTGCCATAACGCACTTCTGTCCCATTCCGGGGAGGGGGGGAAGTTAGGCCAGTGTGCAGGCATGCGCCAGCCTCCCCACACCACCATTGGAAGTTATGCCAGCCTAAATTGGTTAGGACTGCACTCATGCCAGGTGAGTTATGCCAGCCTAAATTAGTTAGGATTGCACCCTAAGAATCTCTAGATCAGTGATTTTCAATCTTTTTCATCTCATGGCACACTGACAGTGTTGTCAGTGTGCCATCAGTCTTTAGACAATTGACAAGGCAACCATGCAAGGCGCACCCCTCAATGACCCTATTGGTAAATAACATTTATATAATAAATAAATAAATAAATAAGGGAGCAGTAAGTCCCATCATATACAGTGGGGCTTACTCCTAGGGTTGCAGCCTAAATTTGTTACATATCCAAACACACCTGTCGACCACTTGTGGCACATTGGTTGAAAATCACTGCTCCAGATTTATATTACACCAGTAAATGTGGGAATGCCAAGTCAAGCCACAGGTTCCCTTCAAATGAGTTTCTCCTCAATGAATCTAGCAATGATAAACTGAATTATCTGATATCCTTTTCAGGTGAGGTTGCTTTATCAGATAACGTAAGAGCCAGATAGTTAGAGTCAGCCCACACATGAGGTCGGCTGATGTGGGTTGCATCAGCCACAAATTATGAAAATGCGGTGGATATGGGGTGTTGCCTTTCCCAACAATCCGCTTCCCTCTCACTTGGAAGAGAAGCAGATCATTATGCACACCAACCTTTGCACACTCCAAACCCGGAAGTGTGAGACATTTAGGTTTTTGTACAAGGATAGCACAAACAAAGGAGCATCTTCATTCATGCTATCCTGCTAAACACAACTGGAAGCCTCACACTTCTGGTTTTCAAGTAGTATAATTAGGGGGGCCACAACAGTAAGTACTGCATGTGCCACAATGTGTCATATAAACAGCTCCTTCCAGTTGCCATTGGAGCCATTCCATTGCATGTCACTGCTTGGAGTTTGACAGCAAGTGCTAAGGACACTTACATGTTGCAGAACATGCACAGAGGTTTGTTTTTTTGGGGCGGGGGGAAGTAGCATCCCTTTTTACAGTGGGACCAAAGTAGCATCCTCTAATGATGCCATCTTGGATATGGAATTAATCATACTTTTGGAATTAATGAAATTAATTGTATTTTTGAAGGGACTCTGAAATCTCTCCAAAATCTGTTAAAATAACAAGTATCAGGAATTGTAGCTTATTTTTTGAACTACTAATGCTGCCTCGTGTTGGGAATGTAGCCTGCTTGATTAATGTCTTCTAATTCTTTTTACAGTGTTTAGCATTGGGTGAAATGAAGATTTCATGGTCTTGCCCAACTTGGGATTTCCTTGTCACGTATATGTGGTCTCTACTATATATACATCTGTTATTATTAATATTTTGTAACTATGTTTTCTGGAAATAAAGCACCACGGTCAATTTCACTGGCATCATACTGGATCATCTTGAGAACCAGGGTGGTGTAGTGGTTAGAGAGACCTGGAAGATCCAGGTTCAAACCCCTCCTTGGCCATAAACTTCCTGGGTGACCTTGGACTAGTTGCTCACTCTCAACCTCATCTACCAGACAGAGTTCTTCTGAGGACAGCCAGACACCAAAGCTTTGTAAGATTTGCACTGGCATGGAAAAGACAAGAGTATATATCCCTTAAATAACTAATTACTGTAAACAAATTGTGATATCTTCATGAGTATAAAAAACATTTCAGAATAAGCAGTATTTGGTTATGAGATCTTTGCAAGCATTCTAAAAGGGCAGGTGGGTTATGGTGCTTAACGGTTTGGGGATAGTTTCCTTCATGCATAGGTCTAACTTGTCTCAAATCATTGCTTTGCTCAAACATCCATATACAGATTTTATACAATTTTTATACAACCCATTAGACATTAATTTTTTTCATTTTCTTTGTAAACTGCTTTGTGAACTTTTTTAGTTTAAAAGCAATATATAAATACTGTAGATAGGTAGATGAATTTGACTCAACACAAATGGCCACTGCAAATCAGTTTTTAAAAATTACCTTTATTTCTATTGTAATATTCTTCAGCTGAGTCAAGCAAAGGCAGGGGGTCCTTTGCATTTCAAATTGCTGACGGTCTCACAATAGTAAGAATAGCTGTTTTTAAGCAGTTGAAAAGGTATACTTTTTATAAAATTGCTTTAACAATTTTTGGATTCTTTTTTTGTTTTTTGGGAGGTGTGGTGGTTTGGTATCAGCAGTGAGTCCCACAAACAAACCCTTGCAGATATTGAGTCATAAACATATTCCATTAGGAGCTATGGAGGAGCAGGTAAGGTCAACTGCTCCAGCTCCCACTCTTGCAAAGGAGGTCCACCTATCTTAAGAAAGATCGTAATGAATGATTGCCTTCAGTGAGCACACAGTCTTCAGCAAATGTTCCAGTGTGTTGTTGGCTTCTCACCAGCTATGCAAAGAGCATTGGCAACCCTCAAAATCTGTGTTTACCTTTGCCTGTGGTTGGAGAACCTCCTGATGTTGAAACCTTTTGAGAGACCCATTTTCATATGCTGCTTTGCAAGAGGCGCAAAAAGCGAACGAGGGAACAGATCTTTATTGTCTTGTGGAAGCCCCAACATAATGGCTGCTTCATATTATGTTGTTTCTTGATGTTCTAGGCCTCGCAGATGCAGTTGTGAATATCCGAGAACCTGCCGGTGTTGTGCAAAAAATGCCTCTGAGCATGTGCAGACAGCTTTTTCCTTGAAAAAAAAATAAGTACTGTACAGTATACTCACATAACAAGAATGGTGGCATTACAGGAAAACTTACATTTTATTTTTATTTTACTAGTGAAATGTACCCCTGTTGCAATGGTAAAATACCCCCATAAGACATCCACCTTGTGTACCATCCCCTCACTGCACAACCCTCCTCCTTCATGTGCAACATCCTCCCCATGCGCAATGTTCTCCCCCATATGGGTGCCTATACCACAGAAGGAACAACCTTCCCAAATTCCACACTACTGGGTCCGGGGGTTTTGCTTGGGCATTGATGAGTGACTGAGTCAGTCAATCACTTTTCAGTTTTAAATAAACAATGGTACCTTGTAAGACAAATAACTTGTTGGAAGAATGCTTTGTAAGACAAACTAAAATTTCTAAAGAATTCTACCTTGTAAGACAAACAATGCCTTGTAAAACAAACAGTTTTACAATGAAAATTTATTGTTAAAATGAACAAATTGATGAATCTGCATTGTGAGCAGCAGCAAGAAGTTATGGAGGAGATCTCATCTGCTGAAGAGGAGGAGAATGAGGAGGAGGAATCCCTCACATCAAATGAGATTAAGAACATTTGTAAACACTGAGAAATTTGGCAAAATTTTGTAAGAAAGCACCACCCAAATAAGGTTGTAGCAATGCGAGTGATTAATCTGTTTCATGACAGATGTCAAGCAATGTCACATTTCCATGAAATCCTCAAAAGGAGACAAAAGAAATACCATTAGAGAGGTTTTGTGTTAAAGTTGCTCAAAAAGACACCAGTGACTCTTTTAGTGAAAATTAGTCATCCTTGGCCGTAAAGGTTTTTCTTTTCTGTTTTACTGTACTGTATATTACAGTATTTTTATTAATGTTACTGTAATTGTGTTCTGTATTATATTACAGCATTTTGAATTCAATTACAGCGGCACCTCATGTAAAGAATGCCTCACGTAAAGTATGTTTCACGTAACAAACAAAAATTTCTCTAGGATTCTGCTTCATGTAACAAACTGTGCTTCACGTAAAGAACACATTCGTTGGCTGCTGGGGCAGATGCGCTGGCCAACATCCTGTTTAAAAAGCGTCAGGGCTGCCTAGTGCACCTGCCAATAGTGAAAGCAACACTTCCATGCTGTTCCTCCTGTGGCCGGGTGTCCACTGGGCAGAGGGAGAGAAGAGCAGTGGAGAAGAGGGAAGCAGCTCAGGGCTAGCCAGAAGGGAGCAGGGAAGAGAGAGGCTCAGGATGGAGAGAAGGAGAAAGTGGGGAGACACTTTGAAGGTGTCTTGGATTGCAGCCTCCTAACCATATCTACCCAGAAGTAAGCCCCATTGTGTTAAATGGGTCTTACTCCCAGGAAAGTGTCTTTAGGACTGCAGCGTAAGTAGACTTCATAAGATCATGCACAATGAATGCATGTTTTGAATTCAATCCCAGTGTTCTGTCATCATTTTTACATCCATTTAATATTTTTATATGAATATTTTTGGGGTTGTGGAACCATTCGTCTGAGTTTCCATTATTTCCTATGGGAAAATCCACTTCGCGTAAAGAACATTTCACGTAACAAACTCTGGAACAAATTAAAAATTTGTTATGTGAGGCATCACTGTATAGTGTTTTGTCATTATTTTTACATACAGTTAATATTTCTTTATGAATATTTTTGGGTTGCAGAAGCAATCATCTGAGTCTCCATTATTTCATAGGGGAAAATCAGCTTTTTAAGGAGAACGCTTTGTAAGATAAACATGCTTCAAGAATGAATTATATTCACCTTACAAGGCACCACTGTATATATTTGAGGGTTTTGTTTTTAAATGTGCATTAGAAAAATAGAAAATAAACAAAAAACTTAGCATCAGAAATATTGTACACTAGTGAAATGTGCCTGCTTTGCAGGAGTAAAATTTACCCTGTTTGCCATCCCCCCATGCACATCATCCCCCCATGCGCGTCACCCCCCACGTGCATCAACCCCCCCCCAAGTGCATCAACTCTGAATGCATAACACTCCCCATGTGCAACATTCCCAATGTGCAACATCCCCCAATGCTCAATTACAAACGCACATCAACTCCGATTGCGCAAGGTTCCCCATGTGCATCAACCCTGAAAGCACATCAACCCCCCATGCACAACATCTCCCCATGCGCATCAACCCCCATGTGCAACATACCCCCCACATGCACAAAATTCCCTCACCCCATGCACATCCCTCCACAACCGGGGACACCCCTTCCGGCCAGTGCAAAATTAGGGGCTGGGTGTTGGTCAGTCTTCAATGTCAAGTATAGGCCGAAAATGTGTTGCACCCCTTTTCAGCCCCTTAAGGGTTAAATTTCTCAACATCATTCTTGGTGGATGTTGATGTCACAGAAAGAATACCCTCCCCAAATTTCATGCTTCTAGATCCAGGGGTTGGGGCAGTCAGGGATTATCAATGTATAGGGAGGAAAACCCATTGCGCCCCTTTTCACCACCTTCCGGTTGGAATTTCTGAAAACTGGTTCTTAGTGGGTGCCTCCATCATGGAAGGAACACCTCTCCAAATTTCACGCTTCTAGGCCCAGCGGTTTTGGCTGGGTGTTGATGAGTCAGTGAGTGAATTGGTCAGTAAGTGAAAAGTGACTTTTCAGTTTTATATATATGGATTATTGTATTTTTATACCGTGTCATGTGGCCTATTAAAAATCAACTTTGGAAGATAGTTACTTAAAGATAGTTACATAAAGATAGTGCCCTGCCCACATTACTTGACAGTAAACTCTACTGAGCATAGTAGGCCTTTTTCTTGAATAAACAGATTTAGGAACTGGTAGCTTTATTATATACCAAATATAATGAATTATTTTATTTTTTGGATTTAATTGTTTTGAAAAAAACTGCCACACTGCTTATAGGAGTAGGAGTTTACCCAACTTTTTGCTCTTCAAAATAAGCAAGGTTCAGAAAAATAAAGGATAGTGGAGGGTCTATGTGTGTGTATGTGTGGTGTAACTGTAACTTATTTTATTACCTTGCTTGGGGCTACACCAAAATGACGAAAGACCGTGGCATAACTAACCTGTGTTAATAGCCCTTGATTGTGTGCCTTCAGGGGAATAACATGAACTCAGTGGGGCAGAGAGGTGGGAAAAGAATGTGGCAAAGGAAAATGTACCGCTTCACACCCCTAACTAACCCACATGCACATTAACACAGAAGGTAGTCGGCGTCCCAATCCTATCCAGTTTTGCACCACTGATGCCAACAGGGTGCGTGTATTGCATCCTGTGGTGGGGCAATCATTGAAGTCTCTTTAAAGAAAGGGGACATTATGGGTTAAACCTTTGTTATACACAGATATTTTTATACCGGATTTGACTCAACAGAAAGGCCCATGCAAATCATAGTTTTATAAACTGCTTTTGCTACTGTTGTAGAGAAGCAGTCATGCAAGCAATCATTCCATTCATTCCAAAGCAAAGGTTGAATTTCTAATTGCTGACTAACTCTCTACAACAGTAAGAAAAGCTGTTGTCAAGCTGGAAGTGGGTCTTGAAATCTATTTTCCTATTTTATCCACTGATTTTTTTATCCACAGGATGTTCTGGAATGGAACCCTACTGGATAACAAGGATAACCTAGATTTTTATTTGGGGTTGCACCTATACTAGAAAGCTGGATAGACTCAGCCTTCACTTAATGTGCTTGAAAGGGTTTGCTCTCGAATTGTGATGTGTAAAGGCAAATAGTTCCTCGCAAATCATGCTTGGATCTCTCTTTCCCACTCCCTTTCCTTCCAAGCTACTAATGCTATACACACTTTCCTGGGAGTAAGTCCTATGGAACACAATGGGGCTTACTCCAGAGTAGACCTGCCTCGAATGGGGAGCCATATGGGCAAATAGTTCCATATAAGTGATGCTTGGATCCTTCTTTCCTACCCCCTTTCCTTTCAAGCTGCTAAGGCTATACAGTACACACTTTCCTGGGAGTAAGTCCCATGGATCAGAAAGGGGCTTACTCCAGAGTACACCTTCCTCGGATTGTGACTCAGAGGAGCATAGTTCCTTGCAAGGGATGCTTGGATCCCCTTTTCCTTTCAAGCGACATACACTTTCCTGGGAGTAAGTCCCATGAAACAGAAAGGGGCTTACTCCAGAGTAGACCTTCCTAGGAATTTGTGAGCCAGATGGACAAACAAGTGATGCTTGGCTCCCCCTTTCCTTTCAAGCGACATACACTTTCCTGGGAGTATGTTCTATGGCACAGAAAGGGGCTTACTCCAGAGTAGACCTTCCTGGGATTGTGATGCGGCCAGGCAAAGCAATGATGCCAGCTTGGAGAAGCTCCTCCAAGGATGGCAGGCGGTGGATGCGGCTCAGATGCTGGGGTCTGCCTCCTCCTCCTCCCCTGGCCCTGCCTCTCAGCTGATGAGTTGCTGCTCTTTCTTTCCACAGTAGCCTCTACTCCAGAGTGTGCGGTATGTGGGCTGGTCACAGATCCCCATGTGGTCCCGACATCATTGACATGGCGGAGTAAGTCCCCCTCCGGATCCTGCTAGCCATCCCAGCCAGCTCCTTTGCAAGCCAGGCGGGGGTCCCTCTCTCCTTCCCTGGGAAGATCCAGCAGGGCCCCCTCTCCTCTGCACCCCATTTCCACCAAGAGGTAAGCTCCCTTTTGGGGAAAAAGCCATGCACTGATCCTGATTGATTGACTGGGGAGGGGTCTGCAGACCCAAACCTGGGGGGTTGAAAGGGGGTGATCCCCACCCTCTCTTCTCCCCTAATCCTGATTCCTTTTGTCCCCCACCCCAAACTGGGTGGGTGTAAGTAAGGATGTGCGTAATGGGATCAGCTGGGTGGAGGGAAGTGGGGGGCATTTGGGGTGGGTGTTGGAGGAGCTGCCCTGAAAGTTTGTAGGGGATCTGGGGAGGGGGGCGTTGGTGGTACCCTAAAATCTCATGTCTTTTCCCCCTTCTTTAGGTCCAGGCACTCCCTTACTCCCCCTACCCAGCTCTTTAAGGCTTTTCCATATGGTAGATGTGAAGTTTTTTTGGGGGAGGGGGGAATTTGTGGTCCCCAAAGACCGCTTTCAGATGCCTTTGGCTGCAGTTTTGGGACAGAAATCTGGCTGGGAAGAAGAGTTTCCAAGGCTGCAATCCTCTTCCTCCTCCTCTGTTGCAAGCAATGGGGCTTACTTCTGAGCAGACATGCATAGGATTGGCCTCTAAGGCTGCAATGCTTTCCATCTTTTCTTAGGAGTAAGCCTCAGTGGAAGCAATGGGATTTACTTACTGCCCAGGATTGGGCTCTAAGGCTGCGGTCCTCTGCACTCTTTCCGGAGAGTAAGGCTGCAATCTTAAAGACACTTTCCTGAGAGTAAGACCCATTGAACACCATGTGGCTTACTTTTGAGTAGATATAGTTAGGATTATGCTCTAAGCCTTATTTAATGCAATGGGAATTACTTCTAAGCAGGCATTCACAGGATTAGATTGGCATCTAAGGCTAAAATCCTATCCATCTTTTCCTAGGAGTAAGCCTCAGTGGAAGCAACGGGATTTACTTCTGAGTAGGGATGCCCAGGATTGGGTTCTAAGGCTGCGATCCTCTGCTTCCTTTCTTGAGAGTAAGCCGTATTTAAGGCAGTGGGACTTACTTCTGAGCAGGCATGTATAAGGGATTAAATTGGCATCTACTGTAAGGCTAAAATCCTATCCACCCTTTCCTAAGAGTAAGCCTCATTGGACATAATGGGACTTACTTCTGAGTAGAGATGTCTAGCATTGGGTTTTGAAGCGGCAATCTTATCCACACTTTCCTGAGAGTGAGCCTCATTGGAAGTAATAGGATTTACTTCTGAGTAGAGATACCTAGGGTTGGGTTCTGAGGCTGCAATCTTATCCATATTTTCCTGGGAGTAAGCCTCATTGGACACAGTGGGACTTACTTTTGACTGGAGATCTCTAGGGTAGGGTGATCCTCTGCACCCTTTCCTGGGAGTAAGCTCAATTGACTGCAGTGAGGTTTACTTCTGAGTAGACATGGCTTGGATGGGATGGTGGGATGCCTGATGGGTGCCTCTCCCTGGTGGTGATGGTGGCGCTCAGCTGCAAGGAAGGGGAGGGAGAAAGGGAGGGAGACACTCCAGACACCATCCTAACCTAGTAATCCAGGCAGGCTCCTTCCCTCCAAGCCAAGGCTGGCCACTTGCCTGCCATCCAGCCCAACCCCAGGCGTGTCTACTCGAGAGTAAGCCTCCTATTGTGATCAGTGGGGCTTTACTCCCTGGTGTAGTGTGGAGGGGAACAGATCAGCAGAGACCCCGATCCCCTTGTTGCACTCACCTTCCCCATACTTTTTATTTCCTTTTCCATTGCAACATAATTGCAACCTTCTTTGGATTTAAAAGGGGAGAGAGTTAATACAGGAAATTTTAACTGGAATTAACACCAACTCACACCCTTACTATGGGGTGTAAGAAAGCAAGCAAGGGGGGATCTAAGGCAAGGTAGGGGAGGGGAGGGAGACACACTTCTGGGCTGCACGTACTACTGTCTAGGCTGGTGCAAAGGAAGGGATGCCATTCAGGTGAAGCCTCCTAGTTGTAAGATCCACCTAGTTGTAAGATCGCCGGAGGCTGTACGGACGCTTTCCAGAATGTCTGGATCCAGGGGGCACGTTGGAGAGAGGAGGCAGGCAGACTCCCTACTCCAGCCCAGCCTTCCACAGCCCCTCCCTGGATCCTGACGCCACTGGAGGAGGAAAGGAAAAAAAGAGGCTGGAAACTTTTGATTTCCCTTGCCAGACACTTCTCCTCCTCCTCCTCCCTCCCTGATCTTTCTCTCCCCCCCCCCCCCCAAACAAAATGGCATATCACCAGGAAAAGGAATTCTGTTTTCTCTTTGTTGGAAAATAATCCTCAAACCAAACTTTTCCCTTCCTCTCCATACTCAGACTTAACTTGCACCCTCCTCTTCCTCTAACAAGATTTCCCTTCATTTGGGGGAAGGGGGAAACACTTAAAAAGATTTTTTTTGGCTTTGTGAAGATGAGCACAATCCTAACCATGTCTACTCAGAAGTAAGCCCCATTGTATTCAGTGGGTCTTATTCCCAGGAAGGTGTCTAGGATTGTAGCTGATGTGTCCTGTAATTCCTATTCAAGGGAAGCTCATTCCCCTTGGGTACGTTTTGCTGTGCAATCTGAAGTGTGTGTATATATGTACTTATTTATTGACTTATTTCCTTACTTTCTTACTTGTTTACTTATTTACTTTCTTGTTTTATTTATTTGTGTTGGGGCTACTCAGAAGTAAGTCCCATTGAGTTCAGTGGGGCTTTCTCCCAGGAAAGTGTGGATAGAATTGTTCTCCTGGTTACCTCCAAATGTTGGGAACATTTTCTGAATGGGTGCAAACCTAATGTCTACTCAGAAGTAAGTCCCATTATATTCAATGGGGCTAACTCCCAGGAAAGTGTGTTTAGGATTGCAGCCTTAGTTATTGTTCAGTGGTCAAGTCCTGACCCATGGGCCACAGCAGGCCAGGCCCCCCATCTACCCCCAGTTAGTCCAAATTCCTGTTCATCCTTTAATGCAGCCCTCTTCACTGCCTTCTGCTTCTCTTCTTTTCAGTGTTGTTTTCCCAACTGGCACTTGGGTTGGGGTTGGGGTTGGGGTTGGGGTGGGCTGGAGTGGGGAAGGGGTGTGTGTGAGACAGCTCTAGTGTCAAGAATGTGCTTTTCCAAACCCCACATACTGGAGACAGCCAATCTGGAAAAAGTGTCTGTGTCGGAACACATGTCTGTGAATTTCCAATAATGATCCAGTTTTTTTTCTACTCCATACTTTCAGTTTTAGGGCTCCTGGATTTTTAACAACTGTGTAGAGGAGGGAATTTTACCCAGTGCAGCTTCTCATCTCACAGATCACAGATCCAAGTTTGAACACCCATGGTCTACTCTGATCTGCAGTGGTTCTCCAGGGTCTCAGGCAGGGGTCTTTTTTCAGTGCCACTGCCTAACTGGTAGGACCCAGGGCTTTCTGCAGGCAGAGCATGTATAGTCCTTGTACCATGGACCTTTAATGCTTGTAGTTGCTGATACTGAGCACTGAAATGGAATATCTACTCCTTTTATGCCTTTGCTCCCCTATACCATTCTCAATTGAGCATGCAATTCTGAGTGCACCTCTATTAGAACTTTACTACCCATTTACTGCTGGAGCAACTAGTTGCACCCACCTGAGTGTATCCTGGAGGTGATAAATAGGAAGTGTTGACACAATGGAAGATCCACATGCAGCACAGTCCTGTATGTGCTTGTCTGGAAAAGAGCCCTTTTGGAATTGATGATGTGAACTGCCTAGGATTTTCTCCAAGGTACTTTTTAAAAGTACTTTTAAAAAAGATTGGACAACTTCTTGGAGATCAGGGCTCTTGGTGGTAGATGTGCACTACCTTTGGTTCAATGCCTCCAAATGCCATTGGTGTCACCATTGCCAGGGGATCAATGGTGAGAGAGAAGCATTGCCTCTCTTTCCTGCATGTGGGTTTCCCAGAGGCATCTGGCAGGCCACTGTGGAAAGTGATGCTTGACTAAATGGGCCTTTGGCTCAATCCAGCAGGGCTTTTCTTATATAACCATAATTGTTTCCAAACATCTTTGTCTCATAGGCATGAAGTTGCCTCTGGAACTAGATTAAAATCCTAATTCTGTAGAGGAGTTGCTGAGTAAGTTATCCCTCTTTCGTAATTCCCCCCTTGTTATGTAGGTGTGTTTCTGTCTCCTGGACAGAAATATTTGAAGAGAGCATCTGTATCATATAATACAGCATTTTCATTTCATCCTTTCTTGCTGCCAAGGGGTAAGACAAATACAGTCCCAAAACACAGGAGGAGAAGACTGGAAATTGCTGTCAATGGAGAGTGATTGCAGTGTGATGAATTAGTGTGCATTATTTCTTATATTTGGGATTAGGGGGTTTGACCAAAGATGGAAAGCAAAAAAAATTAAAAAGAAAAAAGAAAATGAACCTTGTATGGGTGTTATTTAAAAACGTAGGAATGGTGGGAAGGGAGAGCATGAACATTCAGCCTGTTTAGGGACCTTGAACCTGGGTTTGCGCTATACAGTTATAGACTGATGGTGAAGGCTTGCGAGATTTAATGCACCTTTAAAAAAATAAGAAAAATATCCATGCATTTAGAAAACTAGTTTATCAAGGTGAAAGTTTCTTGTCTGCCGTTCCTCTGATAGGCTATTTTCTTTCCACTTAATTATATTTCTCATTGGCATCCTTCAGTCTTGAAAGACTATGGTATTGTGCTCAGAAGTGGAGGCCCTAAAACAGTATCTTTTATGACTAAACAGGCCAATTTGAGTGTGACAATCCCTTCCACATCGATGGCAGATACAGTCAGTCCCCTGCCCAGCCCCCAGATTTTGCTTGCAAAGCAGTTTATCTGTGAAAGTTCCCTGTCCTAGAGGATCAAAGAATCAATTGCTATCTTACACCAGTGTGCAAGGGAGGTGTAAGTCCATCATGTGAGCCTGCAATCTGAAGTATTCCAGTCTGGTCCTAGGCTGCAGTCCTAACCATGTTTATTCAGAAGTAAGCCCCATTGTGCTCAATGATTAGTGTGTCAGGATTGCAGCCATAGTTGATGAGTTGTTGGCAGAGAGAGGATGTTTCTGTGCCATTCCATTCTGGATGGTGGAGTAACTTGAATGTTGGGCAACTGCAACAGTGACTCCATGAAGGCTCCTCGTTGTAAAGGAGGTGGTAGGTAGACCGGAGATGTGTTTTGAGTCAAATAAAAAATGCTGTGTTGTCTTTACTGTCTTATATTCCCATAATTTTTGTGAGTGGTTGCCTTAAGCGTTTCTTTCAATTGTGGTAGCAGAGGTTATTGTTTTATTTTGCATAAATCGGCAGAATGTCTATGCCAACCTCAAATGGATTTCTTAGCTAGGAAGTTTGAAAGAAACTTGGATTATGAGATGAAATGTATTTTTGGGGTTTATTGTCATCGTTGCTTATGTGTAAAATTATTTACATTTCAAATTTGAATAAATTCATTTAGATTTACATTTAAGAATGTATTAGATATTAATATGGAGGATTACAAGGCTTGCATGAGGGCTGAAAGGAACGGTCTTGCGGCAGGCCGCATTGAGACTAGCCACAGGTTGTATCTGGCCCTGGGCCAGGGTTTGGGTACCCCTCAGTTACATGCATCATTATCATCTGATGATAATGATCATCATCAAATTGACGTCATCGGTTAAAGCTTCCAGAACTTGAGTGACCTCGGTGAGCCTGGCCACTACCATGCTTCTTGCTCCTTCAACTCTTTTCAGAGAGAGATGTCACTACAGAGAGAACCCAGGTTAGGAGCCCAGTTGTGGCAGGGTCAGGTCCCTTTGGGCAAGTTGTTCCTTCTCAGCCTTGGTTTCCCATTCCCAGTAAGGAGATACTCCTCACTTTACCACTGCAATGCCTAAGGGTGCCACAGCGAACCCACAGTGGTGTAGCAGGATGTCTGTGGTGACCTCTTCTTCCAGTTCCAGGGAGCGTCTCTCTTGGACTGTGTGAGATTGTGCATGATTCAAGATGGTGTTGCATCATGCGCATCAGATCACACGTGATCCAGGATGTTGGCACCTGGGAGAGGTGAGAAGAAGGCTCTGCAAAAGAAGGGTGCTGTGATTGTGGTAAGCCTGTGGAGTCATGCTTTCCAAGGTTACTGGAAGCACAGCACCAACAGAAAACATGTGAAATAGCACATCAGGAAAGCGGGGTATTAATTTTCAGTAGTATTCTCAGAGTAGTAGTATTCTCTGACTCTATGATGCTTCCCATTCAATCACTTCAAAGGATTGAAGTGGAAAAAAATATTGGATTGTCAAGGAAAAAAATATTTCAACAAACAACCTTGATTGAACGCTTTTCCAAATCTTAGCTGTTGGTTTCCATTCTCCCCTGTCTTCTCCTCTTGAGGAGCTGTGTTGTGTCAATCCTAGGCCTGTCCTGGCAGAGGGCATCGATGGTGGTGATCCAAAAGTACTAGGCATAATTTGTCCAAAAGTGGGGTTGGATAGCTTACGCTTCTCACATAGCTCATGTCTGGTCTTTCACGGACACTGAATCACTTGACATATTTTAAATGGGTGAGCTCATCCTTTAGTCTGAGATCATTGCTGGGAGTATGACAAGACAATTTGGTGTGACCGTACCCAGTCTCATACCTGAAATTTAGGTTGTCTCGCTGGCACAACTATTTTATTCATGGGGCCCTTTCCAGAAATTTGGGATCACTTGTGGACTATTTGAAGGAGGCAGCTCCTCTTTTCCAAATAGCTGCATTTTTTAATAGGAGCTGAGAATCTGGAAAGATTCTTGGCATGTCTTACAGGAATGCAGAGACATTTTTTTGCAACTGTCTTTCAATCAGTTGGAATACAGACCATAACCAAATGATATATTTCAGATGGCCTCTACTGGAGAGCTTTTTTGCATTGACTATAAAATCTATGCAGTTATTTTTAAAAAGGAAAGTGCTGGCTTCCAAGTCTTAATAAGGTGGCTTTTGTACAGTTCTGGAAAATCCTGGGGATCTTTGGAAGCCTACTTGAGTTTCTTCAATGCAAAAATTTGATTATGGCTGACAATATTTCCTTAAATCTGAACCACCGTTTTGCTCTCACTGTCTGGAACAGCACTGAGAGGGTGGAACTGCTTGCACTGAAAGACTATGGTGAGGCTCCCTGCAAAACTTAGTGCTTTGTACCCCCTTTAGCTATGCCACTACTTGGTTGGATTGGGTAGGGTGAATCGATCAGTTGCGAGTGCTGATTGGTGTCCAAGAAGAACTGCAAAATCAAATTTTCTCATATGTGAAATAAATATTATGGTGGATGTTGCCTGGATTTGTATATGTAAGTAAAATCCTTTAATTTTGGCGGAACTTTCTTCAATATAGGTGTTTAGGTTCAATATAGGTTATCTGCGTAGAAAGACAGACATCCCCCACAAATTGGGTGGGTAAGGGACTGCAGCACCGTCCAAAAGTAAAAACCGTTGAAAAGTGGAACCCTGTCTTTTTCAACGTGCCAATACAAAATGGCCACCAAAAGACATACGGTAAATATCACTTGCAAACGCTTACATAACACGTATTTATTAAAACACAGCAAAATACATAACAAATGACAGCAAAAAAGAATAAACGCATGTGTGGCTGATGAATATCTTATATATTTGAATGATGGTGATTTTCTGTACGTAAGGAAATGCCAAAAAGAGTTTGATCACCATGCCATATGCAAATCAACATCGGGGAAGACAGTTTTAGTGTTGAGACCAGCAGAGAGAGGTTGAAAGAGTGAAGCATGTGTTGAGTGAATGAATCCTGGGTATAATTGAAAGGTGTTGAAAGAGCGGAACCATCAGAAAGTGGGGATGCCTGTATCATCTGAAATGTGTTGTTTCCATCAGTAAAGGTCTTCACAGTGACAGTTGGCACTAGAAACTTCATTGACTACAAAACTCACTGCAGTTTCACTGGAAACCTACACACATAACCATGAATGGTTTAATTAGTAATGTTATTCCTTTAGATCAGTGGTTCTCAATCTTCCTAATGCCGTGACCCCTTTATAAGTTCCTCATGTTGTGGGGACCCCCAACCATAAAATTATTTTTGTTGCTACTTTATAACTGTACTTTTGCTGCTGTTATGAATCGTAATGCAAATATCCAATATGCAGGATGTATTTTCATTGTTACAAATGAAATGTTTGTTCTATGCACACATTGAACACAATGGGGTTTATTTCAGAGGATTGGGCATAGGATTGGGCCCTGAGGCTGCAATCCAATCCACATTTACATGGGAGTAAAGGCCCCCTGACTATAATGGGATTTATTTCAGAGTAAGCATGCATAGGATTGGGCCCTGGCTGTCAGTCAGCCCCAGTGCGTGTGCGGCTATAGCCGGAGGTCTGGCAAGCCTGACCTAGCCCCCTGAACCAGGGGTCTTTAGGCGACACCCAGGAAACCTCTAGGCGACCCCAACTTTGAGAAACGCTGCTTTAGATATGTAAGATTCTACTAACAGGGCAAAGAGGCAGCTTATCAAGCAATGATCCTTGTCTACTTACCAGGGAGAGAGAAACTGTTGTACTGTATTTATCCTGAGTTAGCATCTTTGCTGGTAGGTGTTTGCTGGTGTTTCATTAATGTTTTTAAATGTCTCTGAGCAGATTCTGCATCTTTTTATTCAGGATCTTTCAAGTCGTAGCAAGGTTAGGCAGTGTGGAACCCCTTGTAATAGGAATCCAGTCTAGTGTATCAAAATCTGCACTGTTTATGGCCAAGGTTTCATGTCGCGGTGTGATCTGTCCCTAGAGACCAAAGGTATGTGGGAAGAGGGAAGCTTTTCAAACAACAAAGGGGAAATCGGAGCCGATAGATATACAACAGGCCATCTACAGGCAGGAATGTTTGTCTATTTGAAAACAGATAAAGTCTTTCAACATCCTTTCTATTCACTCCTACCCGACACTCTTGGCTCCCAATTTGATGATTGACAATTTTTTTTAAGCTGTTGCCTGCACCGATGTGTGAGAGCTTTTCAAAATAATAATTTCTTCTGGGAAGTGGATGGCTGGTGGGAGGGGGGTAAAGGCAGCTTAAATAAATGCATTTTTTCAGGAATTTGTCCCATCACCAGGAGGAAATGCATGTGTATTTATATGGAAGTAAATTCTACTGCAAACAGTGGGACTCTGTTCCGTACTAGGCTCAGTCTATTGGGAATTTTCGTGGCTCAAGCTCTATTTGAACAAATAAGATGCTCAAGGAGAGATCTGTCTATCTCTGTGCAAGCTATATACATTTCAGGAGGTCTCAGTACTGTAGAAGTTCTTGGTGGGTCAAGCCCAGTGTTTGTATGCAGCTCTGAATGTATAATCCTGCATTGCATGGAGTCAGATCACTGATCTGTCAACCCCAATGCAGTCAGTGGGAACTGGCCATGGGTTTCAGTGTTACTCGAGATGCCCTGGATTGAACGTGGGACTTTCTATATACAAAGCACATGCTCTACCTCTGGATTGTAGCCCCATCCTCTGTTGTGCAGGATGCATTTTGTCCTAGAACATGCTTGGGGATCCTCTTGTTTGTAGCTACTCACCAAACAAGGCTGTGGAATGAGATCGCCAAAGGTAGAAAGTTTTGGTAAGAACCAGTCTGTGGGATCAGGGATGCCCCACTGATCCTGAGCAGACTCTGTGGAAAGCAATTTTTTAGGACATCCTTCCAAGTCAATATTTGTAGACCCATCTCTTTTGGGTGGAGTAAACTGTCTTACACATACAGCTTCTCCAGGAGCAGCATCTATTGAAAGTTCAGTATGATGAACTGTGCCCATTCCTGTCTCACAGGTATGCAGAATTCCATAATGAGGTATAACTGGGTAGCTTTTTGATCTCCATGAATGGTTTGCCAGCACGTGTGGTGCCAAAAGCTTTTAAAGACTTAATTGTGCCGCTTTTTGAAAGATGTGTGTGTTCTGTGTTTGGTTATTTTAGCAACAGTGTGTCTGAAACAGCAGTAGTGGAAAATAGAGGTGTGTGCCTCCTTTTTGCTCCCACCACCCAGAGTTGGTCCACGGGGTGGGCTACTTACACAGTACGTCCAGGCACATGCAAAACCGAGTGCTTTGCACCCCCTCTAGCTATGCCACTGACAACACATGGCAAGCTTGCCTCGTAGTATATTTGTTGTTTCTAGAAGTGGATCTTTAGGGTTTGATTTGCAATTGGCTGCCAAAACCTATTTCCTGTTCACCTTCATTGTATTTATTTTATATATTTCATACATTTATATCCCACCTTTCTCCACAAGAGAATCACATTTTAAATTGTGAGTTTGTGTGTTCATAACTAAAATGCTTTGAGTTAGTCATTTGTGCCCTAAAATATACTCCATGCTCCATGCTTTACATGTTGCTAGTGGTGATTGGAAGTTGAAGGCAACTTTTCAGGGAAGTTGCTCTTCCATTTGTGGTATTTTCCTTGAACACCATGTGTTCCTTCCAAAACTATTTTGTAAGGTACTGCAAGAAGGAGGCATTAGATGTTTTTGCCATTTTTCTAGCATCAGACTGAGTAAAGCGTTGGAGCATCTCCATGTTCTTCTAGGGATCACAGAAAACTGTGTGATCACTCTGAGCATTGATCTCATGCTGCAGTCCTACATGCACCTACCAAGGAGTAAGCCCTGTAAATTTAGTGGGATTGTGCTTTTAAAATATTGTGTCCTGCAGGCATGAAAACCTGCATCAACTACTTATTTACTGCATCTACAATTTATTTACCGTATTTCTTGGCTTATAAGACGCACCTTTTTTCTCCCCAAAAGGGGGGGGGGAATATCTGTGTGTCTTACAGAGTGATAGGGCCAATCCTAGAGCACCTTACACCACCATGTCATATGTCGTTGGATTCATACTGAAGAGCAGAATCCAATGCAACAATCAGTTTTGAGATATCTTCTTCCTATCAAAAGTTATGGCCAAAAAAATTAAAAATATAAAAACAAAAAAAATACATTTTTTGGCAATTTTTTAAGTGGGTAGGAATTTTGTCCTTGGGGTTCAGGAATTTTGGGTTTGGCATCTGGTCACCCTGGCACAGTTGCAATCCTAAGCAACCTTCCCTGGCTTAGAGACTTGCTCCAAAGTAGACATGCACAAGACCTGGTCCCTCCTGCTCCGTGCCGGTGCCTCCCTCACTCTTCCCTATCTATCTACATCCCCTCACCTTTCCCTACCTACCCCCAAAAGAAACCCCCCCAACTTACCTGCCTTCCTAGACCATTTGCAATGAGATTTGTCCAAAATGTTAGTGTCTGATCATTTGCAATGAGATTTGTGCAAAAGTCACAAATCACTTACACTAGAGATGATAATTTTGGGGGGTTTCCAGAAAATTAGAAGAGGTCTTGAAGCTTAAAGTCTTTTCTCATTTGTTAATGACAGTGATAATGGTTCTTAACACCACTGTTGACTTTACATGGTTGAAATATTATTCTGCTATATTTTATTAAATATATTAGTACACCATTTGGTTCAGAATATTTTTTTCTTGTTTTGCTCCTCTAAACTTTGGTGTGTCTCATGGTCCGGTGCGTGTAATAAGCCGGGAAATACGGTACTTATTCTACTGAATGAAAACATAAGGGTCATTTGGGACTGTGTTAGAGTGCAGGAAACTGATTTGTCGGGCTTTCAAGTGTCACTCGCTGCTGATGCCCTCTTAATTTACTGAGTTTGGGTGACTGTGTTTGGGAAAACAATCTGTGGATCTTGCAAAAGCTGAGAAACTTGTTCCTTTGCAGGGCAGGATGACAGCAAGATTTTTCATACGCCAGTTTCCACTGAGTCATCTGTAGAGTTCAGAAGGGGAGTGCTTATTTTTTGGTGTCATGTGCTGGCAAGTGGACTAGGAAATTTTTGTTTTGAGCACCTCCCTTTTCCAAGGAAGATCATCAAGTTCCTTTTTGTTGCTCTGAATAGTGTTATCTGGAGGTGAAGGCAGTGAACACAGTATTTGAAAAAGTGAGAAGCAGCAATGAGATAGCTTCGTTGGATCATCACCGGCTTCCTTGCATATCTTGCCAGTTGTCTTGGTGTACATTGACATTTATATCCTACCCTGTCCAGTAGGGTTAAGATGGAAATACTTTCCTATTACTTCTCCTCCCTTCATGAATTCCCAGGATAAACACTGAAGGATCAGAACGAACACCTCTATTCCTACCTGGCCTTGAGGTTGCATATATCAATTGGGCTGAATGCAATATTTTCATACCTGCATCTTGGAAGTGAATGCTGGAATTGGCTGCAAAACAGAAAAAGATGAGAACGAGTCAATGCTGAGAAATATTTAGGTTGCAGTCCTGTCCACACTTACTTTGGAGTAGCACTATTGAAAACAGTGAGACATGCCTGAGTAGACATGCATAGACTTGGGCGCTTAGGCTACAATCCTATCCATACTTTCCTGGGAGAAATCCCTATTGAATATAATGGGGCTGACTTTTGAGTAGACAGGCATAGGACTGGGCTCTGAGTCTCTTAATTTTAGATTTTGCTTTGGAAGGCCCTTTGATCAGCAAAGACTTGTTAAGAGACTATTCATTACAAATACTGCTTCTCAATTGACGCTATGAATGAATGGAATGAATGAATAAATGAATGGCAATTTAACCCCATCTTATTAAAATGAGAAAGAGAAATAAATCCAAAATCCAATATATGTATGGACAATAAAATCCAATAAATAAATTGAAGAGAGAGAGAAACCAATACAGTACTAGGATTTATTGACTGCTTTGTTTGTGCCCCTCCTTTGAAGGTTGTCACTCATTTCCAGGGTTGGTGTCTTCCTCTTTCCTCATCAACTTTTTTAAAAAATTGACCTTTCTTCTAAGTTGGTAAAGGCACAGTCAGCAGAAATGCAGCAGGCAAAGCTTTTCTGAGCATAGAGATAAGTAAATGGTAAGTGTGGATAAAAGCAGGCTCCAGTTAATTTTCAGTATTCCAGGCTGAGCTTTGATGGGCTGGCTGTCGAAGCTTGTTATTGCAGATCCCCATGACTTTTTTTTAGCAGTAAACACTTTAGGGATAAGCATTTATGCAGTGCAAGAAATAGCTAAATATATGTATTGTTGATGCAAAATACATCGGAGTAACTTGAAGACCTGTCATATGAAATAATTTGTTGTTTTTTTCTGCTGAGAGTTGATCTAGTTCAGTGATTTTCAGGCATTTCAGCCTGGGACCCCCTTTCAAATTTAAAAATCTGCCCAAGTCCCCATATCAAACTTAACCTCCAGGCCTACTTGGAAGTAAGTCCCATTGTTTTCAATGAGACTTACCCTACAATCCAGAGCAACTACGGGAGCACGTAAGAGACATTATGTGTACCCGTAGTTACTGTACCACCTAATGAAAACCTATGGGAAATTCATGTTGCAATCCAGAGCAAATTGTTCTTACACCGGAGCAAGGACTCCCCGTAGTTGCTCTGGATTGTGCCCTTACTCCCAGAAAAGCTCAATGACGGATGCCAAGAGGGTGGTTTCCACCCTCTCACGACCCCCCTGACCTAAGATCGTGATCCCTGAAGGAGGTCCCAACCTCCACTGTGAATACCACTGATCTAAATAGTCTCCCTAGAAGATAGAGTTGATCTATGGTACAAACTTCAAGAGAGGAAATTCCAGGTGGACATCAGATAGAGCTTCTGATAAGGTTGGTTTTGGTGGAATAAAATGTCTAGGGATCTCCATTCCTGGAGATCTTCAGTAAGAGAGACTGGAGATGCTCTAGGACTTCCTGTGGGTTGGAATTTCCTGAGGATTTCTCAATGGGTTGGACTCGATGGCCTTGTTGGGTCTTTTCCAAATCTATGCTTTGACACTTACATGGATTGACACTCTTTGAGGCAATGTCATGTGTTGGTGCATCATAGTTCTTAACTGTTTGTGTCCTTGTGAATAGTTTGAGGCTATGCAATAGGGCAGTTTGAGCAGAGGAGACCATCAGTAAGGATTTTGCCATTAATGTCCAATACTGCTGCATCTGAGATGTCATCTCCATCTGTTTGTTCTGCTAAATGCTGCTGATCATATAGATCCTCTGCCAAAGCATTTTGGTGCCTTAAGACAGAAAATCCAAATGATATACTCAAGCATGGTGGCAAAAATATAATTTAAACATTAGATAGCTTGAAAATCTGCTTCTGAATGCAAGTCACTCTAATGACAAGAGGATAGCCCCACTTTTAGGTGCTGTCAAATGTAATAGATGTTACATGAAATACTCTGAGTAACCTTTTGATGCTTCTGGGTTTCTGCTTACCATTGCTGCGTGGAGTCCACTCTCCGCCAGGATGATTGTCGCTGATATCAGCCAGAAATTCCAAGTTCTGCAGAACTGTTTACCAGGCGGCTTCCCCCTCCTGTCCACCCACTTGCTGAAAAGGCAAAATGTTAAAAGTCACGGACGCTTGGAAAAAAAGGCATGATGACAAACAGGGAAATCTAACTTGGAGTGACTCTGCTGTGATGCCCAGACCTACAGCCTGTACACTTAGAGGGTGGAGCGGTGCAGCAGAAGGAACTTTCTGCCCATGTTGTACTTATAGCCCTTAATATTGCCTTATTCCAAAAGGAAATATTGCAGAAGTTCATACCTACCTGGAATTTTATTTGCTACAGTGGGACTTGCTTTTGAATAAATAAGCATAGCTTTTCCCTAAGAGGCAGGTGCCAATAACTTCCTTCCTCCCTATAAATGTAATAGTGTACACGTGCAGTATACTTCCCTATAATATCAAAAGACTATGGCTGCAATCCTAAGGACACTATTCCTAGGGTAAGACCCACTGAACACATGTCTGAGTAGACATGGTTAGGGTTGTGCTCTATAGCTACTGTATTTACTCTAATGCTCACCTTTTCCAGCCAAATTTAGGGCAAAATCCAGAGTAACTACAGAGAGTCCTTGCTCCGGTGTAAGAACAACTTACTCTGGATTACAATATGAATTTCCCATAGGTTTTCACTAGGTGGTGCAGTAACTACAGGTGCACGTAAAGTCTCTTACGTTCTCCCATAGTTACTCTGGATTTGGGGGTTAGTCTCCAAAATCAGGGTGCGCATTAGACTCAATGGTTAATTAGATATGAGTGAATGTGGTATTTTGATTATAAGTATAGGATGCGCATTGTATTTGAGTAAATACAATATATACTGTATTTACTCGAATCTAGCGCACACCCTTTTCAACCAAATGTAGTCTCCAAAATCAGGGTGCATATTAGATTCAAATAAATGTGATATTTTGATTATAACTTTAGGGTGCACATTATATTTGATGGCACGTTGGGTTCGAGTAGAAATGGTAGTTTTTTTGAGTATATTGCTTTGGACTACATCACTTCAGAAGGCAGGTGAGGAATGCAAATTGTGAACATTTGCACATTTCCTCCCTCCCCAATGTAGAAATCTTCCTGTATGTAAAATGCAAACGCATCAAGGAGAGAGGTTGGTGCTCAGGCCACTGCAGGAGTTATTTACAAACAGAAATATTCTCAAATGCAAATTGTCAAGAGTGACCTGATGTCCTAAATGCAAATTGTCAGAGTGACCTGATGTCCTCTTTTCCAGGACATGTCCTCTATATTTTTTTTAGTACTGTAGCCTGGAAAAAAAGTCTTAATTGTTCTCCTTTTCCTTTGTGAACAAGCAATACCTAGCTTTCTTGTAATTCATAAATTATATTTAATTGTATGTTGTGATTTTAAATTTAAGAAGAAATATAGTGTTATGCACATGAAAGCAAAATACATGAGTGTTTTTAGCTTTTATTTGATCATGTCCTACATTTTTCTTTGGTGTTCTGTATTTTGGGGGGGGGGGGGTGGTTTTGTCCTCTTCTGCAACTTCTGGTTCTGGTTATAACTTCTGGTTTATTTGATCATGTCCTACATTTTTCTTGGGTGTTCTGTATTTGGGGGAGGGGTGGTTTTGTCCTCTTCTGCAACTTCTGGTTCTGGTTATAACTTCTGGTTTATTTGATCATGTCCTACATTTTTCTTGGGTGTCCTATGTTTTGGGGGGTGGTTTTGTCCTCTTCTGCAGCTTCTGGTTACAACGGCAAGTTTTTCACCCATGGTTTGAAGTGATACAGTCAAATTGTCACAGCATTCTGGTACTTGTGTAGATCAGGCTCTCAACAGCAAAATCAGGGTGAGATGAGCTTGACAGACTGCAGCACAAGTCCTTGGTTTTGTATTTAGGTGATTGGCATGGATTTTTATTGAGGAAGCTGATCCAACGTAGTGGTCAGGAAACTTGAGCTGTGCATCTGAATTTCCAAATCTCGCCTTTCTATGTACTTGCAAGGTGGCGGTGGGATGTGCTGCCTTCATGGCCCCAGTTGCAGGATGGCTTACAAGGAATACATAGTGGAAGAGATTTGCATTTTATAAAAGTGGCATAACCAGAGGGGTGCACAGCACTAAGCTCTCCCAGGAGCCTTACCGCAGCATGCAAGTGGCCCCTTAAGTTCCATTGACTTTAATGGGATTTACTTCTGAGTAGATATAAGATTGAGCTCTGATATTGTCAAACAAAGCTTATAGGGATTTGTATTCCATGCAGACCTGTGTGTGTGTGTCGGGGAGGAATAGTATGTGGTTCAAAGATTGACGGATATCTGTTCAGCAGTTTGGACTGTGGTATTCTCATAGGTACTCTGTTAGACATAGGTGGAGCACATTTGTTGCATTCAGGTGCTATATCATTTTAACAGCCAAGGAACTGATGGTCAATTGAGTTTCGTCTGTTCTTGAAATGTTCAAGCTTTTGTTCAGTTACAAAAGTTGAATTTAAGTTCCTATTAGGGGGTCCCTGATCGCTTGTATACTAAAGTGTACGTCCGAAGTAGCAAGTTGTTTTCTGTCTATGTGGGCTTCAGAATGGCTGTTTTTGGCCAAAAGCCATGACTTTCTCCAGGAAATCTTGGACCCACATTGAGACAGATCCGCATATATATAATCCATAGATATGGAGGCTGCTCCTGTAGTTAAGAATCAATTTGAGATTACAGCAGTAATTCTTGCAGAAAGTTGAGCAGGTAAATATTACTCCTATGGGCATGAAGGTAACCTATATTTGGGGTGGGGGGAAGTACAATATGTTTGTAGGGTATAATACTGGACTATCCAAAGTTGGGAAATTGCCCTACAAATAAATACAGCCTTGCTAGGGTTTGTTGGCCATAAAGATGATTTATTTTTTGTTACTTTGCAAACTATTAACAGGTTCAGACTTTCTCTGATTTGTCTAGTTTTTGTGGCAATTATTATGGCCTCCTATAAAAAGGTTTAAACATTCAAATCTCTTGCCTCAGGCTTCCTTAAACAGAGGTTGTTGGCTGTGACTCATTGAAAAAGAATTGATTCATTGGTGTGACAGATTCAACCAACAGTCATGGTTTTCCTCGGAAGACAATATGCTTTTCTGGAAATATAGCCTCAAAAGATTTACTAGACCTTGCCCCCCTATGTCCTTTTTTTCTTTTGTCTTTTTTGACAAAAGTTTCTTCTCTTTTCTTTTTTTGTTTTATTTCTTCCCCTCCCAAAATGATCTCAGCAAGATCATCGAGGTCTGCAAAATTGCTTGACGCAGCAGACAGGAAATGGATCTGTTTGTATAAGTTATGCAACCCTGTTTGAAAAACCGGACCAAGGAGGCATGTGGGCGATGGAGTTGAAGGGATGTCTCAGATAGCTTCAGCAGCAGTGATCCAGCCCAGAACAATTGCTTAAAGAGGTGTGAACAGGAGGAAGATTGACTGCAGCCATTGCAACTGATTTCAGACTGTGGGATAGGGTTGTGCCATTGCTCCAAAGTTTCCTAATTCTGGCCTGCAGGCAGACTTGGTAATGGTAGTTCTGTTGCAGGATGCCAACTGATCAGAGAAAATCTTGACCAGGCCTACTCTTGTGTCATTAGGAGGAACTTGATCCTACAAAAATCTGAAATGGGAGTGCTATGGTGTCTCGAGATTAGTGATCAACTGTGTAAATTTGGGATCTGTTAAAAGCACAAGCACTGGTGCCAATAAGGAAGTTGGCAACCCTTTGCAGTGACGAGGAGCAGAACTATTTGATGTGGGACATAAAATAGCCCTAAAGCAATATGTGTTGTGCAGGAAGCATCAGAGTCCTCTGCCTTTTTCTAAAAGGGTGACTGTATGGCAGTGCTTGGGCTGATGTTGGCAACGTTGCCAGAGAATTGGGGTGACTTTTAAGATCCGAGCGTCAGATTAACGAGAGCAAATTTTAAAAATGAGTTACATTTTAATATTCCTTATTCAGGAATCAAGGCTGCTGTCCTGAGCAATAATTACAGTGGTGGCTTCCAACGTAATTCAAAACCATGGTTTCTGCTAACCAAAATTAAGAGCCAACCTGCTGGTTTGAGCTTCCTAATTATATGAAAACTGCTTTCTTTCTTTTTTTCTGCACAACACGCTGCTTCATAAAAATCACTCTTATCCCCTTGGCGTAGCAACCTTTTGATATGGTCCAGTGACCCTAACTGTGTTTTTTGAGGAGTCTGGGTGCAAATTCGGTCATAATGAGTAATTTAGATCCTATTCATAGCAAATACTCAAAGTGGCTTACGTAGCCCCAGAATTTGAAACTGAGTATGGAATGGGTATATCAAACCATGGTTTCATGTCGCATCTGAATTTAGTCATAGGGCGCAATCCACAGTAACTATGGGGAGTCCTTGCTCCGGAGTAAGAACAAGTTACTCTGGATTGCAATATGAATTTCCCATAGGTTTTCACTAGATGGTGCAATAACTGCAGTTGCATGTAATGTCTCTTATGTGCTCCTGTAGGTTGTAGCCATAATGTGAAGTATGGAAGAAAGTGAGAAAGGCAGGAAACTGCCACCTTTGCTACGTGGTTCCACTCTGTGTCCCAAGCTCCACACATTGGATGTTACCCGTCAAGAGGGTTTTTTCCTAGGGGGACTGGTGTGACTCAGACCTTGATTCAAACGTTCTGCATATCAGTTTCATTTTCTGCAGCTTGTGGGCTGTTGCGCAATTGTTCTGACACTCGCCAAGTCTATTGTTTTTACAGTGCCTATCTGAGCTGGCCGATCAGTCCCCTCCATCCATCCATCCATCCGTCCTTCCTTCCGTAAGCTTATTTATGCGGCTCAGATTTTTAACCATGTGATTTTTCTTAAGAAAGGTCATTAACCCTCCTGAGCAAGGAGGCCACACTTCCTGATCTTTCTCTTAATTGCATAAATTGGAGAAGTCGGAACAGAAAAATGAGACAGCAGCAGTGATGAGGCTGAGGACTGCAATTCATTGTTGCTGTTAAGGTGCTTCATTTAATTCTGGGGATGCCTGGTTCTGGTTACAGCTAATCAATCAATCCAATCAATCAATCAACAGTATTTATATACTGCTTTTCAACTAAAAGTTCACGAAGTGGTTAACTGAGAAAATGAAATAGCGCAATGTATCATGGGTTAGATGGGGCTTACTTTTGGGTAGATATGGTTAGGATTATGCCCTAAGTAACACTGAACACAATAGGACTTTCTTCAGAGTAGACATGCAGGAGTTCTCTGCATGTCACAGTTCTGTGACATCACAGTGATGTCACATCCCGGTAAGTTTGACAGAGGATCCCAAACAGATTTTTAAATTTGGTTTTAAAATATTGTTATTGATTTTTTAAAAAGAAGAGAAAAAGAAAAATCAAAAGAAAAGGAAAGAGAGAAAAACAACAACCCCTGGTTAGGTCAGCATAAGGGGCACGGCACTTTTGTGCCGCTCCTGGGGGATGAGGCTATTGTACAGACATGCACCGACCTCCCCCCACCACCACATGGAAGGGGAAGACAAGAGAGTTTAAATTGCATAGGATTGCATCCTCTGAGAATTGGTGGGTCTTGGAGAATCTGAGAAATTAAATATATTGGCAACAAAAAACTGTTTGTCCTTTAATAGCCCAGAAGTTTGTCAGCGTCTGATCCCAGAACTTTCATACTTCCTTGAAGAACTGAGAAACTTTTCCCCTTTGAGCAAATGTTTTTGGCTTCAATGGCTGCAGTTCAGCAGATGTGGGATCACTTTAATTTAGTTAGATATATTGTTATTGCATGTGCTTTCCTCCATTCTTGCCCATCCCGATCCCTAGGGAAGCAATGTGGGCAAATCCATTTTTTATTTCAGTGCATACCCTTCCTTGGTGACTACTTATACAATATGACGTTCACATGGGATTAGCTTGAGCACAAAGGCAGGCAGCCTTAATTGGACCGTCCATTTCTTTTGATGACATCTGAAAAACTCTAAACATTAAAAAAACATTATGGGTTTCTTTTTTGCTGCCTGTGGAAACTAGCATTATGGCACATAATGGATCTGTCGCTTTTTGGGGCTCTGATGATGTGACTTGATGAACTCCTTATGTTCGGATCAAAACAGAATTTTATTCCAGAAGAAATAAATGGGTGTAAGGTCTGGCTAGATTGGGATTTTCCATGCGTTTTTCTTGCTGTCTTGCAATATGAAGGTATTTTAGGCTCTTTGAAATATACTTTTGTTACATCGTGGGAGTTTTTTGACATTATAGAAGTCTATAGATGGCAGCTGCTGAGAACATCTTTATGCAAAGGAGGAAATCCAGATTTCCTTTGGGGGACTACCTTGGTGGAACTGCAGTGCTTCTCTTGGGAGCATTGTGAACAAGACCCAGCAGGGATCACTGCATTTACTCAAATCTAATGTGCCATCGAATCTAATGCAACCCCATATTTATAACCAACTTACCACATTTACTCGAATCTAATTAACCATCGAAACTAATGTGCACCCTGATTTTGGACACTAAATTCAGCTGAAAAGAGTGAGTGTTAGATTCGAGTAAATATAGTACTTATTGTGAAAGAGAGGCTATGCGAGAGCCTCTGTTGTTGTCATGGGTTATTGCAGTGGTTCTCAATCTTCCTAACACAGTGACCCCTTTATAGGTTCCTCATGTTGTGGGGACCCCAAACCATAAAATTATTTTCGTTGCTACTTTATAACTGTAATTTTGCTACTGTTATGAATCGTAATATAAATATCTGATGTGCAGGATTTATTTTCATTGTTACAAATGAAATGTGTGTTCTATGCATACATTGAACACAATGGGATTTATTTCACAGTAGGCATGCATAGGATTGGGTCCTGAGGCTGCAATCCTATCCACATTTACATGGGAGTAAAGGCCCCCCTGACTATAATGGGATTTATTTCAGAGAAGGCATGTATAGGATTGGGCCCTGAGGCTGTCAGTCAGCCCCAGTGCACGCACAGCTACAGACAGAGGTCTGGCGAGCCTGACCTGGCCCCCTGCACCAGAGGTCTTTAGGCGACCCCCAGGAAAGCTCTAGGTGACCCCCAAAGGGGTCCCAACCCCCACTTTGAGAAACGCTGGGTTATTGACTTCATTTTAATCCAGTTATTTACAACCAGTGTGCCATGGCTCCACAGGTGAGTCATGGAAGTTTGGAAAATTGATTTATTTATTAGATGACATTTATTAATAAGGCTATTAAGGGATGTGAAACTTCCACCAGCAGCATGGTGTGCCTTGTCAACTGTCAAAGGTCTGACGGTGTGCCTTGACAACAATTTTAGTGCCTTGTCAGTGTCCCACGAGTTGGAAAAAGTTTGAAAATCACTACCTCTTATTCATCTCTTGAATGTGTGGCTGTGAAGTTTCCTGGGTGACCTTACTCTCAGCCTTACCTACCTGGTGTGGGTATAAATCCCTTAAATAAATGATATTTAATATCCACTGTCCAAGAGTAGTGAGGGCCAGTTTCACTGGCCATCACATTCACTGGTCATTCAGGTTTGTCCAAAATGAGACTATTGTGTCTACAGGTGAGTACATAAGTGATCACCCATGGAATTTTTGGGTGTACAATGATTTTTATTCTCATGGCGCACTGATTTTTATGATCTTTTCCGTGGTCTTCAACTCTTCTGATGCTATTTTCAGTTTCCAGGCTCCTTCATGGGTTGTACGACTCTGTTTCTAAGGCAACTGTCTGTCCATAGAAACGAATTGCCTCCTCTTCCTCTGCTAGCAGGTACTCCTGTCTGTGCCTTTTTGTGATGCTGCAAGTGATGTACGTTCACAACTTGACCGCTGGTTTTTGTGTTGTTTCTTTTGGGGGGGAGGGAATGGGGGGGTTGGAAAGCAGTTCTGGCATTCTGATGAAATGCAGCTTGAATGGTCTTGGTCAATCAGTTTCAATTCTGTAGAAGAAACATTTTGCCGAGGAATTTTTTTCTTTGGTGGCAAGTTCTCCTGATTGCGCCACAGCCAGGGAACTGCTGCAAAAACATATTTTTCACATCCTCGCTAATTGCGGTAACAAATGCAGCCTTTTGATTCTCTTTCCGATGTGCTAAACTCAGCCACCCTGCTGTTTCTTTTGAATGGAATTAGTGAGGTGTGGAAAAAGCCAGGTCACATGCAAATGCTCACAGCTATGTGTACAGTATGTGGGTCAGAAGTTGCAGGTGTCCCGCATCACGGCATGGAAAAGGGAACCATGCTGTCAAAGGATCAACTTCTCATTTCAGAACTTTTCAAAAACTATAGTGCATAATTTCATTTATTTAATTCAGCTTTTTGGTTTTCTTTTTGTTTTAGTCAAACCACTTTTTTCATGGTTCCCCTTAGCCTTAGATTTGCTTCCATTTTTTCAAAATGTAATGTGATCTCTCAATGTTGCTCTAACCCTTGGTGAATATTAATGGAATTATGCAGTGCAAACTGGTCAATATTTATTGACTCTTCTCAGAATAGCTGGTAAATAGTATTACAGATCAGAAGGTATAAGTTCCATTGAGCTGGGAAAAAAATACTAAGCTAAGACGATTCCTGCTGGAACAGATCAAAAGCCTAACAATCTAGCACAGCATCCGGTACTTGATATTCCCTACAATCCAGAGTAACTATGGGAGCACGTAAGAGACATTACGTGCACCCGTAGTTACTGCACCACCTAATGAAAACCTATGGGAAATTCATATTGCAATCCAGAGCAAATTGTTCTTACACCGAAGCAAGGACTCCACGTAGTTACTCTGGATTGCGCCCTAAGTTGGACAAATGTTGGTACAAAGGCTATTAGTAGCGCATAAGGGCAAGTCTTCAGTTTTCAGTTGTCCAGTGTTCAAAGGAGTTTCTCTAAATCTGAAGATTTCGTTAATGTATAGGGATTAACAGGTGTAGATAGGTATAGATGTCATCTGTTACAGTGGTTCTCAAATGTTTATCCATTATTTTTGGTTCTTTTGGAACTTTAGAACAGTGTTTCTCAATTTTTGTCCCCCACTGCACCACTTCATGGCCCACCTATTGGTAGTACCACTAGTAGTAACTGGCAATAATGTCATCGCCAGTTACTTCCAGATTGGGAGGCCAGATGCAACAAACACCAGTTATTTTGAGCATGTGAAGAAGTCCTTCCACCTGTCCTACCACCTGACAGTGAGATCAGCGCACTAATGCTCTACCTATAGAGACGAGCCTCCTATCACTGCTTCTTGCACTGTAGTGCTTGTCTCTATTAGGAGGTAGGGTTCTGTGAGTACCACCTGACACCACCTGTGAATCTGCTCTTAATTTATGCATGTTGGATTTCAAAAACTCTCTGATAAAAACTTTTGTTTGAGAGGTTTAGTAGTAGCTGACTCTACTACTTTGTAAGGTGGACATAATTGGTTATGAATTCAAAATATGATATCTAATGTTCAGATACAAAATATATTTCACTTCCCAGGAGCAAAGGTATATGCTCAGTTCTGCTTTCCTTGGCATTCTTCAAAACTTATTGATTCCAAGACCTCATAATGATTTCCCTTTTAGGACCGAAAAGGAGTGATCCTACAGAGCCAAATACTTTGAAGTGGGTACATTTGGCATGGTACATGCAAGGCTGAAGCATTAAGAAAGGTTGAAGCATTAAGGCAAGGTTGAAGTATTACATAGTTAATTACTCCCTAACTGTTTTGCGGTTAGCCGTCAACCATTATATGGTTCGGTTTAGTGAACTGTTAAATGTAATGTAACAATGTGATACAACTCCTTAATTTAGTTCAATCTCAGAATTGCAAAACCAAGGAGTAAATAAGTAGCTAGATCAAATTGGAAGAGAAAGGCACCAAGATAAATGGGGGATTCCTTGATTTCCAGTTAATTATCTCTGATAAATAATGGTATACTCATTGCTGCATGAACACATAGGTCAGAAAGCTGGGTTAGGCAAGGAAAGCCCTACAGGAGGAACTCAATGCAGTAATTCTGGCTGAAAAGCCTTGGGGACTCTCAAGCATGAGAAATTGATTTTTGTTCGTCTTACTAAGCCCAGGGAAGTGATCAGTTTTTCAATAATTTTTTTTATTAGAGCAGTGGTTCTCTAAACTTTTTGGCCAAAGGACTGCATTAAATATCTGGCATAACGTTGAAGCCTGGAAAAAATAGTTTACATATAAAATTCAAATGAACATTTATAGGTGGAACTTAGATTATTGAATAAACCGGATTTCCAGGATTTCTACAAGTACCAACACACAGCACAGAAATAAAGCACACACTTAAATGCCATCCCATTTTCCCCAACCCACCATTGCAGCTTCAAACTTTTAACCATTGCAGCTTTTAAGATTGGCCATGGACTGGTTAGAGGCTTGCCACAAGCCACATCTGGTCCCCTGGATGAGGTTTGGATAAATCTGGATTAGAGTGATGAGCTGTGATTCGGCTTCTTTTTCCTATTCAGATCTACAACCCTTGAGCTGCCTTTGCTATAAGTGATAATAGATGAAAATTAAACAGTTTGGAGAAAAAAAGAATTTTTGGAGTATTAGAGATTAGAGGGTATTGGAGATTGCAACCATGCAGTTTCTAATAATGCAAAACAGTTAAAAGCTTTGATACTTCTTGAAACTAAATTTCTGTTATACTCACTGTCAGGTTTCCTTTTATTGCCATAGTTATAACTATATTTAGTTGAAACTGATTGGGAAGGTTTGTATATAAGCTGATGCTGAAGCATTTTGTGCTCCCCTTAAAAAATTAAAACATCCACACTTCTTCCAAATTGGGAATTTAATTTTTTTGTTCTTACATTCATCATTTTGAAAAATCTTTTCCTCCACTGGGTGTGTTTTGGATATCTTCTGACGGTTCTATAAGAATAAGGATTAAAATAAGCCTAATAACTTATTCAGGAAGTTATTAATTAACAATATGGGTATTAAGTTGGGACTAGGTCCAGTTCTATATATTAATCCTATATAGAGAAGTGCAGGTTGAAGTGCACCAGTAATCATGTATTTAAAATACTTGGGGTTATAGTGTTATGTGGGCTGTGCGTGGCGCAAGTGGTTAAGACGTTGTGCCTGTTAACCAGCAGGCCAGGGTTCGAGACCCGGGTCGGCCCCACAAGACAGGGTGAGCTCCTGTCCTTAGCCCAGCTCTGCGACGCCAGGTGGATCCAATCGTATTGGCTCTGCCTTTCCATTGGACTAATCAGTGGCGTGGAGAGGGGGGATTTGCTGCTTGGGTAACAGCCTATCCTCCATAACAATCCAACCCATGCAGCATATGCAGCGCCAAGCACGATACCATAGTCTTCCAAGACTGACGGAGGCCTGCCTTTTTAGTGTTTACAATAGACGCCTAATCTGAATTATTTTTGTACATTTTCCAGTTGGTATAGGGAACCTAAAGGTTCATTTAATCTTCAAAACTCAGTAAATCTGATTCCATCTAATTTTGTGCATTCTAGTGCTGTGGATTTTGAAGCAAGCCAAACGCGTGAATCTTAACTGTGTTTCTTTTATCTCTCCAGGAGGTAATCTGTTCTAGGAAGTGAGCTGAGTGTTCATGTTTTAAAAAATCCTGTTAACTAGGAGATGGGATCATGCTGTTAATTTCTTACCAATCTACCTTGTAGACAATTATATGGTAATACAAATTACCTGGATCCTGACCATCTACTACTACTACTTCATTGTGGAAGCTGGTAATATTTAATAGCAATTGTGTTGCACAATGCCTGAACCATGAGGGCCTGGGAAATTCATCCAGCAACAAGATTCTTTGTATATGATCTCAGAATGGCCAGGCCGTCAGCTATATGGAAACAGCTTTTATTTTGTTAAGGCTACAGGCATCTTGACACCGGGTTTGGAGAAGTTGGCTGTGTAATTTAGATCCTGTTTGATTCAATAATAGGAAGCTTTATGAGGAGAGAGAGCCAGGCATGGCATTGGGTTGAATCTGGGTGTGTGTTGGCACAAGCAGAGTGGCACATTTTGCTTGCACAAATGTGTCCGGGGGGGGGGTGATTTCTGTCCCCACTGTCGTAGAAGCTCTCGCAACCCTTAGGATTAGCTTTCAAGGGGGACTTGGCGCTTCAACATGGAAGAAGGGTGGCAAACATGACCTTTTACATGTGATTTTGGTGTGTCACACATGGTTCTCGGGCTTTGACCATAGTGTGTGCTTGTTTTTGCATAGCAAAGGAAACGGCTTATTTTCTGAAATCTTAAACTCTTACATTAAAAATGTATGCTGTTGTGAATTTGTTTAAAAAATTAATATACATGAGTGTCAAAGAGGCCACATCTAACTGACTGATCTGTAATTTGAAACTTGCCAATAGCCACTGAATGTTCTAAATTAACCCTACAATCCAGAGTAACTGCAGGAAGATGTAAGAGACACTTACCGTACTCTGAATTGCTCTATGCATTTCCCATACGTTTCCCATTGGTGGCACCATAACTACGTTAGTGTAGAAGGTCCCATAGTTACTATGGATTGTAGCCTAAGTGTAGATGGTGGTGATGATGCTGTAAGATTATGCTGTAAGTAAGGTAGTGGTGATGCTGTAGCTCACTCTTTGCAGAAAGGTGTTCCCTGGGTTTCATTCCTGATATCTCTAGTTAGGGTTGGGACAGAAGCCTGCCTGAATCTGACTGTATTCAGCTAGTTGGAGACATGATCAGACTTGGTGTACATCAAGTTCATGTACACTGATGCCTCACGTAACAAATTTAATTCGTTCTGGAGGCATGTTTGTTACATGAAACGTTCTTTACGTGAAGTGGATTTTCCCATATGAAATGGAAACTCAGACGAATGGTTCCACAACCCCAAAAATATTCATATAAAAATATTAACTGGATGTAAAAATGATGACAGAACACTGGGATTGAATTCAAAACATGCATTCATTGTGCATGATCTTATGAAGTCTACTTACGCTGCAGTCCTAAAGACAATTTCCTGGGAGTAAGACCTATTTAACACAATGGGGCTTACTTCTGGGTAGACATGGTTAGGAGGCTGCAATCCAAGACACTTTCAAAGTGTCTCCCCACTTTCTCCTTCTCTTCATCCTGAGCCTCTCTCTCCCCTGCTCCCTTCTGGCTGGCCCTGAGCTGCTTCCCTCTTCTCCACTGCTCTTCTCTCCCTCTGCCCAGCGGACACCCAGCCACAGGAGGAACAGCATGGAAGTGTTGCTTTCACTATGGGCAGGCGCGCTAGGCAGCCCTAATGCTTTTTAAACAGGCTGTCGTCCAGTGTGTCTGCCCAACTGCCAACGAATGTGTTCTTTACGTGAAGCACAGTTTGTTACGTGAAGCAGAATCCTAGAGAGATTTTTGTTTGTTACGTGAAGCATACTTTATGTGAGGCATTCTTTACGTGAGGTGCCACTGTATCCATATTAGTTTACCAGGTCTAAACTAGGTCCTTGATGAAGGACCTTTGCTTGCTTTCTTTGCTCACCTATAAAGGAGGTAAAGGGACAAAAATCTTGTAACCATTAAAACTAAGAGCCATTCAGCACAGAATTGCTAAGACGTGCTGCTTTCTTCCCTGCAATCTTAAAAAGACTCTGTTCTGCAGTTCAGCCAACATGCTGGACTTCCCTGTGCCTGAGTTCAGCTGTGCCAGAGTCTTTCACAGCAATTACGCAGCCTGATATTTGCACCTTGGAGGTTTATTTCAAAATTTGATTTGTAGTTGGCACTGACCTTTTCCTTCTAAAGGAGCTAGCAAAGTGCATTTACATTTATAACAAGCATTTACATTTGAGCCTTTATTTCCAGAGGAAAAGAGTATTTGCATATATAGTTTAGAGACTATACTTCACGTATAACTTTCCACCCCCTCTAAATGTCCTTTGGTCCTGTATGTATGAAAAATACTGACATTTTGCCCTCTAGAATGGCGATTCACAATCATCCATGCTATTGTGAGTTTGTGGAAGGTTGTTTTAGGAGAGTTAGGCTGCAATCCTAAAGACACTTTCCTGGGAGTAAGACTCACTGAACACAATGGGGCTTACTTTTGAGTACACCTGGTTAGGATTGTGCTCTTAAAGCTTTATGGAGTCCTATGGAGTAAAGTGATTCACCTCGCACTTTCAAACATCTGCATTTTGATTTTGATTTAAACACAAGGTACCCAGTTGAAGATGTTGGGTGCAATCCTAACCCTGTCTACTCAGAAGTAAGTCCCATTATAGTCAGTGGGACTTACTCCCAGGAAAGTGTGTTTAGGATTGCAGACCCAGTCTAATTTGAACTTGATCAAGTATCAAAATTGAAATGTTTAAATCTATATATATTTTGTCTGGTTGTGTTTGAAAATTGTGGGTTGGGATCTGATTTTGGGTGAATTGTGAAACCGACCGTAGTGGTGTCACTGGAAGAGGTGAGGAGAGTTTTGCCCGCACCAGGAGATGTGAACAGGCGGATGAAGTGCTGTATACTTATATATTATATATACAACATGTAACATGTTATATAACATACCAGTACATATCTTCTTGTTATATACCATTGGATGCAATTTTATAGCAGAATTCAATGCAAAAACTGTGTAATATATCCTTTCTATCAAATATTATGGCCAAAAAAACCCATAGAAAACAGTAAGCTGTATGGAATCCTATGAAAAGTGACATGATTTTAGCATGTCACCCCTTGGAGTGCATCGCACCTCTGGATTCTTCCTCTTTTCATCTATGGTGAACAGTGGTGTGTTTGCACATCTCCCAGCTGAACTCTGTGCAGTGTGGCACTTGGCTGCTTGGCATTTGGGAGATGTCATTGCTGAACACAGCTGCTATGCACAGCTGTGCGCAGACTCCTTGTCAAGGAGCTGCTGTGCATGACTTCTTGAAGGGAATGCTGCCTCTAAAAAAAAATCATGGAATCTGCCACTGCGCTATGGTAGGGATTGGGACGAAACATAAAACTTTCTCTTTTCATAGAATAATTTAAATGATTGTTAGGCAGCAATGTGTTTAATTTTCAGACCGTTGAAATGTTGCACCTTAGGTGATGGGGAGAGGGGTCTCTCTAAATTTCCTGTTGTAAATCTGTGAATGTTCTCAGAGTATCAGTCAAAACATCCCTTTCTCTAGCCAAAAGGCATGCCAAAATGTTAATGCAGCATAAAGTGATGCAATTATTCCACTGGATTATAATAAAGAATGACACTTTGTCACATAGGAAATGTCTATGAGAGACAAAAAACATATTATGTTAGCTGATTGTGTTGAACTAATTGACCAAACAGTAAGCAGTTGTCTTTAATTCCAGCCGCTTCCAACTTTCCCAATGTTCTGATGCCATCTGAACGGTAGTGATTCCAGAATTTTGGCGCTGCCTCTTGATACGCCTTGCACTATTTTGCATCTTGCACTTTTTCCTACTTACAAATAGGAGATGTTCTGCGTGGGTAACTTTAAGCCACATGTCATGTTTACTCACAGCTAATGTGCACCTTTTATTCAAATCTAACATGCACCTTTTTCAACTGAATTTAGGGTGCAATCCTAAAGACAGTTTCCTGGGAGTAAGACCCATTGAACACAATGGGGCTTACTTTTGAGTAGACATGGTTAGGATTGTGCTCAATGTCTCCAAAACCAAGATGCACATTAGATTCAATGGTACATTAGATTTGAGTAAATATGGCATTTTGACTATAAGTATTTAACAGTTTACTATATTGTAATAAAAATGTAACATAAACCCATTGTTGTATAAAGTAGTGCAATTAGGCAAAAATCACAACATAAACTAATTGTCATATTATTATCATCATTTAACTTATTGTTGTATGTGGAAAAATAAAGGCTCACACCTGCTTGCAGCTGTGCACTATAATCACCAATAAACATTTTTTAATCTCAAGCCTTTAAAACTGTGGTGTGTATTAGATTTGAGTAGGTACAGGTATTTATTTTTTCTTTAAGAGCCCTAAATACTGTTTTTCCTAAAAGCAGTGTTACATACAATATGAGGGGGGAGATTCTGAACCCAGAGATTCATTTATTTGCATGGTCCCCCAAAATGTGCCACCCCTGGAGGAGATGGATGCTTTTCTGGGCTCCCAATGTCTCAAGGCAGTAAAAGTATCAGTGCTGAGAATGTCACAAGGAGAAACGGTTCTTTTTCTTCTGCTGGGCTGAAAGGACATCCAGAGGAAAGGGGTTCAGAGGTCCCATTCTGAAATACTCCATAACCCATCCTCTATGGGTGGGGAGACTGGAGGGCATTCCATGGGTATCCAGTTTCAGTTAACTGTGGGCTGTGAACAGAACACACATGAATATCAGGGCACACCTGTAAAATATAAAAATGTGATAGAATGAAAATAATATTGGATTATAAAATAATATGCACCTTTAATGTAATTTCCAATATCATCATGTGGCTGTGGGTGGTGCAAGTGGCTAAGACACAGTGCCTGTTAACCAGCAGGCCAGGGTTCGAGATCCGGGTCAGCCCCACAAGACAGGGTGAGCTCCTGTCCTTAGCCCAGCTCTGCGACGCCAGCTGTATCCAATCGTATTGGCTCTGCCTTTCCTTTGGACTAATTCAGTGGCGTGGAGAGGGGGGATCTGCTGCTTGGGTAACAGCCTATCCTCCATAACAATCCAACCCAGGTTTTTGTGCTTCACATGCAGCGTATGCAGGGCCGAGCACGATACCATAGTCTTCCAAGACTGACGGAGGCCTGCTTTCATGTTAGAGCACCATTTGGGCTTCAATAGGGATTGAGGGGAAATTCTGAACAGGGGTTAGTTGTCTTTGGTATAATCAAGGTGAAATTAAAAAACAAAAACTGACATTTGTATTTTGGTGATTATTTTTGTATAATTTATAATTTGCATAGTGATGTTGCAGACACAGGTCGGGTCAACCTTTCAAAAAAATATGTGATGCTTTGCAACATCTTAAAAGACACTATTAATCACAATAGTTGTTCCTGGTGTTGGGAAGGAGCAGTACACAAGTTTCTACACTGGAAACTCAAGGAGTGTTGGAAAAATTAAGGCAACGCCACAACAGAGAGTAAATTGACATTTAATGTGCAGTTATTCCAAAACACTCTGGGCCATTTCTACAGATTTTGTTTCAAACTGGCACAAAATTGCCACATAATGCAAAGCAGAGCTGTAGCAGAGAACAAGCCTTGTAGGGGTAGGATGTGAGGGGTGTGGGATTTAGGGTGTCTCCAGTAATAGCCAGGAATGTAAGAGTGCAATCCTAAGCATGTCTACTCAGAAGTAAGTCCCATTGTGCTCAATAATACTTGCTCCCAGGAAAGTGTGGTTAGGATTGCAGCTTAAGTTGCAACTAGGTGGACGTTAAAGGGGTCTTGTCTACAAGTCTTAAGCTGAGCAAATCATGACACCAGCTTAGCAAGGTGTCATGTAAGCAATATTAATACTGTGTAGCGTCATCAGTGTAGGGTTGCCATAATTCTCTTCCACAAAATTGGGACAGGACCCTGCGTCCCATTTGTCAGAGTGTGAACACAATTCAAGGTGACCATTTGACTGGTTTTTTCCAGATTTGTCCTCTTTTATAGCTTTCTGTCCAGGTGTCCTCCAAAAAACTTCATTGTCCTCCATTTTGGCTTCATTTTGGAACTTTGCAAAGGTGTGCAGTACCCCATCATGTCATATGTTTTTTGGATTCGTATTGGAGAGCAGAATTCAATGCAACAATCGATTCTGAAATATCTCCTTCCTATTAAAAGTGTTGACCAAAAAACTAAAAATAAAAAATATGCATTTCTATGGGGAAGTGAAAGTGCCCAATATCACGGCTTTACTCATGAGTAGGCAAACGTGCCATTGTGTGCCAGAAAGGCCAGGCTGAGAGGAATCCAAAATCTTGTTCTCCTTTTGAGGTTCAGGCATCTGGTCACCCTGACACAATTCCTCAAAATCAGGACTGTTCCTGGTTTTCAGGACATATGGCATATGGTTTTCAGGGTACACTGTTGACGATACATTGCTCCTACCCTAGGAGAGATACAAGCTAAGGATGAGGATGATAACTGTGGAAGAGGAGGGATAAGGAGGCAGGAGAAAGATACAGGGTTGTGTCAGTTATGCTCACTTGCATAGATCCATGGGGGGAGAGGCAGATATGGCAACAGAAGTACAAAAATAAAGACAAGTCCTTGAGCCTTTGATAGGATTTTGATAGCACTTTGATAGGACTTTGATAGGACTTTGATAGGACTCTGATAGCACTTGATAGTGGAGTATGAGTTCTGGGCTATCATCTCAGATGTAGTGCTGGAAGTCATGGGGTATTGACGAGATCGTAGGATATCAAGCAGAGGGAGACTCACAAGGGGCCCCAATAGAGAGAAGGAAAGAGGAAGGAGTATTTCTCCCTATGGAAACTCTGAAAGAATAATCAGATAGGTGGGATGAGAATCCTTTGAAGACTGAGTAATGGATAACCATGGACCAAGGGAGTTGAGCAAGAGGGGCAATCAGCTGTATCGTGCACAGCTGAGAACAGAATAGAGGCCTTTTGATTTGGTTGGGGGAAATCGCTTGGCAATTTTTATGAGGGCAGTTCAGTGGAGGGCAAGAGTGGGGGTTAAGATCGGAGTAGGATAAAAGGATATCTTGTGCAAGTGTCTACCAAATGGTTTTCATGTAAAAAGAACTGTAAAAAGAAATACACTTTTGTGTAAAAAAGCACACACATTGTAGCATTCCAGATTCAAAGCAAAATTTTAAAATAGTGAACACTTGGCCATTCAATCTAATTTTTTTCTTGATTTGATTGGATCAAACCCCTCACAAGAGAAATTCTACATGACGAATGTCTTATGCGTGGGACAAATAATCTTTATGACAAATCAAGTTTTCAGGGCTTTCAGTAGTCAGGGACTGTGTTTTCACTTAGCTTATAAATATACAGACATTCCTGTACCTGTATTTTAATGGGCTGATTAAAATAATATTTTTAAACCATATGTTAACTGATGTGCTTCTTCACATCACGTGGATGTATGCCCTAACTTCTGACCTACCTAATAACTAAAAGTGGAGAGATTGGAAAAACTGCACATCTCTTCCTGTGAACAGGGAGACTTTTGAGCACCAAGAAGTGCAGGCTGCATTGGGTGATGCGCATCGGAGGGTGACACCATTATTGGCCAAGATTTTTTAAACGTCTGTATTTTGTACAATACCATAATCATTCAGTGTGTAATTTCACGGAGAATGTGATGAAACAAACCATGTTGAAATATCCTTATTCTTTCAAACATAAACCAAAAAAGGCACTGGTAAATGGTACATCACCATGCCCATTTTCTTGGAAGTTGCCTTACCCACAGCATGGGAAGAGGTCCATCATGGGAATGATGTTCTGGCCACTGAACTGTTGATCCAGATCCTAGTGATGCCACTGCTTTGCATCATTGCATTTGTGGGAGGCAGGAGAAGCAAAGGAATGGACCAGATTGTGCAAGCGCACATGTCAATTACGTGGGGCAGATTTTTGCGCTTAAAAGAGACGAGCTGATCTCTTCGTCCTTGTGGCTAACTAGATTTTTAAAAATCATTCTTTGGGTAATGAAATAGTCATTCTTGGAGTGATGGCATAAGTAGAAAATGTGTGAATAATTTTGCAGACAGCTTGCACCTTTCCATGCTTTCTTATGCCCATTTAGTGTATCCTGCAATCCAAAAAGTAGTTTGCATTGGAAAAGATGAAGGGTGTTGCTCTCTCTGCCTTCTGTGAAGGGAAAGGCAGGTCTGGTTCACATGACTTCTTCAACCTGTTGTAGCTGTAGGTTTCAGAGTTTTCTAACTTCTAGTAAGGTGAACATGCAGCTGGTGCATGCACAGTTTGGCACAGATGAACCACCAGTGCAGTTTTTCGCTGTCTATGGCTGAATAGCCATGTGCAAAAAGCTGACTAGTTCTGAATCCTATCAGTGGAAAAGCCACCCTTGCTGCAGATCTGAAAACTGGGGGTACAAGGTTGTTAAGAGTCGTGTGACTCTCACTAAACCTTCCATTTGGGAACATTACGTGAAAGTATTTTAAAACCTCTGCTTCCTAGGCCTTGAGTTATTTATATTTTATGGCAATGAACTATTTAGAGAACTGAATTTTTATATGCTGGGAGAGTACTGGCTAGGCAAGACAGAAATTGGTCTCTGTGTTGTAAGATTTAATATCTGTAGAGGATGTGACATGGTGTATTGCAGAAGTTGAAAATATGTTTCTGGATATATGCTTTACAAGATCTCAAAGTGAGGACTGGCATCTGATTTCCTGTGCCATCAGCTGTCTCCTTCTGCCATCCCAGCTGACCTTGGCAGGCAGGAGATTGGTAGGAAGGAGAACCTTGAACGTTATAGTAACAGCTAATCTCACAGTCTTAGCTCAGTCAACAATATTTATATACCACTTTTCAACAAAAAGTTCACAAAGCCATTTACGGAGAAAATGAATAATGGTGCAAGTGGTTAAGACACTGTGCCTCTTAACCAGCAGGTCAGTGATCGAGACCTGGGTCCGACAAGATGAGGTGAGCTCCGATCCTTAGCCCTTGCATTTCTCGTCAACCTTGAATTTCGAAAAGTATGCAAATGCAAATAGATAAATAGGTACCACTTTGGTGGGAAGGTAACAGCGTTCTGTGCGCATGTGAGTCACATGTTGGACAATGCTGGCTCTATGGCTCTAGAAATGGGGATGGGCACTGCACCCTACAGTCTGTCATGGCTAGCAGTATAAACTGCAGGGGACACCTTTACCTTTTTAATGGCTCCCTGTCCCAAAAGGGCTCAGTCTAAAAAGATGCAAAAGTGCATGCCCTGTTGGCCCATTTGCATCAGTGCTAGAAAGTCAGGTAGGATTGGGCCCTAAGTCCTGGATCTCAGTTATGAGATCCATTATGGTGTAGAGGTTAGGGAGTCGGACTGAAACCTGAAAGATCCAGGTTCAAATCCTTCCTTGGTGATGAAGCCTCTCTTACCTCACAGGGTTTTTGTGAGGACAGTAGGAGGTAAGCAACTAAAGCTTTATAAGTTGCATTGGGCATTTGTATTGGCATGGAAAAGGTGGGGTATAAATCTAGCTTGCCCAGTTCAGATCTGGTGTTAACACAGGCCAGAAATTGGTGAGAATCGAAGTATGTAAAGGGAGAAGGAACCTCCGATGGGCAAACCGCAGCAAGGCCTTGACTTCAAAAGCAAGTCAAAGAGTGTGTTTGTGCGGGAAGAGCTGTTCTTTACATTTCTTCCTCTCTGTTCTCAAATCCCTAAAGCTGTGTTGGTTCGTGTTTTCAAAGGCTGATTTTTTTAAAAAAAATTCTGCCTTCAAAACATATTTAAGGTGGTGAAGGAAGGAAACTATTTCGTAAGAGCCGCGCATGCAGAACTTGGCAGTTGCCTGCAGCTCTTGGAGCCAAAGTCACATGGAATGGTTGGTTCTTTTTGTGGTGGGACCAACTGGGTAGCAGCTCCAAGTTGTCTTGCAGATGTCGCTTGTATATTGTGCGAGGGGGAGAACGGCTTGAATGCCGGAGCTGAGTCAGCCACCGCTTTTTATTTGTCTGTCCCCCTCTTCCCCCCACACAAAGAGAGCTTCAGATGCTGCACCCTCCCTTCAATGAGCCATTGAGTGACAAATGAGCTGTGTGACCCTGTCACTTCTACTTGTGTTCGACAACAAAACAACTTCCTGCTTCCAAAACGGTCCTAAGTCTGGAACAGTCTCCACGCTATTTCCTGTGCACAGGGAAAGAATGTGTTTTGGACTTGCAACGGTGGAAGCTTGGGGATGTTGGCATTTAGGCCGAGCTATTGTGGGCATTGGCAGCTCTGAGTACCACAGTAATAGAGTCGAGGCTAAGTTCTTAAGAGTAGAAACTTAAGCTCCAATCCTAACCTCAGTTAAACTGGCCTAAGCCCCAACACGAGTTCCGTGCTGGCGTGAGGCTGTCACAAAAGTGCTGTAAAGCCACTTCTGCGCCACTCCTGAGGGAAGGTTAGGCCAGTGCACAGACATGTGCTTGCCTCCCCTATATCACAGGAATGGCAAGACAGGTGAGTTTTGCTAGTGTAGGTTAGGATTGCACCCTTAGTTCTTGTATTATCAGGTGAGGAAATGGTTTCTGGACTATTCCTGCTTGGGGCATTCATGTTAATGGGCATCCACTTATTGGACGGATTAGGGACTGGAGCACCATCCAAAAGTGAAAACTAGAAAAGTGGAACCCAGTCCTAACTTGCAAATGCAAAATGTCCACCAATAAATATCACTTGCACAGCCTAAATAACACATATTTATTAACACTTAGCCAAAATACAAAACAAATTACAGTAAAACGAACAAAGGCATGTGAGGGTAACAAGTATCTTATGTATTGGAAGTCGTAAGGAAATGCCAAAAACTGTCACATGCAAATCAACATCAGGGAAGACAATTTTAGCCTTTAGACCAGCAGAGAGTGGTTGAAAGAGTGGACTATGTGTTGAATGGATGAGTTCTCGGTATAATTGAAAGGTGTTGAAAGAGCAGAACCATCAGAAAACGAACCGACAGAAAGTGGCGAACACCTGTATTGACTGCTTCTTGGTGCTAAAATAATATTAGGTTGTAGCATCTACCTTATTAGAAAAGGCTACAGAATTTAGGACTTAGACTGCAATCCTAAACACACCTTCCAGAGAGCAAGTCCCCTAGAGCAGAATGGGACCTACTTCTAAGTAGACAAGATTTGGATTGCACCCTTAGTCTAGAAAAATGTTCCTAAAGAGGGACATGATCGAGATATAGAAAATTCTGCAAGGGGTGGATAGAATATTCTTTTTCCTTTCATACAACACCACAACCAGGGAACATCCCCTAAAATTGAGTGTTGGGATGTTTGAACAGAAAAGAAAGTATTTCTTTACCTATTGTGTAACTGTGGAACTCCTTGCTATAGGATGTGATGATGGCGGCTGTGATGGGTGTACACCAATGTCTGGTTTTAGAAGCAGGCTATTTTAGAATGCCGGATGCAGGGAAGATGGAGAAAGATGTGGGAAGAATGCCTGGGTGTAGGTAACTTGTGGTCTTGTGTGTTCCCTGAGGTGTATGGTGGGACACTCTGAAATATAGGAAGCTGGAATAGATATCCCTTTTGTCTGACCCAGCATGGCTCTTCTTATACCAGCTCATATGAAATTAGGGCAGGTCTTTAGGGGACATGGATATTGCCTCAAAAAACTCTTTCCTGTTTTGGATCTATCCAGAGATCCAAACGTAACAGTTAAAACTTGCACCAGCTGTTCTTGTCAGGTGAATGTTCAGATCAATGAGGCCAAGTAGGAGTGATAAAGTCCAGGCTGGGTGTGGGTCTCTGGGTTGACAAAAGATAATAACCACCAAATATAAGCTGGGGATTTGATATTAGGCAACTCATTTGGGATTCCCTTTTGTGTCCTGTTAAGGCAGTGATTTTCAACCTTTTTCATCTCATGGCACACTAACAAGGCACTGAAATTGTTCAAGGCACATCATCATTTGTTTTTACCATGTTGTTCAAATCCCCCAATTTTCCTATTAATTAATGACTTTCCTCAGACTCCTGCGGCACACCTGAGAACTGTGTGCACGGCACACCAGTATGCCACGGCACACTGCTTGGAAATCACTGTGTTAACTCCAAGGGGGAACTTTGATCTTTTGAAGGTGTACAAGTGGCAGCATTAGGCTTACTAGTTGCACCTCAAATAGGTTCTCTTACAAGTTTCAGCCTTAAATGTTTTATATACTGTGGTGATGTGCTTCCATTCCTGCCCTTCTATGTTGGTACATTTTTTAAAAAACAAATGTTCAGGAGTTCCTTGTTATCCACTAGGGTTCCAATCTAGAACCTCTTGTGGTAAAAAAAAATCCATGGATTAAAAAGAGGTGGAAAAATAAATTTAAAGACCCAATTTCCAGGTTTTTTGTTCCTCAAAGAATAAGATTGTGCTTCAATTTCTGAAAGGTTTGATTCTGGGACTCCTGCTGATACCAAAAATGTCTTAAATAAATGGAGTTTAAAAAAAATAAAAAGTGTGTCCCCTTACAATGGTTTAAAAACAGCTTTTCTTACTGTTGTAGAGGCCAGTCAGCAATTAGAAATGGATTTGAGGCAGGCTGCACTATCTAACAAATGAGCAAACATAGCAAGCATTGTAGCCTTTCCTCATATGGGAGATACTCCAGGGCAGTAATCATATAAAAGAAACCTTTATATAATTCAACTATATACCATACTTTTTGAGATGTGGCAACCAGAGCTTAATACTTAAGATGTGGTCTTGCCATTGATTTGTTATAATGTATACCAAGAATTGCGGAATCTAGTTGTAATACTAGATTTTTGTCAATATCAATCCTAGCCTTTGACCCTACTGTGCCTGAGAAACTGGAAACGGGCTTAATTGACTCGGACATATTAATCATCTTTTCAGAAAATTGTTTTAATCTGCGAATGGTTCTCCACCTAGATAGTTTGATTAGAAATTTTCCTTTTGTTTACTTGAAGCCAAGTCCTCTGTATCTTTATCCATTCTTCTGGCACTGTACGTGTAGCAATTTAATATTAATTTACAGTTTCAGTTCAGATTTATCTGCCTTTGACACATGTTCCATAGTAAATTAAAGGATCAGCTGTTCTTGGGGAGAATGTCAACAGTGCACGTCGCTTGCGCTGCTTTGAAATTAATTTACTGTTTGCATTGATTAAAAGCTCAACTCAAAGCGTATAAATCAGAATGCCTGGCAAGTCTAGTACCTAAAAAGGGTGGCGTGGTTACATAATGATTATGTATGAGCCTGATCATCTTGATCTGGATTTAGGCCCATTTTTGGTTGGTTACGTTGGAGCCATACAATGGAATACATGACTGTTGGTTCCGCTGGATGTCTCCGCAACTTTCAATACCATTCACCATGGTATGCTTCCGGACTTACTATGGTAGGCATAGGAGGCCTGCATACCAATTGTTCTGCTTATTACTGGTTAAGTAACAGCTTACTGCTGGCATCTGTGGGGGAATGTTGCTTAGCCCCTTAAGCCTTTGGGGTCCCTCAACAATTCATCTTCTCTCCCATGCTGTTGTATATCTGGCTTGAATATTAATGCAGCAGGCCAAATAACATTTATGATTAGTGAGAGCTGGAAGTGATGTCCTTAAGTAGGTGATGAGCTTTTTTTCTCACTTAAAAACTCATTAGCTGAAAATGACACAAATCTTGGTCGTACATTTATAACCTAACTATATGTAATTTATTTATATGTGGTTTTGTATCAAAGCAAATGAGGTTGGCTCTTGAAAGATAAGCAACTGGTTAAGACACTGTGCCTGTTAACCAGCAGGCCAGGGTTCAAGACCCCGGGTTCCCACAAGATGAGGGTTTCCTACAACAGGCAGAGGGTTGGACTAGATGATCCACTAGGTCCCTTCCAAATCTATAATTCCATTATCTATGATCTACTCAAATATAATGTATCCGTTAGGTAGCAGTTAATGGCAACATGGCAGGCAATAAACTTGCCTTAGGGCAAAATCCAGAGTAACTATGGGGAGTCCTTGCTCTGGTGTAAGAACTTACTCTGGATTCCAATATGAATTTCCTATAGGTTTTCATTAGGTAGTGCAGTAAGTACGGGTGCATGTAAAATCTCTTACATGCTCCCGTAGTTACTCTGGATTTGGGGGTTAGAAAGGTTCACAAAGCAGTCAGTTTTGTTTCTGTTTCAGTTGGAATGAAAATCACTTCTGAATTGCCCCAGAGCTGAAATTCAGTTGTTTTAATCCAGTTGAAAGGGAACTTGATTCATTGTCTGCCTTGTTATAATGGTAACTGATTCTGTATAATGTGAAAATATTTAATCATAGAGGTTCCTGGAACCAAATGTTGTGAATTGTCAACCTGTACTTTCAATATATGGGAGAGCCTAGATGTTGCTCTGAGTCAATTTTAGCCCAATTTAGCGGCTGGGTGAGTCTAGGCAAGCAGATACGGTGCTTCTGTGCTCCGTATCTGGGCCGTGTGTCTTGAGTTTGATGTTTCTGGTTATGAAGGTACATGGAGAGGTCATCTGGTGATGTGTGGTGCTGGGTAGACTACACGGCAGTGCATGTAGTACAACATGATAGTACATGTGGAGATTACACTGGCTACATCTCCTTTTCATCTGGGTCCAGGGAGGCTGTGAAAGTTTTATATATGTTGATCCTTCTCCCTCCATGTGTTCAATCAGTGTAGTATTAGAAGGTGCATAAAGGGTTATAGTTGGAGTGTTTGTGGAACTTGGTATGTCCTTCACTTCCACATTCCTGTGTGGTTTTGCTGTGTTAGTAGCCAGCCAGTGGAACTTCTCTGAAGTTACAACCTGGAGCAGATATAAATGACCAGTTTTCTTGGGTCTTTGACAGGTTGATTTGTCATGTGTGGGGTTTGCCATCTCAGGTTTTTTTTTGGGCTTTTAATTGCTGATATCTTAATTAATACAGTATAAGTGTGTTTGTGTGTGTGGCTGATTTGATTTATAATGGTTGACATTTTATTCATGATCTTTTCTACCCCTGCTGGTATGTATCCAAGACAATATATAATTAAAGCAAACAAATTATTTCTGAGTAGAACATGAACATCTGAGGTCCTTAGTGAAGGAGTTACTCTCCCTCTCCTCTCTCCAGCTTTTCCTGCCTAAGAATTCCAGTATCTGCAAGTGGGGGGCAGGTTTTCTTTAGCACTCCTGGCACAAAACGGTGATTGGAATGTGGGATGCTGAAAATGGATGCAGTTTCCAGAGAATTCAAGCTTTTCCTTTGCCGTCACATTTCCAGAGCTTGTGGTTGCAAGTGATGTTTGAAAACATGCAGTCAGATGTTAGGGTGACTGCCTCCCCCGGATAAGGAACCATCCTTAGTAGCATGTGAATATTTCAAAAGTGCAAAGTTTTGCTTTGTTTTTGCTAATCTTGCTTTACAATATATGATAAGCCAATCTGGGCATATCCTTGTCATAGAACTGGAAAGGTTTTGGTAGTCCTTGTCATCTGCTATACTTACATTACTGGAAAACCTGATTTAGCATATTCTGAGTGATTGAACCTAAATGAACTATGGGATTCCAGGAGATTCCAGGAGACCCTCTTTACCATCCATTTTATGAACTAGAGCAGCGTTTCTCAAAGTGGGGGTTGGGACCCCTTTGGGGGTCGCCTAGAGCTTTCCTGGGGGTCGCCTAAAGACCCCTGGTGCAGGGGGCCAGGTCAGGCTTGCCAGACCTCCGGCTGTAGCTGTGCGTGCACTGGGGCTGACTGACAGCCTCAAGGCCCAATCCTATGCGTGCCTACCCTGAAATAAATCCCATTATAGTCAGGGGGCCTTTACTCCCATGTAAATGTGGATAGGATTGCAGCTTCAGGGCCCAATCCTATGCATGCCTACTCTGAAATAAATCCCATTGTGTTCAATGTGTGCATAGTACACACATTTCATTTGTAACAATGAAAATACATTCTGCATATAGGATATTTATATTACGATTCATAACAGTAGCAAAATTACAGTTATAAAATAGCAACAAAAATAATTTTCTGGTTGGGGGTCCCCACAACATGAGGAACTTATAACGGGGTCATGGTGTTAGGAAGATTGAGAACCACTGAACTAGAGTCTTGAAGACTATGGGCTGGTGATAGCAAGGACTCGTCAATACCTCTAATGTTTCTTCTGTGCTTTCATCCCTTGATGCACTGAAGATTGTGGGCATGGCAATTTCTCCATATTGTCTAGCTCTCAACTCACTGAGGTTTGCTGGTCCAACAATGAGACTTTAGAGATCAGCAGTGAGGAGATTTTCACCTATCACCTTTTTCTTGGTTCCTTGTCTGGAGTTCCTCCAGCCCCAGAACAGATCTCAGGTAGTCATCAGGTGATCTTGCATCATCTGTCTCTCATCAATGCCAAAGTTGTAAAAGTTCAGCTGCAGTCTTTGAAATGGTACCCAAGATGGAGCAAGTCTGGAAGAGGACAGATAGTACCTAATATGGGGGAGCAAGTCTGGTTCTATGTAGGCTAAGGGCACAATCCAGAATAACTATGGGGAGGCCTTGCTCCGGTGTAAGAACAATTTGCTCTGGATTGCAATATGAATTTCCCATAGATTTTCACTAGGTGGTGCAGTAACTAAGGGTGCACATAATGTCTCTTACATGCTCCCGTAGAAATTGGTATTGTAGGGTAATACCAATGCCTGTTTCATGCAGAAAATTGGCCCAATCTAAAACAAAATGTATTTGCAGAAAATGGGAAAAGGATAGGGAAATGGGAGAGTAGGTGGCAGATAAACAGGTTCATAGATAGTAAATTTGCATATAAAAAGAATTGGTTGTATGTTCAAACGTCAATATTTGTTCAGTGTAGAGACTTCCAATATGGAACATTAGTTAGATTTGCAAGTTATAGTTCTGGCTTATTTTTGAACACAACTGCTGGCTGGCCGTGTATATTACTTCTCACAGGAATCAAGTGAAGCATGACTGGTTGAAATGGGTGGCATTTGAGTAATCTGATTATGAATTGCTCCCCTGGTATTAGTGGTACTGCCAGATAGAAATGTTAGCGATGTTGTGCATAAAGGAATGTAATCACTTTCTGGAGAATCATGTGATTGAGCTTATGTTGAAACACCACTCCATAAACTGGAAATTAGCTTCACAGATCTCCATTAAATCTGTGTGTTAAGACATACTTGATAAGAAAAAGGGAACTCGGATGGTTTTGCTATTAACCAATTTTGTTTTTAAAATCACTGCTTCCTGAATTCTGTATTCTGTGACATAGATCTTTTGAAGTGCTTGTTGTGCGCTATCATCCACTCCTTTTTGCTCTATTAACTTGCATTTTATGAGCTGTAATGCATATGTTGTTTACATGTAATTCTTGCTTATAGTCTCAAGGAAACTTCTCTGCAGCCATGAGATCTGGAAAATAATTTGATGAATTCAAAGAAAGAGTGAAACAGAAGACGGAGAGGCGTCATTTGGCTAAAGAGTTGGAGCCCAATTCTAACCAATTTTCCAGTGCTAATGCAGCTGCAATGCAGCATCAAAATAAAGGAACAAACATCCCCTTACCTTGACAGAGGTCTCCGTGACTGACTCCCCGCTTTGGATGCATCAGCACTGGAAAGTTGGATAGGGTTGGATCCTTAGTATCCTTTGAAATCTGTTCTAGGTAGAGTTTTCCGTGCATGCGTGACCACCAGTTACCTGGTAGATGAGAAAGAAATACATATTTGAATACATACAGGTATGCTAATCCCTGCTAACCTGGTCAAGAGGCACTCTTTCAAGTGGATGTTCCTCTTTTGTTTAGCATGGATAGAATAATTGGCCTTCCTCACCCCAGCAGTGGCTTCTGATGGTTTTCTTTGTGTGTCTTTAGATTTTGAGCCCTTTTGGGACAGGAACCCATTAGCCATTAATTTTTCATTTTCTTTGTAAACTACTTTGAGCACAATCCTAACCATGTCTACTTAAGAGTAAGCCTATTGTGTTCAATGAGTCTTGCTCCCAGGAAAATGTTTTTAGGATTGTAGCCTTTTAAAGTTGAAAAGCGGTATGTAAATACTGTAGATAGCTACAGGTATAGGTTGAACCCAACACTGCAAGTTCTTAGTCTCGTAAACAGACCTCTGGTGAACTAAGGTCCATATGAGCATTTCCAATCTATACTCTACTTACGTTCAATACAAAAATTCTAGATTTCACAATATTTATTCCTTACATTCACTACAAGGTGTGCCCAAGTATTACTTGCCCCTGAGATGAGGGATCTTGAAGAAACCTCAGTAAGGGTGCAATCCAGGGTGCAACCCACTTGTACTGCCACAAATCCCTTGTTCCAGCCCAGGAGTGTCACAAATGTTCTGTAAAGGACACCTATGGCACCTGGTGCATAGAAGAGGATGTGCCACAGGTTGTGGTGATGGCATCTGGCCTAGACGCCTTTAAGAGGGGATTGGACAACGCCATTCTAACCCCTGGTTAGATGCACATGTTCTGGCACAAGTCCTGTGCTGGCTTGGATGTGTCGCAAAAGTGCCATAAGGCAGTTCTGCACCAGTCCTGGAGACACACAGATATGCCACCCCGGAAATGGGGATGAGTTGTGCTAGCTTAAATTCGTTAGGATTGAGACCTAAGTCTCCTCCTGAGAATGGGAAGGGTGAATGAAAGCTAGCTAGCATTCCCTTTGGTTTGTGTGACTTTCTCTGGCTATGTGTGACATGTCCCTGGCAGGAACATGTTCGGTCAGTAAAGAATTGGAGATTATGGGCATTGCTCTGTGAAATAGGAAGGGCTATAAAAATATTTCTGTTCAGTCTGGGACATTACCTGCTCAGCTGTTTGTCTTCTGGGTTATGCCTTGTTCTACCATCTGCTCAGACTCTGACAAAGGCAGCGTAATCACCTCCCTGCAAAGGGAACATATTCCACTCTTTGGTCCCCCACAAATAGGTGACTCAGATGTGAAACATTTGCTATGCAAATGGCTCCTGATCATGCTGGGAGGAGCATTAAATCATCCATGGTAGGGGAAAACAAAAATCAGTCGCTTGCAAATTTGAACTCAAGGGATTTTACTATGATAAAATGGTAACCCAACTACCCGTTGTAATCTCAGTGCTGATCTAGATGGCACACCTGTTGCATGATTGGAGCCTGTGGGTTTGATGATGATGATAGGTGCTCTTGGAGCTATTCCATTAAGTCTCCAGGAACATCTTAATGGGCCTCCAGAAGATCACAACTGCCCATTTACAAAAAGCAGCACTTCTGGGAGCTTCACACATATTGAGATGATACCTTTTTGATTCCTAGTTCCTTGGATAGGAACTGAATCACAATAGAGCCAATTCCAGTCAAACACCTGGCGACTGTGAAATAGTACGTAATAATACAAGCATTTCTATACCACTTTTCTGGTCTTTTGGATTGCTCCTTACACTTTAATTCAAAGCGGTTTACATAGGCAGGCTGATCTAAATCCCAGAAGGGATTTTTACAAACACTAAATCTAAACCCTGGAAGGGATTCTTTCAAGAACTGGCTACAGTTCACAGTCTGGATTTCATTACTGCCCCCCATGTCTGACATGCTGATTGACAAACTTCTCCTTTGGCTCTCACATGAAGGGCAGCTGAGATAGCTTTTTCATTCCCACTGAAAAGCAGATGGAAAATCTCAGCTTCAGCAGCTGCTTTTTCAAGGTCTTGCCTCAGAGCTGACTTTCAGTTATCTCAAATCAGGGGACCTTCAGCTCTTATCTTCAGGCAAACTGATGTTCTTCCCTCTAGCCCAGACCTTCTGTACTTTAACAATATTATGACCACTTGTGGGGGTCTGATTCAAACAGAAATTGTATGGCCCAGGCATACAGATGGTGAGATTTCATTCAACTCCTGACTTTGCCACCCTGTAGCCTTTTTGACCATCAACTGGTCTAGAGGAGCAGTTTCCAATTTAAAAAAGGGGAGACAAGTTTCTAGGTATTGGGGTGAGTTGTCATCCAAAATGTGTCGGCGGGTTTTCTTTATCCATAGATTCTGAACCCACAGAAGACTTCATGGATGTGACCAGAAATGCCTTTCCAACACATGGGGTTTATGAGGGGGAAGGCTCTGGACATGATGGGAAGGCACTTCTGGTTGCATCTGGAGGTCCTGTTGGATCTTACCTGTGGATTCCATTATCCATTGTTTCAATAGCCATGGAGGGTGGGGGTTTATGAGGGACCAGATCCCAGTGTTTCACAGCCTGTGTCATTCAGAGCCTGCTTAAGGCTGCAGGTGGAATTAGGTCAGAAAACCTCTGAGGGTGAGCAAAATGAGCTTCCCTCTTCTCCAGGGTGGGGGGCATTCCCTTGTATCTGTGGTTTCACAGTTGTATTAGTGCTGGTGGCAAGAATTAGGATTAGGTTGTTAGTTTAAGAAACTCTGATTAATTAACCCTTTGAGATTCAACCACATATTATTCTAAGCTCCTTTGAGCTCCTGCTTTACGATGCTCCATTTTGCATCATAAAGCAGGGCATAAATTATTTAATAAATACATATGCAGTACTAAAAAACTCAATGGGCCCACTGGGAGAGGGTGATTTTTAGTGTGGAAAAACAGTGGAACTGATTTTTAATGCTTTCCCAACCCATGTGCAATTTGCATGTTAATTGTAAATTCAGATTTGAGGAACTGGAATATGGCAGCCTTGCTTTGCTCCCACTGTGGTCCTGAACTGGACCAGCTCCCTTTCTCCAGGTTGCTACTTGCCCCTGAAAAGAAACTCTTAACCAAATGAGAATTTTAGTCTTGGATAAATAGCAGCTATATGGGTCTGATTCAGATCGGTACCTTGTTGCCGGCAAAGGGTGAAAACCCCTATTCCCTACCCTTGTGCTTGAGAAGTTTTTGGAATAGCTTGATTAGTTGACCTGATGATAAACTGGTGGTCCAGAAAGGAAGCAAGGGGTTGAAAGAGGTCAGAATTTGCACCTGTTCACCTGATCTTACTCAGGTGAATGAATACAATCAGATTAAGTTTTTCAGGTTTACAGCGTGAGTCAGCAAATGTTATTAGACAGTATATGTTGCCAAGTTGTTGACTTAATGCAGAAGAACTTTTAAAAATTCAGTGTGGGAATGATAGGTGAAAGCCACATGTTGAAAACTAAGTCATGCTTTTCTGTCTTGAGTACAGGTACACTTCCTTTCGGGTACATTCACAAGGCCTTTTGAGGGTTGGAGATGTGCATGCTACCCTGATGGTCAAAATGAGAGGGCTGCAGATTGTGTACCCCACATATTCAGAACCCATGCATATTCTGTATGTAGCAAACCCATGGATATGGAGACAGTCTTAATAGAACAAGTAATGGGAACAGTTCATTTCTTAAAGCATTTATATCTGCATCTTGGGGCGTGGAGTATTATAATTTAATAACTATTGGCTCAATAGTTTCATGTAATGTAGTAATAGCTTTATGATAGGAGTATTTATACATGATCCATAATAGTAATTCTTTAGTGTCCAGGGTATTATAGACATCTGAATGCAGTTACAATTTTCAGTTGTTTAAACTGGCTGTGTCATCTGAGCATTTTTTACCCTGAAGATGGAAATGTCTCTCCTCCCTCCCACCTCCTCCACCCCCTCCAAAATTGGGCCAGTTTCCAAAGCTGACTTGTTTGGCATCCCCTCAATGGCCTTTTCTGCCTTGTGCTCCATGGAAATTGGCTTTGCTCGTCATAATAAAGGACAGGAAGGTGCAGAGGGGGTGAGAATGTCTTAATAAAAGGCTTTTAATCCCCTTCCATGCAGATGGACCTTGTTAAGGTTAGTTTGTTGCTCATTAAGAAACATGAGCTGGTAGCTGTTTGGGAAGGAAAAAAAATGTTAGAGCTGTGAAGTCATCAGTTTGAGATAACGAAAAAGAGCTTCAAGGCTTGAATTGAAAACATATTTAATGAGTTCATAAGATCAGCTGATGAGTCATGCGCATGAAGACATTACGCCACTGCTCCAGCATCTGGATTAGTTTCCGGTAACCCTTGGAGTGCTTTGTGATGCTGCTTTACAACCTGAAAACAGAGCTGTATCTGTGCAACAAATTCTTCTGGGTCCAGATAAATGCAGAGTGTAGTATTGCAGACCAAATTTGAATTAATGAAGATTTCACTTTTGAAGTTTTTTTGGGGGGTGGGGGGTGGGGGAAGAGATTTTAGTCATCATGGCTGCAAAACTATGGGTGCAATCCAGAGTAACTATGGGGAGTCCATGCTCCGAAGTAGGAACAATTTACTCTGGATTGTAATATAAATTTCCCATAGGTTTTCACTAGGTGGTGCAGTAAGTACATCGATGTAAATGTCTCTTACATGCTCCGGTAGTTGCTCTGGATTGTAGGGTAAGTCTGAAAGTGTGTTTACACATTCAAAGAAATATTTGAAATGGAAGCCAGAAAGGTACCTGACCAAGGCTTCCAGTGGTTGGCTGCGGACAGAGTTTAAACAAGTTCTTCTGAAAAATTAATTTAAGGAACATGTTTGTGTACATTGGCATAGCTAAAGGGGTGCAGGGGGTAGCACTTGCAACAGCTCAAGCTATTGGTGGCAACAAACTGAGCGTAACACTAGGGGTTACAATTGTGAAAAACAGGATGTGTATGAAAGATAATATTATCATGTTATATATCAATGGAAAGGCAATTTTAGAAACTGCATTGAAGTGTCTGTATTCTATCAAACATTATGGCCAACCAGAAAATGAAAACACTGCCTATGGAATAAAAGTGGCTTAACTTAAACTGACCCAAGAAACTAATTGCTTTGAGAGCCAGTGAGATGTAATTATGATACAGTATGGAACTAATAAGTTGTTAGTATGAGTCAGTTCCTATTTCCATATATTGTGATACAGTGTGCTAAGTAAAGAGGCACATCTAAGTGATGCTCGTCTTATAGCAGGGGAGGAATAGCCGTCCCTCTTTGCCTCGGCACAGTCTCTAACCAATTGGTCACTAACCAATAAGGAACACACTTTTTATTTATTTACTAAAATTTTATTTTGTCAATTTGAGGAGGGGGGTCTACAAAATCTTTGACCCCAGGTTCCAGACGGATGCCTTAACTGTCACTTGCTGGGAGAAGGCAACAGAACAAATCCTCTCATCAGTACCTGCTATACCTTGCACCCAACACTGAAATAATAAACGTGTAACATGTCACACAATTCAGAAAGCATTGCATAAGTGTGCTAAGTGTGTATTATTTGCATTTCACTGAAGCAGCAAGTCATCTGCAAAAATAAGGCAAATTATGCATCTTGGGCTGCTACCCTAAGTCCACTTTCTTGGGAGTTTTAGGCCTCCTCCAGTCTAAAAAGACGATGGTATCATGCTCGGTGCTGCATACGCTGCATGCGAAGCACAAAAGCCTGGGTTGGATTGTTATGGAGGATAGGCTGTTACCCAAGCAGCAAATCCCCCCTCTCCACGCCACTGAATTAGTCCAATGGAAAGGCAGAGCCGATACGATTGGATCCAGCTGTGTCGCAGAGCTGGGCTAAGGACGGGAGCTCACCCTGTCTTGTGGATCGACCATACTCTTGGGAGTATGCCCCATTTAATATAATGGGTCTTTTGAGTGGAGAAGAATAGAATTACGCTGTTAAACATGTGCACCTGCTTCTATAACAGCTTCTTCTGTAACAAAATTTGCAGTTCTTAAATAGAGATAGTACTTCATGGAATGTGTGTCTTGGAATTCACAGAATCAAGTTTGCTTTAAGGAAAAACTGGCATATGTTGTTAATGTGTTAAGCAGAAACTTGGCATTAAAACAAACACAGACACTGGAGCAAAAGTTTCAACCTGGAATCCTTGATCTTTGCCAGGAACTGTAGGGTTTGAGGGAGTGCACTTGGTTCTTTGGAAACTATATATGCTATGTGAAGGCTCTGGCAGTACAAACATTATTTAGCTAAAGGGAATACGGATTTGAACAGACTGAGAAGCTTTAATGCTGCATGTGCAGCTGTGTCAGGAAATGGTTAGTGTTGCAACATTGGATTGATCAAAACAATTTGATTAAGATGATGCTTCTGATTAATCGGGCAACAGATGTTTTGCATTTATGTTTTTGATACAAGGACTCATAACAACTGCAGGTGGCCAGAGCTGACTTAAAGAAGAGTTCCCTCCTGTCCTGTGTGTGTGAGAAAGAGAGAACGCCCCTTTAATATGCTTGCAGCAACACATATGCTATTGATAAAAATTGAGTGCAAGCTACTCTGCCTTTAAATGGTTGTTTTAATATGCAAATCAATATTAAACTATTGGATCTATATAAATCAGCTTAGATCTTCAATAGTAGGGGAGTCTCAACCTCAGGTTGGCTTGCTAGGGCTGCTGCTCCTGTTTTCTTGCTTTGGAGTTCAGTGTAACCACCAGTGGGGAAGGGCCAGCATTATGCATGTCTGTAAGGTACAGTGGTGCCTCACATAAAGAGCTTAATTCGTTCCAGAGGCATGCTCTTTAAGTGAAATGCTCTTTAAGTGAAACAGATTTTTCCATAGGAAATAATGGAAACTCAGACGATTGGTTCCACAACCCCCAAAATATTCATATAAAAATGTAAAAATGATGACCAAACACTGTACTTGAATTCAAAAAATGCATTCAATGTGCACGATCCTATGAATCTACTTAGGCTGCAATTCTAAAGACACTTTCCTGGGAGTAAGCCCCATTTAACACAATGTGGCTAACTTCTGGGTAGACATGGTTAAGAGGCTGCAATCAAAGACACTTTCCTGGGAGTAAGTCCCATTTAACACATTGGGTTTTACTTCTGATTCGACATAGTCAGGAGACTGCAATCAAAAACACTTTCCTGGAAGGCTTACCTGGGCTGCTGCTGGAGCTTCAAGGTGGTCAGTGAGGGCACTTGGGGGCAGTTAGGGGCAGCTGCCTCTGGCACCTCCAGGCAACTGCCCCCAGGTTGGGGGAGTTAGAGGCAGCAGCGCTGGCCGGCAGCCCTTTTAAAGCGCCTCCATGCAGAGCGTCAGGGCTGCATAGCACACGTCCATAGTGCGCTTGCTTGTTAAGTGAAGTGGAACCTGTTATGTGAAGCAAGATTTCTTGGAAATTTTTGCTTGTTATGTGAAACGCTTGTTAAGCGAGGTACCACTGTACTGTGTTTGTGTGTGCTCTGGCTGTAACAAGTCAAATGTTTTCTCAGCTCATCCTTTAAAAAGAATTATAATTCAAGATATTCAAAATCTGTACCTTGTGATGACCATAATGCGCACATCAAACATTGTGGTAAAAGAGGAAGTGAAGAAGAAGTATTAAGAAGCACTAAAATCTGCAGTGTGTGTGCTTTTCTTTTCTATTTTTTCTCCTCCAAAGCTATGGGGGAAAAAGGTTCAGAATTCATGAGGAATGAGGGAATTTCCTTAGTGAATGCTAAAAGGATGTGTACAGCTTTCTGCAGAGGGTTGGAGGACTTCCCTGGAACACGATGCAGCCCTGTCTGACACTATCCATCAACAGACTTACGAAAAGAGAGTATTAAACAACTCTGGGATTCACTGGAAAATAATTGCAGGTTTTTTCACCCTGCATTTATTTAGAAAAAAATGGATATTTTGATTTTGAGAATAGCAGCCTTTCATTTAATAGGTCACGTCTCTTTTGAACTTCTATGTGGTGAAGTCATCAGAGACATTTGGGCCAGAATCCCATACTAGGAAGCCCTAGTGTATTGCGTGCAGGAATACATGGAAACAAATGAGTACGTGAAGAGGTAGGGCATAAAGTGAACCAACTAATTCCTCTACCTTTTCCCATTTACTTCTCATAGTTCAACTGCTGTTGTGTTCCTCTTTTTAAATACATGTCTGAGCTCTTTCTCATTGTGTAATAATAAATCCAGGGTGGCTTCCATGTGTGTATTCAACCAGGAGTCACAGCCAATCCTGATTCTTTGTGGAGGATATTGGCATACTGTATTATCAAATATTGTATTATCAATACTGTATTATGTATTTAAAAGCAGCTTTTGTGGTTTTGTTTCCACTTCATGATTTTTTGGCATACACTTGGGTGTACTGTTTAGTAAGATCTTTGAATGGGTGTGGGATATAGCACTGTTTGAAGCTGATCAGAGTGATAATGGAGAAGAAAGAACAGTCAACAACAACAAAAAACTTGGCACCCATCAGTCTTGAAAGACTGTGGTATTGTGCTCTATGCTGCATGCGAAGCACAAAGGTCTGGGTAGATTGATATGAGAATAGTTTGTTACCCAAGCAGCAAATCCCCCCTCTCCACACCACTGAAATAGTCCAATGGAACGGCAGAGCCGATACGATTGGATCCAGCTGCGTTGCAGAGCTGGGCTAAGGACAGGAACTCACTCTGTCTTATGGGGACCTTGGTCTCGAACCCTGGCCTACTGGTCAACAGGCACAGTGTCTTAACCTGCTGTCAACAACTAGTGTGATATATAGGATTTAGTGCAGCACTTGGTTCAAATCCCCATTTGGAGGCAACTTTGGTGGTTCAAATCCCGTACTTGGTGACCTAAGGCAGCGGAAGATCATCTAATCAAACCTATCTCACTGTGTGTGTGTGTGTGTGTCTGTCTGTTTGTCTGTCCAGTTCTGCATTCTTCAGAACAGAATGCAACCCCTGAGCAACATTCTCTGCAAACCTCAGGAAGCCAAGTTGCCCATGGTGAGAAAGGGATGTTCTTTTCCTTCTCGCACAACACTGAAGCTACAGGATATTCATTTTAGAACTGATAAAAACAAGTAATTAGTGTGCAATTGAGCTGTGGAACTCATTGCCATAGGGTGTGGTGATGACATCTGGCCTTGATGTCTTTAAAATAGGATCAAACAGATCTTTGGGGGGAAAATCCATCATGGATTACAAACCTGCCACCGCCTGGTTTTAAAAGCAGGCTACCTCAGAATGGAAGAGGGTGGCACCACAATAACGTTGTCTTGTGTGCTTATTGAGGCATCTTGTGGGTCTTTGTGACCTAGGAACCGGACTAAAGGCCTGATCCAAAAAGGGCTCCAAAGGGATCCAAACATTAAGAGATGTTATTAGCCCTTGAGGCTGGGAAAACGTTTGATAAGTTTGTGCTCTGAGATTGCGTATTAGTTGTAAATATAAAAAGGAGCTCAGCCAAGATACTTCCACGAGTCACACATTATATGTGTCACACATATATGACACATATGCTACATATGGTCTGCAAACCATGGTCTAGTCTACAAAACCTTTGTCTAGTCTGTAGGGTGGCTATACCCTCATTAGGCCTAAATATACTGAAGCTCTCTGAAAACTTCTTCATATTAGTGATCATCTTGTGATAGCAGATTCTATAAGCACCATGTCTGTTCTACAAAGAAGTTGATCTTTAATTCTCTGCTCTGAATCTGGCTTACAGTTAATCTGAATCACCTGTCAATCAACTTGAGTGTCATTTAATTTTTATATATATGGAGGTGTGAATTATTCTTCTGGTGCTGGCTATCTCTCACCATGTCACTCATTTTTCCCCTATATACTAGTGCATTGTTCTTACACTAACATGATGTTAATGGTCTGTTAGCTGAACTAAAATAGAACTTGCAGACTTCCCAGCAACGGTGCACAAGATCTATGTGTCAATTATAATAGGGCTTTGTGGTTTTTCCACAAATCTAAAATGAGAGAATTCAGTTTACAAAAAGCATCTTTCTAAGAAAGAACATGATGTAACATCTAAGAGGAAAATGTGTACTTCTTGCCACAGAAATATGAGCTAATGGCAGCTTGCTGCCTCATGCATATACAGTATCGGATTGTTTAAAAATTGTGTTCTCCTGTTTATAAGTTTTGATCCAACCAGTGGTCCATGCATGATGCCATCCACATTTGACTACTGTAACACACTCTACTTGGAACTGATCCTGAAGACTGCCCCGAAACTGCAATTAGTGTAGGATGGTTTGGCCTTCAGAGACATGGCCATTTGATGGCCTGATTGCTATTTGTAAATCCTGGCACAATTGAAGATGCTGGTTTTGGTCCATGGCTTTGGATGGTGGCAATAACCCTGGTCACGGCTCCCCAGACCCTTCCCTCCTGGATTGCAGCTCTTGCTGCAAGTAAATAGAAACTCCCACCCTGGCAGCAGCAGCATGGTCCTGGGGGGTGGCATTGTGGGTTATGACCCACTAGTTTGGGAACCACTTGTCTAGATGATGTCACCAGTGCATGATGTCACCACCATATCTCAGTCCAATTGACTTTGATATGGTCTCAGCCAATGGATTTTGAAATCTGCTATAATACAGTTTTGTCCAATTTTCTGATAGAAATTCAAAATGCCCATAATGATGTTTGCGTGTAAAGCTTAGTCTCCTCATGTTCTCTTTCTTAGACAGCTAATTCTTTTGTAATAGATTCTTATGTTCTGATTCACCTTGTGAATTAAAATGTGTTCTTTTGGGGTCTGAAGGGATAACATGATGCTTGAGATACATCAAACTACTCAAGTCCTTGATGTTAATGGTACTTTCTGGGGTGAAAATCCATACGGAATGTCCTTTGTAGTGTCCTTCAAAACAATATTACTGTTACGGTATAAAAGATTCTGAACAGGATCCTAATCCTGTGCTTGTGGGAGATAACAGGATCCCTTCATCCCCCCCAAACTGTCTAAAGTTGTTGAAATACTTTTGGCGGTTTCCTCATTAGAGACATTGATTCTTCTGGTTCTGTTCACCTTGAAAGTTTCCAACTCTGAAGTTAGAATTTAAGGAAAAAAATTTCTTTTACAAAGAGGCCATTCATGACATGGTAACCAGTAACTACTGGGGGGAATGCTTTCCTCCCTCCCGTAATGCAAAGTGGGCACACTGATGGAAGAGCATCTGTTTCTCCTGGCATCCTGCCACTCAGTGCCTTTTCAGTTAACTAACAGAGCTTGGTTGTATGTACATTTTTTCCTTAACTCCAGTGGAGTTAGTTTTCTAAATGAAATATCACAATTTATACATTAAATAGTGATGCTACTTAATCACTGCTGGCAGTAAGAATAAAATTTTTCTCATCATAATCATCTCTGAGATTATTTTCATAGAAATAATTGAACCGATGAATCCTTACGCATTGGTGGAAGGGCTTCCAAATTGTTAATGCCGCTATCGTTTATAATTGCAAAATGTGGGACTGAATACTTCTACTTTGTATCCTGTCTTTCCCACCTGAAGACTAAATTTGGCTGGAAAAGGTGAGCATTATATCTGAGTAAATACAGTATTTGTTTCTCCTTTCAAAAAAAAAAAAAAAAAAAAAGACTGGAAGGAGAGGAAACCAACACTAGAAGAGGAGCAACAGGAAAGAGAATCAGATATACCCTGAAAACATTTTAAAAGGTTTCAGTAAGATTTAGGGTGCCGATGGTCTCGCCATCCTAGTTTAATCTTCCAACGCCTCAATGAGGTGGGTTAGTCTCGGAGATAGTAACAGTACAATCCTAACCACTGGTTAGGCCTACACAAGTCCCATGCTAGCCTGGGGTAGCACAAAAGTAAGGCACTTCTGTGCCACTCTTGGGGGGGGGGGGAGGTTAGACTAGTGCACAAAAATTACTAGGGCACAATCCAGAGTAACTACAGGGGGTCCTTGCTCCAGTGTAAGAACAATTTACTCTGGATTGCAATATGAATTTCCCATATGTTTCCACTAGGTGGTGCCATAACTACGGTTGCATGTAATGTCTCTTACGTGCTCCCATAGTTACTCTGGACTGCAGGGCTAGTCTCTCCACACTACCACAGGAATGGAGTGACGAGTGAGTCGTGCTGGCCTAAATTGGTTAGGATTCCGCCTTGAGTGACGCAGTCTCCACAGGAAATTGGAACCTTGTTCTCCCTTGTCCTAGCCTGGCTAACACGACACTAGATGCTATTGTAGCTGGACCTTTAGGGTAAAAAGGTAGAAGACTCTTGCATGACTCCACAGTGTCTTCTCCAGAGTGGCATCCAGATTGGGTATCCTCAAGGGTAGGCTGGGTTTTAAGACAGGTTCAGTCTCTGTTAAGTACCCCTTTGTGTCGTAAATCATTCCTGTGGTTCAGTGCTTCAGAATCAACATGAGAAAACTATAAAATAACTTTCTTTTGGGGGGCTGTTGATTGCACCAAATGAAAGCAGGACAAGAGGATGTTTCATCTTTCATTTCCCCCGGCACTGAAAGGCATTTGTTATGTTTTATCCGAAAATCCCGGCAATTATGGCCTCTGAACGTGGCATTTACAGTGGCTCAACATTCCCACTGTGTTAGAAATTCCTCCAGTTAATAGCAAGAGGTGCTCTATTCTGGTGGCTGCTCCGAGATCTCTGTGAATGCCTATTGTTGAATGCCTGACTTGAATGAGAGACTTGTGTGAAGAGGTTTCCCACAATATTACAATATGCTACTCACTGTCAGTATGACTTCAGTCGTGGGTCAGGTTAACAGAGGCTAAAGTATCCTGCATGGAGGCAAAAAAACCCTGTACAGTTTATTTTAATAACCTTCACTACCTAAAAAAAATAAAGTCAAATCTTACTTTGCTGCAATGGCACAGAAATACTAAAATGGTGGTGGTGGAAAGGTGTACGTCTTTTGCATCTATGACTGTGTATGCCAATATACACAAAAATACAGTAGATCAATTATGATGCTGTTTCCATAACAGATGACATGAATGGTGAGGTTTGTTTAAAATTGCCCACAATGGCATTTTCAGGATTAAAATTGCCGGGAGGGAGGGAGAATAAAAATTACATGGATGTTGCTAACACCTCAGCCCCCATCCTGGTTGGGATCTAGGCCTCAAGCAACTATTGACTCAGATTCGGGCTACAATCCAGGGTAGCTACGGGACCTTTTACACCGACGTAGTTATGGTGCCACCTATGGGAAATGCATAGAGCAATCGAGAGTAAGTGCCTCTTACGTCTTCCTGTAGTTACTCTGGATTGTAGGGAAGGTTAGTATGACTTTTAATGGTGACCATTTCTGTGTTCTGTATTGAGGATTTTAAAGGTGATTATTTTTCTCTTTATGTTGGAAAAGAATAAAAAAAATGTACAGAATAAAATGTGCAGAAAATGTACTTTTCAAACCCACAATTTGAATCTGGGTTTATTGTGGTCTGTTTCGTTTTCAACAGACATTATGGCACCCTGTGAATGAAGCAAGTAAACTTTTGGGGAATATCAGGCCAATAGGCTTATTTTTGTTGGAGGAGTGCTTAAACAGAACCATTTTTAAGAAGATCCAGGCCTCATCTCAAGGCACTCTTGACTTGCACGTAAGCAAGCAGTTGGTTAGGAGCCACTTGAATTTCAGCCTCACACAGAACTTCTAGATTTTATTGGGTGTGTCTTCAAGCACATGTTGGCATGCGCACAGAGGGGAAATCTATATTGCAGTCTGGGACTGTGTTGAGCAGAGAAAGATGAAGGTGAAAGGTGCAATAAAGAAATTTAGTGGGAATAACTAGATGGCAGTGGGGAAGGGTGTAGTAGTGTATGTGTTGTAAATCCCTGCTATCTGCCAATTGCAATCCTGAAGATCTGCTTATCTGCACCTGTAAGTGCATCCCTTTTTACTGCACTTGCAATCTGTTTGTACTCATACATGTTCAGACTTTACTCACATTATTTTAATCACAAGGACTCTATCTTGGTGAAGGGGCACTGTTTTAGGGCACTAACAACCCATTGCTGTGGCTTCCAGAATGGTTGGCATACAGAGGTGTTCCTAGAAGCCTTGTTCCCCCCTAAAGAGTTAATCCACTCTTAAAGCTTTAAGTTGCTATAGAGCAGCAAGAACCTCTCCCTTGGTTCTTTTGGAGACAGCCAAATTTGAGGGGTACACAGTGTTACAACGTAGCAGTGCTGGTATTACACAGCTCTCATGGGCACTGTGTCAGGTGAGCGATTCTTGATGTAAGTGAGCTAGTGTTGGAGCCATCTTTTGGCTATATTAGCAGCTCTCTCTCTCTCTCTCAGCACCATCATTCTCTTAGCACCATCACTCACCATTCAAGACAGGATTCAGGTTCATAAAGTTCAGTTAGTAGAGAGGGTCTGTAGGAATTTAACTTCATTTTTCCCATAGGATCAGTGATTCTGTGATCATGCTTTCCAGGAATGTAGCCCTTGTAGTTAAAAAGAATTGACAGAAAGTGCTGGCACAGAAACTTTGAGTTGCACATAGGGGAGAGAAGTGGGAAAGGAGTAGAGAGTTAATGATCCTGGATGCTAGCTTGGCATGGTGACGCTTGAATTCTACTGGAGTGGGGTTGGGTCCAATCCTATCCAACTTTCCAGTGCCAGTTACACTGCCAACAGGATTTGCGCTCTTTCCTGCAGTGGAAGAAAAGTCATGGAGGTCTCCTCAATGTAAGGGAAATTAATTTTCTTAGAGCACAATCCAAACCATGTCTACTCAAACATAAGATCCATTGTGCTCAATGGGTCTTACTCCCAGGAAAGTGTCTTTTGGATTGCAGCCACTACCTTAGAATTGGAAAGTTGGAGAGTACTGTGCCCTTAAACACACTTATTAGGGAGCAATCTCCATTGAACACAATGAGACATTCTTCTGATCAGGGACACACCTGGGAGATGACACACACTGGGACACACCAAAAATGCAACAACAATGGTGCGGAAAACCCTACCAAATCATATTCCATTGAATTTGTATTAAAGAGCCTCCGCACACAAACCTAATGACACCCCTGCTTCTGAGTAAAGGTGTATAGCATTGTGCTGTGAAGACACTAGGATTTACACCTCTAGCTTTTGATACCATTTTTCTCTTAAAGGTAAAGATGTCCCCTGGAAGGTGGTGGCTTCATTAGCCTGGCCCATTGATTGAATCAGGTGAAGACAACTTCTTTTTTGTAGTGATAATGATGGTTTGTTCTTGCTCAGAAGTTCCTAAAAGGTGACTTTTATTCCCAGGGTTACATGTACTGTGCAAACAAGTTGTGGCCCCTTATGGAATTTTCAAAGGATCAGGCTTTTTCCATATCGGCTAGTAACAGGGAACCAACACTACCTATATGTGTGTACTACAAACAACATGCAAACTGAAAGGTCACTCACTCATCAATGCCCAGCCAAAATCACTGGACCCAAAGTGTGAAATTTTGGGAGGGTGTTCTTTCTGTGATGGAAGCATCCGCCAAGAACCAGTTTTCAAACTGGAAGGGAGAGAAATAGGGCACAACGCATTTTCCTCCCTATACATTGAAGAACTGATGACTGATCAGTGCTGTGGGGAGGATGGTGCATGGAGAGGGATTTTGAATGTGGGGGGGAAGGTTCCCAGGGTGTGGGGTTGGTGAAAATATTCTTGAAATTTTACTCCTGCAATGTGGATACATTTCGCTGGTGTGATAAATAAAAATATTTGACAGGGGACATAGCCTGCTTATGCCAGCTATCCTTTACTTGCAGAGTAATGCTTAATGCCAAATATGAATCTTGTTTTTTCTTGAACTACCATGGTTATTGCACACTATGGTTATTGCACATTATTATGCAAGATGAAAATAATTTTAAAAATGGCTGAACTATGCAAAATTTCTGGTTTGTTGTTAATTATTACTTGCATTATGTACTTATATGAGACAAGGGCTGCAATCCTAAAGACACTTTCCTGGGAGTAAGAACCACTGAACACAATGAGGCTTATTTTTGAGTAGACATGGTTAGGATTGTGCTCAATGGCCTGATGCAGATGTTAAATCCAAGCCACAGTTTGCTGTTCTGTTTTGCTAACTGTGGATAGTTAACAGTGAGTTCTCCACACTTGGAGGAAACCCATTTGCATGAAGAGGGAAACTTCAGCTCTAAACTACAAATGGAAGTTTTAAATATCCAACCACTGGAAAAGGAGAGTGTGTGCAAGCTGGAGGCTCGTAGCAGGTCACGCACATTGTGCTAAACTGTGTATTAGGGGCAAAATCCAGAGTAACTATGGGGAGTCCTTGCTCCGATGTAAGAACATCTAACTCTGGATTCCAATATGAATTTCCCATAGGTTTTTGCCAGGTGGTGCAGTAACTAGGGGTGCACATAAATTCTCTTACATTCTCCCATAGTTACTCTGGATTTGGGGTAGGATTGTCTTTAAACTGGCCTCCCCGTCCTGTGTAATTTGTACATTACTGGTAATTCTGATGAATGAATTTTAATCTTAAAACAAGTCAGTATTTGCTCAGCTATCAAATATTAAAAATTATTCCTCCCAGTGTCTCTTATTGGGTCATTTTCATTGTAGGTGAAACTTATTACAAATCCAGAGGTCTCAGATTCCAATGTGTCAAACAACATAACATGCCACATTCACAGTGCAAGTTGCTAATAAGCAACTCCACGTTTCTCAAAGTCCCTTTCCTATTTTCTTTTAAGTAGCACTAGGTTTTGCTGCCTCTTCCCTCTTGAGATCTCATCAGAGGTGTTCTTCCTGAATTATCCTACCCTGCCTCATGAAATAGGACACTTCTGTCTAATGCCACTTAAACCTAATCTCTCCATTCCTCAAATTCTCGTCTTCTGATGTGCTTGCTAACGGCACATTGCATGGTACTGTGCTGCTGTTTGTGTGCCTAACCGTAATAGAATTTATTGGAATGTCAGCTTTTCTCCTAATTACTTTGACCTTTTGTGGTCTAAACCCAGGGGAATGTTAGCCGGAACAAAACTGAACTCTGGGAAAATATTTGGTGCAATATGTCACAAGAGTGTTGCTTCTGCTGAAGCGATTGCAAAACTGGTTGCTGAATTTTTTTTTTTTTATAATGATCAGTGATTGGAAACCTGAAGGCCAAATCTGGTGTCCTCAAGGAGAATCAGCTGCTTTTTGCCCAACTTGGAGTGGCAAAAGAGCTGGGAAAAGAATGGTGGATATAGCAACATGGTATGCTGCCAGTCAACTTGGGGAAGGAGTAATGAACGGTGAATGCTTCTCCATTTCTATGAAGTCCTTACTTTTTCAATAGTATGCCCATCTAGATTGTAAGCTTATTGCAAGTCTAGTCATTCATTTATTATTAGTTTAGTGCCTTAAGAAATACAATAGATGTCAAAGAATGCCTTTAAAAGGGACCCACATTGAGCCAGCTGCATTGATAGATAATATGCAGATTAATAGGATCCACCAGTATTTATTTTTGAAGTTGTCCAGATCCTGCATAGTTTCTGACTCAGCTCTGACTCTTGCATTTCATTATTTGAAAATCTTGGTTGATCAGTGGAATTTCAAATTGTGCCTTGGGATACTAGCCTTTTTGACCTTTGGGGCTGTTGTATAAGTTGTGTTATATGATCCATTTTAATATTCCATCATGTTTTGCATGCTTTTGAAGGGGAATTTGATTCTCAATTCCAAAGTTTCTTTGAGAGGATCTAGTCCCTGGTGTTCCCATCTAGGGATGGGGAAGCCCTTCTTCTGGAATCGTGGAGAGCCATTGTGGGTCGATGATGTGATTCAGTGTAAAACAGCTACCTGATTTTCTGCCCCACACTTTTTGATACTGCTTTGTGTGTGTGTTTGTGCACACAAAACCCTATTGCCATTTCATTCTATTAATTAACAGAGTTCCAATGGAATATTTGTTATTTATTGGATATTTATTACTCTCCTCTTTACCGAGTTCTGTCTATTTTGATGTTCCTCAAAAGTAAAGTGGTGAACCATTTTCAAGATCCAGCTTTCTTTCTAAAAATCCCATCTTGAGACAAACTAGCTTTTTAGCAAGTTGTTTATGTTAATGGGTGCAATTTGCCGAAGATAAATCCTTTTATGTGGGATTGTTACAAATAAGTCTGTCTTGTTTGGATGCCTTCAGATTAATCTGCTGCTTGCAATTAAATACACAAAGAATTCTTTTAAGGTTAAGGAGGCTTTGAAACAGATGTGATGTAACGATGCTAATGAATACACAGCAGACAAGAAGACAAATTCCAAGCTCTTTTGTGACTTGACCATCCAGCTGTGTGTATCCCTCCCGTCACTGTTTCTGTCTTGAGAGCTCTTTTTCCATGAGCAATTATTGCTACCCCACCCTGTGTTCAAGTGGCAAACGGTGGCACAAAACATTCTTGTGCGCAGATGGATTATTATTATAAACACTTTCCCCAATTTGTTCTATGGGCAGAAAAACTAAGCTATAGCTGCATTTGTTGGGAAACTAATAAATGATTTGTGAATATGCAGGGGGGAACCTCTTGTGGACAAACTCATTATAGGGCTATATCCTAAAGTGAAATTAAGCCCTTTGCGATGGAGCGGTTAAGGTGACTTTCCATAACACTAGAGGGTGACGTAACTGCATGGACCCATAACTGCTATGGATTTTGCCCACAGTGGGAATTTCAGGTCAGGACACGGGAAGGTGGTATTTATTCCACGGTGATGGTGCAACTTTTTTATTAAGTATCCATACATTCAGTTCACTGTGCATATTTCCAGCAAGAATTAATACTACAGTTAATACCAACAAGAATTAATAGTGCTGGTTTTTGGGGGGACATTGCATTTTGGAGATTCTGAACTAGTGGGTAAGATAATCATTGAAGTACTTAATTGAGCTGTTCATCTCAAACAAATATGAACACAAATCATATCTTGTTATAAAATCCAACCAATACTAACACAGCCCCAAACTGCTGTAGGGTCCATTTTGTACATTACACAACATAAAAAGGCCACCATATATTGCTCTGTTAAATACTGAAACAATGTTCAGTTACTAGGAACTGAACCATTAATTATTTTATAGCCTTTTTATAGGTAATATTTTATAGGTAATAACTTATTTATAGAAAGACTTCTGTACTGTTTTTCATCCTCTGAAGAAATTTGTTCTTTACGTTGCATGCATAAATAAAAATAAAAATCTTAACACTTTCAACAAGCTGAGCTTTCTGGAGCCTCTCCTCTACCTTAGGGGTCGACCTGCAGTTTCCAGGTCTCTGACATGACAACAATTAAAGTGGATCAGTGATATATCGACTATTTTACGTGAAATGGAAGACAAGAGCAGCAATAATGGATAGATAGAGGGCAAACTTACAGAGCAATCAAGAAGCAGAAATTTAACCTTAAAGATGTTGTTTGGTGCAATTGGGGGGAGGCTAAATGGGAGAGGGTTAATGGCTGGTTTGAGGTTGAGTAATGGGTATGAAAATGGCATGGAAGAAAAGGTGTATTTTCCTTCCTTTTATTTTCCTTCGTAGACTAGAATGGTGGGTTTCCCCCTCTTGAGTGCTATGCAGTAATTTTTCATATATCTCTATTTAGCTATCTTTCTGTCAGCTTTTCCCATAGGGGAAAAAGAAAACAAATTCCCAATGTGGCTTACAAAGCTTTAGCTCCTCCTCTGCTGTCCTTACAACAGTCCTGTGAGGTTGGTGAGGCTGAGTAGGAGTGACTGGCCCAATGTCACCCAGGACACTTACCCTACCATCCAGAGTAACTATGGGAGCATGTAAGAGACATTAAAGTCAATGTAGTTATGGCACCCACTAGTGAAAACCTATGGGAAATCCGGAGTAAATTGTTCTTATGTTGGAGCAAGGGCTCCCCGTAGTTACTCTGGATTGCGCCCTTAGGCTGCAATCCAGAGTAACTTCGGGCCCTTACTGACATAATTATGGTGCCACCAATGGGAAACCTATGGGAAACCTCATGGGAAATGAGAGCAATCCAGAGTAAGTGCCTCTTTTGTCTTCCCTTAGTTACTTTGGTTTGTAGGGATAATGTTCAAAGAAGAATTTGATCATGGACCTTCTTGGTCTCAATCCAACTCCCTAACCACTACACCATCCTGTCTATATAATGTGTAATTTGAAACTTTTCTTTAGATCTAAACAAGGACCTAATCAACAAATTCTGCCACTGAGCTTGTAAAGGAGGAAATATTGGCTAATTTTGTCTCAGGCTACTAAGTTTAAATGAGACTTTGAATTGAATCTGGAAAGGAGGATTCTCACTTGATAGAGCTGAGCTATCGCTCTCAAGGCAGCCACTCTGCATTTACTGTTATTTCCATGTTCTCTGCGAATAGCTGAGATTATGCACCTGGGTTCATCTGCCAAAATGGTCGTCTTCTGCCGCCTGCCCTTGTGAATCATGGCAGTGCCTTCCTACTGTCTGTCCTTATCAGACTTGATTCCTAGCATCTCTGGGTGTGTCAGGATGTGGTGAGTGTATCTGAAGTGTGTTTGCCTACTGAAATGTTCATCAAGAGACTGACTATTTAAAGGCGATAGTTGTCTTGGGATGAAAGCTCTTATTTATAGCCAGCGCTGCTATGTAGACATAGAGGGGGCGGGAAATGCGTTCATAAAGAAATAGTTAAATGGCACTTTAGAAGAGTCTGGCAAAGAATCAGTATTAAGTGCTGGGATTGGACTGGTGGGAGGGATTGGACTCAAGAGGCCTTAACCTGAGTCATTCAGCTCAATATAGTCGCTGAGTCATTAAGACCTGACAGCCTTGACTTCTGAAAAATAAAAATAAAAAACTTTTGTGTATCAGCCTTTCTGTTCTGAAGGGAAAGCTTTTAAATATTCCGTAAGCTGCTTTCTTGTGAGTGGTTCCTGCAAAGTTATAGTGACCCAAACCTCTGAAATGCATGGTGCTAACCCCACAGATCCATGGGGTGGCACACTGAAGTGTCAGCCTTGGATAATGGATGGACATATGGACTGCAACTTGCTACCATGAGAGCAACTGCTTAAGCCTCTGACCCTTGGTCAGGCTGTGGCCTTCCCATGAACGTCACCTGATCCCAGTAGGAGTAGTAGAGATGTGAAAAGCTTTGCAAAGTTCACCTCACAGTGGCATAGCTAAGGGGGGAAAAGAGGGAACATTGCCCCTGGTATTGTACTTTCAGGAGGTGCCAACCTATACTCCTTATGGTAGACCCTGAACCAGCTCACCTGACATGCCTTAGTCCATGGTGTGGGGCATGGTGCAGGAGAAGTGGTGGACTACTCAGAACAGCTTGCAACTGCCCAGAGTGCCATATCCCACAACTAATTCATATTGATGTCATCACGTCATCACAAGTATTTCTGGATCAGGTACTTCCAGGGGAAGGGAATGCACGGAGAGCCCAGCCCCGAGTGCCAGAGAGGCAACTACACCACTGTGTCCTCACTCTCCGCAGTCTGCACATTACTTCCAAAGCCTGCACATTGGATGTCATTCTTTATTTCAGTGGCATTCTTAATCTCAGTCTTAGATTCAGTGTGAGTTGAATTTATATATAAACGAATTTATAGTTCAGTATCATTTTTTTTAAGTTGGTAGAAAATAGGAGGAGGAATATTTGCATGCCAGGAAAATATTCCTCTGCATTTTCAAAGCCTTCTAGGAAACTTTCATTTTTATGGGATATTGTGATGTTCCAAACTCCTCCTTGGAACTTTAGCATAAGCCGCAACGGAGCACATTGATTCACGTGAACTGGCCATAGAAGGACATTTCTTAGATAAATGCTGCTTTGGTCTGCTCTGTGACTGTCTCCTGCCATGTGCAACTAATTTATGGCATTGCTTGTTGCCATCTTGAGTTAATTTGAGTTGAAAAGGGAAAAAGATGCACATCATTTTATTAGAGCGGCAGGATATTGCATTATCAGTGTGACATTGCAAGTTGATTACTGTGAGGGTCAAATGTTAATATGATTGCCGTAGGGCGGTTCTACCTCTGAAAAGGATAGAAGAAAATCCTCCCTTCCTGGGTCTACAGCTTGAATGGGAAATGTTATGAAGCCTTTCCTTTTCCCTGCATTTAAGTGCATTGAGGAGAGACAGTGGTGATAGTTAAAACTAGCATGGCATGTCAAACCACCATGTAAATGCCCCAGTGCATATGGTGCCCTTCTATATTAATAAAGGAAGATCTTATGTTGGCAAGGAAAAACACTGTCGGGGCAAATGACATCTAATAAAATTCCTTTTAATGGTCTAAAATTTTTGCTCATGTATATCCTGACCTGAATAAAGAAAGAATTTCAGCCATATCCAGGCAGGTTTTTGTTTTTTGGAACCTGACAAAGAAATAAAATCTTCAGTTGTTATGGATATTCAGAGAAATAATTTTGGAATCCGTTCTTTTTTAACAAGAATGGTTTAATGTACAATCCAGAGTAACTACCGGAGCACATAAGAGACATTATGTACACCCGTAGTTACTGCACCACCTAGTGAAAACCTATGGGAAATTCCTATTGCAGTCCAGAGTAAATTATTCATACTCTGGAGCAAGGACTCCCCATCGTTACTCTGGATTGCACCCTTAGTCAATACTTTGTTTTTCTGTTCCCTGACGGCAGTGTCTCCTGCATTCTAAATTTTGTGTATAAACTTGTACTCAGATTGACTATACTGTTTGTTTGTATTAGTGGTTTTGCCTGGAGAAGGTATGCATATATTTTATATTTGTGCAGTCTCAGTATTTTTCTAGGTTTAGAAATGTTCATGGCAATACTCAGAAAACTCAGAAAAAGCCCCCGTGGAAGCTCCCACCTCTTGATTAAGACCCATTGGATTAAGGCTGGCTGAATCCCACAAGATAGTAGTTACAATACATTTTGTCAGCCTTGCAATCTTTTATAATGTCCATGTGAACTTTTATAAGTAAGTCAGGAATGAATTGGAAATACCTGCATTTACTCAAATGTAATGCACACCCTGATTTTAGAAGGTTTGAGATAAAAAACCGTTTACTGGCAATTGTAATGTGCAGCTACAAAGCAAGTGCAAAATTTAATTATTACCTCTTTAAACAATAAGTTATATGACAATGGATTTATGTTATGATTTTTACCCAATTGCACTACTTTATACAACACTATAAAGGTTTCATTACAACAGAGGTTTCATTACAATATAGGTTTCATTACAATAGAGTAAACTAAATATTGACCCATACTCATAATCAAAATACTGTATTTACTCAAATCTAATGCACCATCTAATAACGCACACCCCAATTTTGGAAACTAAATTTGGCTGAAAAAATGAGCATTGGATTCAAGTGGAATATAATACTTTATTGGAATCCCACCTTTTCCCCAGAGGAATAAAAATGGTATATTTGGTTTTGACAGACTAATCATTGGTGGGGGTAGACCCTTCTTAGCCCCGTTGATGGAATATCATGAATGCACCAACTAGCTCTTGAAGATATAGTTAACTTGTGCCTAATTTATTTTTTTAAAGTTAGACTAATAATAGAATCCTGTTTTTCCACATCTGCCCCGGAAATTCATCTTTTAACATATCAAAAATGAAAGGAGTCTGAAATGTCAAATAATATAAATGATTGATCTATACATTTGCAGTAACATCTTGTTATATCAAAGCAAGCGGGGTGGTCCTGAATAGACTCTACTTGTCTTTTATGTCTATAAAAATTTCTTGTGTTCATAAAAGTGGGAAATTGCGGGTTGCGTAGGAAGTGTGAAATAATTGGAGGTTAATGGAGTTCAGGCAAGTTGACAGGCGGGTTGAGTGAAGGTGATTGACACCAGTATAAGGAAGTATGTGCTGATGTTCAAGGCGGAAGAGAGCAAGTAAAAAAATATACAGTGTGGTTATAGATATGAATGCAAATCCTTGAATAGTAGTTTTGAAGTTTTTGATAGTTCCATAGTGTGCCTAACTAACCCTGGCCAAATGTTGAATCTCTCCATCCCAATTAAAGTATTATTATACATTATTTCTATACCACATTTCTCATTGACTCTCATGAGTGAGAATCCTACATACTCTAGAAGGGTTCACATATCCCATATTCATTTTTTATAAATTGTATTTTATAATGAATGGCTATGAGACACTCATAGAAATTCTCATTTCCAGATTTTCCTTTTTATTGTTTCCTTTTTATCATTGTTTTTCCTTTTTATTGTTTCCTTTTTATTATTTATTCTCATTTTCCTTTTTATTGTGTGGTTATCACTCTTTTGGTGACACATGCCATCCAAGCTTCCAGCAGGCACTAATCATCCAAGTAGTGTTCATTCTGAGCATCTGACCTTCACATTCTTTTCATTGTAGTGACTTGCCCTCATGAGTTGCCTTAACAGCAACTCCTCATGTCTTCATACCAGGGTGACCAGATGCCCACACCTCAAAGGAGGAGAAGGTCTTGGATTCCTCTCAGCCTGGCCTTTCTGGAGGTCAATGGCGCATTTGCCTACTCACGAATAAAGCTGAAATTTTGGGCACTTTCACTTTCCCATAGAGCTCAATGCATATTTTTTATTTGCCATTTATATTTGCATTGTTTTTTGGCCATAACTTTTGATAGGAAGGAGATATTTCCAAACCAATTTTTGCATTGGATTCTGCTCTTCAATACAAATCCGTATGACATGATGTGTACTGCACAACATTGCAAAGTTCCAACATGAAGCCAAAATGAAGCCCTTTTGGAGGATAACTGGACAGGAGGTTAAAAAAAGAGGACAAATCCAGAAATTTCTGGTCATATGGTCACCCTGCTCCATACTTGTTCAATGGCTTCTCAGCTGTGCTTGTCTCTCTTCCAAATCATGGCCATGGTTACACACACAACATTTTTGGATATGGCAGCAGCTTAACCACTAGAACTTACCTCCTGCCATGAACAATGTGTCTTGTCTAGATTGGTTCTTGGTGTGCATCAACCATGATCTTGGAATAAATTACTGGAATTGCTAGGTCTTCAGATTTCATAGAACATTCTGTATTAAAGATGGAATCCATAAGACTTTATCTTGTGACTCGTCTTTGACTTCCAAGTTTATCTTTGTGGTTCTAGCTCTTTCCTGTCTTGTGTAGCCCACCATGTGTCAACGTTCCCTTGGGCCTGTACTTTGGGTAAAACTTTTTTTTACTTTTTTTCAGGGACACAGCCTTGAATCTCCAGATGCAGCTTGTCAGGGAGGCAAAAGCAGCATGTAAACATTTAAAATGCATTTAATTTCCCAGAAATGAAACTTGTAATCAAGTTTCCAAGTGGAGTAGGAGCATATCCTGGGGGTGCTTTGCCAATGAAGGGACTTCCATTCTGGGTTTGTTTTTTTTTTGGTGTATTTGCTGTAGAGGCAAGAGAATAAAATCATTGTCTTGTAAATAAGCATGAGAGGACTATGAATAACATTGATTTTACAGTACGCCCTGTTATCAGACCCCCACTTCCAAATGACAATTTCCATGGATAATCAAATCAGTGAGGCCCATAAAATTGAAAGGGACTGTCCAGAAACTCTGGCAGTTCTTCTGAGGCCTGAGAAGACCGCAAACAACCTCCCTGTGCTACAGATGACCTGCCAGAGCCTTCTGAAAGTCATTTGCAGTTTGCTGGAAAACTAGAAGAACTTTTCAGAAGGCTTCTTGGTCCTCAGAACATCTCCCAGATGTGATGGGAAGGCTGTTCTTGAAGCCTGAGGGATTCAGACTCCATTGAGCTTAAAATTTTATTTAGACAGGTAAACCGCTTTGTGTACTTCTTCATTAGAAAACGTCGTATATAAATATTTGGAATAATAACTGGCATTTCTTAACCAGTAACAAGCTTTTACATCAGGAGAGGTTAACTATAATTTAACCTAGTTAGCATTGTTTTTGGATATACAGTATATGAAACAGGTTCTTACTGGTGGAGGCTTGGAATATGCAGGGGATCTGTTCCCACATATGTCCCCCCATGGATATAGAAACCAGGAGATAACAAAATTTGTGGGTTCCAAATGTGACCAGACCCTGGTTCTGTTTATGTCTGGGATGTTTATAGTGGGCTCAGCCAAGTCAAAACCACAGGTTCTGAATCCACAGATAAAACAGGCTGGATATGTACATGGTTTTTAAAATGCTGTATCCTATAATGCTAGAGTATGAATGAAGAATTGATATTCTCTTTTACAAATTGATATCCTTTTTAAAAGTAGTATACAAGGTCTGAAAAAAAACAGAAATATCTTGACTTGAAATGAAATATCTCTGAGCAGTTGTCACTTTCTGAGATGGAAGAGACCTGGTTTAAGTGCTGTACAGATCGTCCCGTAATGACAGAAGTCTAGATAGTACACAATATTCTTTCAACACACTCGTAAGTGTGACTACTCCTTGTCTTGGGTCCAAAATGGTGGAGAAAACTAGATTTAGCCTGTTCATGCTTGAGGATGGTGATCCTTCATTTTCAAACTTTAAATCTGTCAGAAAAGCAGTTTTATCTCTGGGTAATCACTCATGTTGCATGGGAAGTGCATTCAAACAGCATTTTCTGGATTTGGAAGTCACAACAAAATGTGGCTTTAGAAACCACAAAAATGTATTAAATTACATGAAGCCACGTGTATAACGTGTGGAGGGAATAGGATAAAACACTCAGGTTTATTCCAGATCTAATGAACTTTGGCTTGTTGGCCTGGGAATGTGACATCTGAACTGTCTTGATTTGATGATCTTGGGAAAAATGGTGAATCCAAATTGATTTGACTAATCACAATTCTGAAATGTAAAAAATTTGTTAAATGATTCCAAGGTGAAAACTTTGTATGACTTCTGATGCTAGCTGCCATAAATATATCAAGGGTTTGGGGTTAGTGACTTGGTAACACAGTGTGTTGATTTTATGCTGAAATTCAAAATGAATGTTCTTTGGTTTCTTTCAGAAGGCCCGCCGAGGAAAATTCTCCATGAATGTACGTCACAATGATGATGACCGACCAAATCCCACTGGAGTTGCCATCATTGCTGAATGGGGAAGTCGCCATGATGCCTCACTTAGTCAATGGAGATGGAACACAGCAGGTCAGTGTATTTTGTAGGCTGAACAAGAAATAAGTCAGTGGATTTTTTTGAAAATGCATAGCTTGAAAGGAGGGAGAGCTTATATAGCTTTTCCCTTCTCCTTATTGGTAGCATGAAACTAAAGTTCCAAAAACTCCTGTTCCCAAACTCCTGGAGAGTTGGCCTAGGGATTAAATATGGCTCATAGGCAAACTGATCAGTTTGTCTTCTGCTCAGCTAGATGCTTCCTCTCAGAAGCCTACTGAAAAAAAAAATTCAAAGGCATTATCTTAGAACTGATTATATTGCCAGGCCTATAAAAGTAACATCTGACGGCATCTTCTTTGTCAACATCCCTGCTGGTTTGTGAATTAGATTATTCTGTTCCTCCTGTTGTGTTCCTCCATAACCAACATTTTTGTGAACTTTCTGGTTGATATTCCTGTCTTAAAATTCCCAGGTTACATTTGAAAAATATGATATCTGTTTTTATTCAGACGTTTTGTTTAGTGGACAAAAATGTGGAGGAGGGAATACAATTACCTTTATTTTAAAACATCTGCATTGCATGTTTTCCTTCACACAAATTGCCAGTCAAACAAATGGCAGATGGGCATCCTTCATTATACAGAGAGGATCAAAGAGATCCTGTCCAGTTGGACGTTAAGGCTTGCTGCACAGTGCCTAACTAGAATAGTGCTCGGATGCATAATTGTAATTCATAAGAACGAACCAGAGAATCAACACAAGGAAAGCATAATTTGCATGAATAAAACTAGGCTGCTCTGAGAATTAGCTGCCATCTTTATAGATCAGCACCCGTTTGTAACAAAATGAACTTAAAAGGAATGTCTGTCATCCCCCCCCCCCCCAAATCCAATGGCACCTTCATGGCATCTTGAAAGGAATGGATAGCCACGTACTATCTCACTGAGCCATGATCCAGAGGGTTTTCTAAACTGAACCTTATCTTGCCCATTTCCCCAGGTATTACTTTATATCCCACATGGTCCTGTGCGCTTTCTGCTTGTCCTAACATCAGATGGCTTTATGACAAAGCAACTTCCTGAAATCTGCTAACCAGGATATTGTTCAAAACATAATCTAGGCTTTAGTCAGTGAAATCTTAGATTATTAGTACAGGCCCAGCCTAGTTATACATGGATTTTTTTATACATGGATTTGTCTCAACGTGAATGGCCACTTCAAATCACAGTTTTAAAAACTGCTTTTCTACTGTTGTAGAGAGGTAGTCATGCAAGCAATCATTCCATTTATCAGTCCCAGAATGGAACCTCTGCACATATTGGCAGAGGTTATTCCATTAGGTGCATTAGAGGAGCAAGAAATCTGACGTAGGTCTTTAAACCTATTTTTCCATTGTTTTCCTTCTACACTGATATTTTTTATTCATGGGAAGTTCCAGAATGGAAGGGACACCTGCATCTCTTTTGGATGGATTATAGAGTATCTCTCAAGCAAGGCAACTGAATGCTACGATATCTTGTTTGCTTCCTTGGAGAAACAGTCAGTTCATCTTTCAACAACAAATGAGACTGCAGTATATATAGTATGACTATTGTGTAGCTTTCTTCTTTCGCTTAGGATTTCAGTTATTTTTCCCTCCAGTAACAAATCTTTGTTTTCAAAACCAACCTGGTTGAATGCAGACATCTGGAATACTTCTGTTAACACTGCACGATCCTTGCATGGTGCCTCTTATGCAGAAAACCTCTCTGGTCATCTGTTTAGTGTTTTGAACTCGATCTTAAATCCAAGGCTACAGAATATGGAGACTTCCAGCCCAATCCAGAGTAGCACTTGGGTTGCCCTATTTATCACTAGGGTGGAGCAACTGCAAGATGCTTCACCCTAGTTACTCTGGAAAAGGCCTGGGCAACATAGGGTGCCCCATGAGAGGTGGACCTGCTCTGCCCTAACTGGGGGCAGCCTAGGCAGCTCAGGAGAGGCATGTTGAGGGCATGCTTAGCATTGCTGAGGGCAGAGCAGTTACTCTGTATCCAGAGCCTGTTTCCAGGGCAAAAATGCCCTCTTCCAGTTCCTCAGAGTTATACCACTTCAGGAGCAGGTATAACAATGAGTCCATGGGTCTCATGATAAGGGGTCCATGATAAGGCAGAGCAAGAATGGCGATCAAAAATCTGAGTCCTTGGCCAGCCTAGCTCCAACCCCTGCCTCTCAACCTCAGGATATGGAACAACTATGGCAGCCACTCACCTAGGGATATAGCAGGCCACTCCAAGCATCCACTCTCACTAGAGGTTCTGCAGCTGTAACTGGTTGTCAGGAATTGCTGGGCTTCCTAATAAAGCAGGAACCACAGCTGTTCAGTGTGATCTGAAGGGGGTCTCCTTAGGAGCAAGCCCTCCCCAGCTGTCACTGACTCAGCATACTCTGGAGCAGGTAGGGCAGTCCTGGCTTCCCAACTCTCTGGATGCAGCATAACTCTCTGCTCTGGATACAGAATAGTTGGGGCAGCCCAGCTAAGGCTCTCTTCACTGCCCTTACTCTGGATTGTACTCTAAGACCCTTATTTTCCAACTTTTTGGAGTTTATTTTTGAGCATTGCTGTCAATGGGAAACCCTGATCTCTGATCGTTCAGTGTGGAAGCAAAAGACGCAGCATGGCCTACTTCAGTTCGAAGAGACACTCATTCAGCAGGCTGAGACAAAGAGGCAGTCCCGGAAACAGCGAAATCTGGGGGCTGGGCAGGGATTGACTGTATCTGCCCTCAGTGTGGAAGGGATTGCCACTCTCAAATTGGCCTGTTCAGTCATAAAAGACGTTTTAGGACCTCTACTTCTGAGCATGATACCATAGTCTTTTGAGACTGAAGGATGCCAATGAGTATCATGCCTCAGATTTTTTGACTGGGTACACTGTGCTTTGTATGTATGTGTGTGCGTGCACGTATGAGTGTGGTGGTGTAATGTGCTGCCGTATTTGAGATAGTAAAACCACAATATCATGTGATATTGTGTAACATGGGCCATATCTGGCCTCCGTTCCGGGGTTTGGATACCCCTGATCTAATGTATACAGTTTGTGTCTCATCATCCAGGAGGTTTCCATTTCAGGAACTTCTATGGATGCAGGTTTTTGTGTGTTAAACAAAAGTAATTAAAAGATTATGCAACCCTTTAAAAATGGTCTGCATACCATGTAAACATGTCCAGCAAACTCCCTTTGAGACTTAGAAAAGCTTGTTTCCACTGGAGGCAAATCCATCCCTTCCCCCTGGATTGAAGGAAATTGCTAATCACTTCCTAATTGCTTTGCATTCTTATGTGATGCTCCAGACATGCGAAGGGAGGCTTCTGCCTCTTTGCTGAAACAAGATTTTCTAAGGCTGCAATCCTAAACACACTTTCCTGGGAGTAAGACCTATTGAACACAATGGGGCTTACGTCTGAGTAGACATGAATTGGATTATGCTCTAAATCTGGGAGAAGGAGTTTGACTTATTGCATGCTTGCCACATTACCATGGTAAGCAGGCAATTATTGAACCTAAACCAGCATTTATCTTTAATTTAATGGATCACACTCCTATTGAGATAAAACTGCATGTGAAAAATCTGCTGATAATTAAGATTACACCTATATTCATCATAGCTAGAGTTATGAGTTTGTTTTTTTCTTAGTGAACATGTCTTGCTGTGTTTGCTGGAGATAACTGATCACTGAGTGGGATTTCAGAAAAGGGCAAGATATTCTTTGGTTCTTGCATTCAGAACTGCTGTAATTGATCAAGTCTTTGCTGAATATAAAGATATCGCTAAAAAGATTGTTTGCCATTTGAATTGGTGTTTGAGCACATGTGTCAGACTGGAAAACCAAATTAGGTTTGGTTAAGGGATAAGAATCGTTGGGGTATAGGTGCTGTTTGTGGATATAATTCAGGATCAGTAGTTGTACTGCCTGCTGTACGAGGCTCTTTGCAGTATTTCATACATATGTCTTCACAAATAACCAATTATTACTAAATTATTACAATTATTACTATTATTAAAAGAAAAATGTTAACACAATGTTCACGGGAAACTAGAAATTCTCCTGAAGTGTTCCTCAGTAAGATAGTAGTTTTGCTAGATTTTCTTTGAATTAGGTTTCTGTGAGTCTTTCCCTCTCTTACTCTCTCAGTAACTCTGCATGGTCATATAATCTGGGGAGATTGTGATCAGTCTGAACTTTGTTGACTGAGCATTAATTTGAACTTGGGTTCAAACACGATATCCTTTATGCAAGATGTGGGTAAACCCTGGCCTGGGGGCCATTTGTGGCCCTTGAGACCCTCAATTTGGTGTACAGAGAGTCCTAGTCTGCAATCACCTTCTGACTGTTGGATCCTGCAATGAACTGCAGCTGCTGGTTTTGACATCCATAACTGTCCCAGGTGCATCAGCTCATGTCTCTATGTGTTTTCTGTTTTATCCTGGACATTATTTTAATCTATTTTAACCAATTATTATTTTAAGGTTGCCTATGAACAACCTATGTGCCCATGTGTTTCATGCTTTCACTGTGCAAGAGCTGTGTATGGCAAACAGTTCATAGTTCTTATGTGGTTCTAAACACACAGTTCTCATGTGGTTCTTGTGTGTATTATAAGTAAGGTCAGTAAAATTCGTTTTATTTACGTTTGGTCTGTAATGCATTTATTTATGTAAATTTATTCAAATTTTAAATATAATTTTTTCCTAACCCCCAACAGTGTCAGAGAGATTATGTGGCCCTTCCGCTAAAATGTTTGCCTACACTTTCTGTAGGTAGACTATATTATCCTCAAGAATCAAGTGTATTAGGCTGGTGAAAGAGGGTAAGGATTGGATCTTTCCAGAGTTAGGAATTTCCCCTAATCTTCTGACTTGCCAGGATAATTGTGACACAGGTAACATTGGGCTTTTGAAAAAAAAATTAATGTCAAAATGTTTTTCTAAAAGTAGAAATAATTTTACACCAAGTCATTAACCAGCTGTAAGATTCAAGTTTCTGTTTAGAAGAGTTTGCTGAACTTCAGTTATCACTGTGGAAGATTGCAGAAAAATGGGTAGGGTGCAAGTATGATCATCTGGATAATTGTTGCTTTAAAAACTTTTTGAAACAAAATTTTACCTTTTATGTCAGCAAAAAATGTGTGACAGTGTGAGCAATATCTGCTATGAAACATCAGGAGCCAAATGTTGGATGAATAAGACTGCAGGTGTGATATCAACACTTCTTCATTCTGTATTGCTAAAAGAAAGCAGAATAAGGAATAACCGCTCAATTTAAAAAAAATCACAAAAAGAGATTTGTTTCCTGATATAGTTACAGTGTGCATTCCAATAATGTACATATGGCAGCTATTTATGAATCGGAGCAGCAGATGTCACAAATCTTTTTTATAGTATCTGTTTGTTCCATTTCAGCAATTTCTAGGGTTTTAATCAGCCATTCTGTGACAGATGAGAATTTGATATTGAACTACTAGAACCTTTTCCAGTGCCTAGTAAAATGGACCCATCAATACATTTATTTTTCTACAGAAGCTTTAAATTAAGAATTTAAATAATTCAGCAGTACCATAAATTTTTCCGTGGTCTCCATCCAGTGACTTAATGTAGGCTGCCCAGTATGATGCTGATTGTCTTGATCCTTTTATCTACAGCTTAAGGCTGCAATCCTACAGACACTTTCTTGGAAGTAGGACCCATTGAACACAATGGGGCTTATTTTTGAGTAGACATGGTTAGGATTGTGCTCTTAAATCTGGATCAGGAAAGGCTTGTTGCCCCCACCTGACATCAGGAACGGGACTGATGGATCCTTTCTGTGACCTTTGATACAGCATCCTTCTAGACCACCTGAGTGCTTAAGTTTAGGATGCACAGTTCTCAGTGGTTCTCTAGGGCAACTTTTTTGAACCACTGTGCCTTGGCACACACTGTTGTACTGTGTGTGATCCACAGGTGTGCAACAGGAATTTGGGGGAAGGTCATTTATCAGTAGGGCCAATGCGGCATTTAAGCCCCCTCTGGCAGTGTGCTGTGCCTTGTTGATTGTCAAAAACCCAGTGGTGTGCCTTGACAATTTTATGACCTTCACAGTGTTCCGTGAGATGGAAAAAGTTGAAAATTGTGGCTGTAGGGCAGTGATTTTTCAACCAGTGTGCTATGGACAGTCCTCAAGTGTGCCGTGGGAGTTGGAGGAAAGTCATTAATTACTTGGAAAATTAGGGGATTTCAACAACATGGCGTGCCTTGTCAACTGCAAAAACAACTGATGGTGTGCCATGACAATTTTTAGTGTGTCATGAGATGAAAAAGGTTGAAAATCACTGCTATCGAGTTTCACGCAGTGCTCATTCTCAGTCCTGCCCAGTGACGCTTGCAGAGATTTGGACCTAGAATGTTTGTCTTGCAAAGCAAGGGACAGCCCCACCTGATAAATGGAGTTGGTTCCTCTTACTTCAATTTATGGAATTGTCTTGGGATTGCATCCAAATATACAAAAAAAGATAATATACAAAGAAAGAATTGTGTCCCTATAGACAAATCCAATGCATGTAGGTAAGGAGTGAATCTTTTTTCTGCAGTTCCACTCCCTCCCCATATGTTAATTCTATTCATACTGGAAATCTGAAAAAGGGTTTTAGAATTGCTTAAATGAAAGCCTAGCTGCAAAGAAACATAAGCTTTGGTGCACAATGGCCTTTAATTTTGCTCTTTTGCTGCAGTATTCCTTAGCCTTAATTTTCAAGCGAACGCTCCATCTTTTGGACTAATTATAGCTTTTGGAAACAATGAATTCTCTTAGAGAAGGAGGTGCCGGGGGGGGGGGGGGACACTGCCATAGCTCAGGATCAAAAGTTAACTATGATCCCAGAGTAGTTCCAGGATGAAAAATATTGTTTTGGAAGACTTAAGGAAATTTTCTAAGTAAGTTTGCTGACCATCAAGATATTCTCAGTCACTCCGTATAAACAAAAGAAGGCAGAGTGCACCCCGTGTTATTTGTCCCAGATGGAGTCCTCGGTTCCTGGCTCCTTCTCCAGCACTGATGTCATAGTGTACCAGCAAAGGCTGTGAATTCGAGGCGCACATAGCATCCATTTTATTCCTGTGTGATTAGTGTGGGAGGGGAAGCTGAGGGGGTGCTGGCTGGAAAATGTGTCTCACAGTCTTTATTCTCTCCCTTTCGCTGCACTTATGGAGAAGGGTGATAAAGAATGTGGGGCTGGTGCCAGAGAAGCAATGCCATTGAATCTTTTGTTTTCCTTCTATACCTGCACAGTATAAGAGGATCTGGCAAGAGGACTTCTCAGTCATTAATTGTGAGAATAGCAGTGGGGGTAGTGCAGAGGAACCACATCCTACTGAGTTTCCCTAAAGCAAACTATAGGGCAAGAGAGAGGTTCCATCTTTGTGAAGTCTCTTGTGTTTCTTCGTGGGAATTCCTTCTATCCAGTGCCTTATCAAACCTGTACTTCTGAAGCAGGAAGTTTGTTCCACTATGGCTGCAATCCTAACCATGTCTACTCAAAAGTAAGCCCCACTGTGTTCAATGTGTCTTACTCCCAGGAAAGTGTCTTTAGGATTGCAGCCATAAGAATCCTTGTACAAGGACTGGGCAGGATGTCGTAATTGTAAATGAGGATAAGAATACCCAAGCAAAATGTAGGATTTGACAAAATAGAAGCTGTATATTCATGTGCTTTATTGTAAAACAGTGATTTTGTAGAAAATTGGGGGAAATTGGGGGATTTGAGCCACTTCCCAGCAGCATTGTGTGCCTTCTCAATTGCTCAAAAACTGATGGTGTGCCTTGACCAGATTACTGCCAAGTCAGTGTACCATAAGATTTAAAAAAAAGATTGAAAATCTCAGATATAAATACTACATTACAGGTGTCCCCTGCAGGTTGCTCTGCTAGTTGTGATCAAATCTATGGAGCAGTGCTCATCCCTGTTTCTTAAGCCAAAGAGCCAGCGTTGTCCGAAGACATATCTGTGGACACGTGGCCTGCATGCACATGGAATGGGGTTACCTTCCCACCACGCTGGTACCTATTTATCTACTTGATTTTGAACTGCTAGGTTGACAGAAGCTGGGCTAAGGACAGGAGCTCACTCTGTCTTGCTGTACTTGGGTCTCAGACATCTGACCTGACAATCTTCAGATGGACAGGCACAGCACCTTTAACCACTAAGCCACTGCAGCCCTAAAACACTATATTAGGTAAAAATAAAAGTGAAGGCAGTGATGGGCCCAGCCTGGCCAAACAACCGGTTCCATGGGAGTGGGCAGGGCCAGGCTGGGTCAGGGGGCAGGACTGGGTCAGGGGGAGGGGCCGGGGAAAATTAAATTTAAAATTTTTTTTTAAATTAAAAAAAATTAAAATTGACTGTCATGGGACTTACCTCTGAGTAGTCAGGTTGGGCTCTCAGGCTGCAGTTCCAGCCACTTTCCTGGGAGTAAGTCCCATTGACTATCATGGGACTTACCTCTGAGTAGTCAGGTTGGGCTCTCAGGCTACAGTTCCAGCCACTTTCCTGGGATAGGGTTGCAGCATCATCAGAGCCCAGTCCTGTGCAGGTCTACTCAGAAGTAAGCCCTATTATAGCCAATGGGGCTTACCCCCAGGAAAGTGTGGATAAGGTTTCACCATCCTCTGAGCCCAGACCTGTGCAGGTCTACTCAGATGTAAGCCCTATTATAGCCAATGGAGCTTACTCCCAGGAAAGTGTGGATAGGGTTTCAGCATCCTCAGAGCCCAGACCTGTGCAGGTCTAGTCAGAAATAAACCCTATTATAGCCATTGGAGCTTACTCCCAGGAAAGTGTGGATAGGGTTTCAGCATCATCAGAGCCCAGACCTGTGCAGATCTACTCAGAAGTAAGACCTACTATAGCCAATGGGGCTTACCCCCAGAAAAGTGTTGACAGGTTGCAGCAGCAGCCTTTCCCTGGCTGCTGGGGCTTGCTGGGCTGCCGCTTAGAGCGGCAAATGCCCAGCCAGCCTCTTTAACTGCCTCCAGCTGCTGAACGAACCGGTTCCCAGTTATCGCCCCCTCCCCGTAGCTACCGGATCGCCACCAGCTGGGAAATTGGAACAACTGGTTCTGGCGATCCAGGGCAATCCGGTCTCAGCCCACCTGTGGGTGAAGGTGACCACCACAGGTTGCCCTGCTAGTCATGACCAACTCAAGGTTGCAGTGGTCTTCCCCTGTTTCTGGAGCAACATTGTCCAAAGACACCTCCATGGAAATGAAAAAACAGTATATTACTTATTATTAAATTTAAAACTATTACATACAATTAATTATAGATAATTTATGAATTATAAGAAGGCTACATGCTGACAACTCACAAGGAAAAAGAGAATATTGAAGTTTTTCCAGGACACAAGGCCAGGACATAAGGACATACAGAAAAAGAATATATATGGTCCCCCGGGGGCTGGGGGACAGTCATACCAAAATCCAGATCTGAGATTCTGTCCCACTGGAATGCGTAGCATGAGCTGAAAGAGTGGGAGCTTGATGTATAGCAGGTATTTCTGCCTGGATCAAGTAATAAGCCAGGCTCTTAGGCTGCAATCCTAAAACCCAATTAGGCTGGCCTAAGCCCCAGCACAAGACCTGGGGGTATCACAAAAATGCTGTAAGATCCTTCCGTGCCACTCCTAGGAGAGGGTTAGGCCAGTGCAGAGATATTGTCTTGCCTCAGTACATCACCACAGTAATATGAAGACCCATGAGTTGTGGCGGCCTAGGTTAAGTTGCATCCCTAAAAGACTGCATAACTATGAAGCTAGATCTGCTAAGGGAACTGGGAGAGAAACATTGGTTGAGATTAATGTCTTTATATAATATACTGAAATATAAAAAATATCATTTAATAGTAAATAAGGAGGAGACTGAACTGGAAAAAATATATGGTAATAAACAAGACAACAATAAGAGGTTGGCAAAAAAAATTATCCTTTAATATCATGTAGCACTGCTTATACAAAATCAGTAGGAAAAGGAAGTGGAAATATCAAAGCAGGAAATAGAATAACAGGAATTATGAAAATAAAAATAGAAAAGTATAGAGAATTAGAAATGAAATTGGTGTTAAAATAGTATAGAACTCCCCTGCAACTATCCCATATGGTCAAGGGAAGTAGCCCAAATTGTTGGCATTGCGGAAGGGTAAAAGAATATTATATACATCTATGGTGGGAGTGCCCAAAGGTAAAAGAATGCCCGAAGGCAAAATAATACTGGCAGCAAATATTAGAAAAAGTAGAAGAAATATGTAACTTTAAAATAGAAAACTCAAGAGTAGTGATTTTATGGGGATTCTGGGTAACAATAAATTACCAAAGGATGAACAAGATCTGTTAAAAGCAATAATATTGGCTGCACATGCAGTAATTGTTAAGGGATGGAGAGATGCAACAAAATGGAATATGGAAACATGGAATTCTTATTTATATCAGTCGATTCTGTCAGATATTTTTGCAATTTTGGGTCAGGAAAAAACTTGGGAGGTGAAAAAATTAGAGATAAATAAGATATGGTATAGATATAAGTTGGGTAAAAGAAAGAGGGGCCAATAATGATATTTTTGTTAAAATGAATAAGGTGTGCTCATGGTTAAAGCTATAATTGGATGGTCTCCTTCTCTTCATAGGGGGGTGGGTGGAAATAAAATAGGGGAAGATGAGGAAAAAAAGGAAGAAAGGGGATATGAGGAATATGCTAATTTTATGTAAATATGTAAGAAAAAGATATGTAAATATGTAAGCACCAAATAAAGAAAATTAAAAAAGAACATAACTATGAAGCCCACTGTCTGAATTTGAGACTGTTACACTCTTAGCTTGCGCCTGTGATGAGGAGATAATAATCAAGGACAGGAAGAAAATTCTTTAATCAGGACAATGTACAGGTCCAGCTTTGTTATACATGAATTTTTTTTACACAAATTTGCCTCAACACAAATGGCTACCGTAAAGCACAGTTTTAAAAAACTGCTTTTCTCTGTTGTAGGAGGCAGTCATGCAAGCAATCATTCCATTCTTCAGTCCCAGAATGAAATCCATGCAGATATTAAGGCATAACATATTCCATTGGGTGCAAAGAAGGAGCAATAAACCTGGAATTGGCCTTTGGCACTTTTGTGTGTCAAAACTAGCACTTTTGTGACACCGTTAGGCTAGCACAGGACTTGTGCCGAGACTTACGCCAGCCTAACGGTTAGAATAACAGCATGAGATTCAGAGCCCTAATGTGGGCACAGCTGCAGGTATCTCTGGGTATAGAAAAATTACATTGCACACCATGGAAATCTGTGGTATGCTGGCTTATTTGCTGCCCATTACAATGACACTTCTGCTAATGTTTTATAATAGTGCTTTGTCTTGACGCTGTTGCGTACTGCCAAAAAGTTCTTGGCTGCTGTGTTACAGGCCTGGGACCAGTTAGTTTGAGATTCTGGATGGTACTAACTTTGGGCTTTGACTTCACACAGGGCATCCATACACCCCTAGGTTCCTTGAGGACCTTTCACTATCTGGGCAGTCACATCTCTTCTTCTCCTCCAGTTAACCAGCATGACCAGCAGCAACAGGGAAGAAGTATCATCAGTTATCTAGCAATCTTAAACTTGCTTTTCCACTTTCCTCCTTAAGTTGTTAAATTCCTTTAGTTTTCTCTTCATTTGTTTCCGTCTGATGCGTACTGATCAGTTTTGATTTGAGATAGACAGCATCTCAGGAGCTTAACATGTTGGCTTCTCTGGAGGAAAGGAGGATGAAATGAGGGATCTCAATTGTTGGTAGTATTGTAGCTTTTTTCTTATAGCAAGAGCAGCAGGAAAATTCCACAGTTGGGACTGTGGTTGGCTGATTATAGTCTTGGAACAAAATTATGTTTTTAGTAGTCGGAACAGTTCCATTTTTTTTCTTTCCTGCAATTCAGAAATGGCAACGTTAGCATTTGGGAATACTGCAGTTTCTTGGTAAATGACAGCATTTGCAAGCAATCAGAAGAAATGCCTGTAAAGACAATCTGAAGGGTATAAATCACTTGGTTTTAAAATGCCTGTGTCTTCAGTGAGTTTTGCCATTATGGTTAACCCTTACCTGAGTCTCGAATCTTGGTTGACTGGCATGGGATCTTAACTATAGAGCTATTACAGCTCTCTATATAAAAGTTTTTAGGCATTCCCAAATCTGCTTATCAAGATCTAGCTAGAATGGGGATTGAAGGTGTTAAATCCTGTCGGGGATACTCTAGGGGGATTTCCTGATTTCTAGGGGGATGACCTACTAGGTCCCTTCCAACTCTATGATTCTATGAAATATTTTACATTTGTTCCAACTATCTGATATCTTTTCAAAAATGGAACAAAAACCCATGAAATGCAGCCTTATCCACACATATATACTGAGCAATTGCTTTCTCTTGAAAGTATCATGTGCTTGGTAGTCTGGTCCCAAACCAACTGCAAGTATGGTGATAGTACCAAGACATCGGGTAGTCTTGTCATGTGGGAGATTTTTGAGGTTGTGTTGTCCTGGAATGCCATGCACCCATAAGAAGTTGAAATTCCGCTTCATTGTTCACAAGCCTGAAAACAGGCAACAGGTACTAAGGAAGCATTTGAATTTATGCTGGTTCTGGAGTTTGTATAAAGTTATAGTTTTGAAGAATTACTACATGCTTTGCCTCAGGAGTACTATACACAACCCTTGTGTTTCTCAAACTGTGGGTCATGAGCAGAGATGGGCTGGCCCCATCCCAAGATCCGGTACGCTGGAAGTGGGAGGGGCCAGCCGGGGTCAGGGTGTGTGGGCGGGACGAGGGGCGGGACTGGGGAGGGGCAAGGGGCGGGGCGACATTGGCACCTGCGCAGAGCCTGCTTAGAGGCCGGCCTGCCAGCTTCTAGGCAGGCTCTGCGCAAGCGCCGACGCTGGCGCTCACGCAGAGCCTTCCCAGAGGCTGGCAGGCCGGCCTCTAGGTAGGCTCTGCGCAAGAGCCGACACTGGCGCTCACGCAGAGCCTTCCCAGAGGCTCTGTGCGAGCGCCGATGTCGGCGCTTGTGCAGAGCCGCGGGCGTGGTGGGCGCAAAACATGGCGGACTGTACCGGTCCGCTATGTTTTGCATTTCCCTGTCGCTGGCGGTACGCTAGCAGCAGGGAAACGGGAAGAAACGGTACGGGCACGTAGGCCCGTACCGGTAAGTGCCCACCACTGGTCATGAGCTAATTTCAAGTCGGTTCCCATTCATTTCAGTATTTCATTAATAGGCTACCTTGGGATGTGACTGCATTTGGGGATACGTACAGTACTTTTAATAGGCTACTGTAAAAGATCTGTATGGTATAGATCTGTGCTTTAGTAGGCTACTATGGCTACAATCCAGAGTAACTACAGGAGCACGTAAGAGACATTATGGGAAATTCATATTGCAACCCAGAAAACGTATGGGAAATTCATATAGCAACCCAGAGTAACTTCTTCTTACTCCAGAGCAAGGATTCCCCATTGGATTGCGCCCTATGAGCACAATCCTAACCATGTCTACTCAAAAGTAAGCCCCATTGTATTCAATGGGTCTTACTCCCAGGAAAGTGTCTTTAGAATTGCAGCTTAAGTCTATACTTCTAACAATGATAGTGTGGGCCTTACTCATGGGTAGGATTGTTTAAAAAAATTGCCTGCTTGTTGATGTCACGTTTGGTCATGACATTTTTCTGATGGGTCCTGACAGATTTTTATTCTGAGAAGTGGGTCCTAATGTTAAAAGTTTGAGATCCACTGCTCTACCCTGTCCCAATAATTGCTCTGCTTGGATGGTGTCATCTTTTGCTTTTCAGAGTTCAACACAAAGAAAGCTAACATGCTATGCTACCTTATCTGCATAAAAGGGTTGCATTGTTGGGTCTGACTTAAAAAGCCCATTTAACCCAGAATTCTGTGTCTAGAGGTGGCTGGCCAAACTAAGAGGCAAGTAATTAGTTCTACCTGTTTGGCAAAAAGAGATCCTTTATTAAATGCAGTAGTTAAAAATAAACCACTTGACTCATCAGATGACTTGGTTCGGCTTGCACCAGGACTATTGCTGTATCTGACACAGTGGAGCACATCCGCTGACTATATCAATATCCATTGAGAAAAATGAATCATAGCTATTAAAAATATATTTCCGTTTCTGAATAGGTTTGCACATTTGCAAAGCCTTATAGGGACAGTGGATTTTGTAAGAGTAGGAATAAAATGCCTTTTGTTGCAAATTCCATACATGCAATCAACTTTACGCACCAAATAGGAATGTGGCTTGTCACATTAAAGGTTAATCTTTGAGCATGTCTATGCTCAAAGATGTCTATAACTGGACCATACCATTTCATATTGCAGCCAGTCAATCAAATGTGCGAGTTGGTCCCTATGAAGAAAAAGTGCCATATAGAGAGATTTATGGCATATCTATCTTCACAAAAGCTTATTTTATATGTGCAAGAAGCACATAAATTGAGAATAATTACAGTGTACTCTCCCTGCAGTCAGAAGTGTACAGTTCAGTAATGCACATAGCATGTTATTGTTGTTGTGTACGTTATTTCCAACTGTTGTTATGTACGTTATTTACATTAAAAATAATCTTTCAACTGAACTAATAAAAACTAACAGTTGGAAATATTATTTTTAATGTAAACATTAATAGTCTTCTAAATTCTCACGAGAATGTAAATTCCATGCTAGCGTCTGAATTTTCTTAGCCAATGTTAAACATTAGTAGGATTCTGGAGAGAAAAAGAGATGTGTATTTTTGTTTCTTCTTGGTGTGGGGTGTGGGCAAAGCAATTATTAATTTGAGAAGAAGGCTGCAACCCTATAGACACGTTCCTGGGAGTAAGCCTCTCTAAGCACAATTTTGAGTAGACATGGTTAGGTTGATAAGGGAAGAGGATCCTTTCAGGGTGCAGAATTCAAATGGACAGGCACCTGAGTTTTGAGATTTCCGAAGCAAGTACATCTGGTTACACACCTGACATTGTGTAAGGAATTTTGAATCAGGGATGCTAGCAGTTACTCTCATTGCTTATTTACACTACATTGCCTGTGGTATTCCAGATATTGATCCATCAGTCTGAAACGGATCTGCTAGCCCCAACTCTAGCTTGGCTCCTCAATCAGAGCTTGTTACTTTGGCACAAACTTTACTGCTTGTGTGGTAAGCCATCTCAGGCTGCTGCTTGATATTTATCAGCCTGGATCCAGCCTTTTTGGGCTTCAAATGCATTATTCCAATTAAAAATATCTGGGCTTGAAGACCATGGAGGGTCCTTTTTGCCTAGGCTTGCCATATATCCCAGAAAACTGGGACAGTCCCGGCTTTGGGGGATTGCGTTCACATACTGGCAAGTTTGACAGGGTGTCCTGTCCCAGTTTTGTAGAAGGGAATTATTGCAACTCTGCTTTTGGCTCCACATCCATCTGTGGACGGCATTCTCAAAAGTTCCATAATTATGAACCATCAGTGTGGCTGTGGGGGAAAGTGGATGGTTATCCCCAGTGACCCTCTTTCTCCCTATTCCAACACTAGTGAGCTATAGAAGGGTAAGTTCTTGTATCTTAAAATCTTCTCCCAACATTTTGTTCTTCATGAGAGATACATCTCCACCACAACCATTATTGTTATTCAAAATAGAAGGTTAAGTGACAGAATCAGACTCTGGCATCCAGTCTGTCTCATGTGACAACTGATTGCTGTCACATTGGTGCTATTTGTCTGAGCAACGTTGTGAGACTTCTCTCTCCCCATCGTTAGATTACCAGCAAGGAATGGAATCGGCAGCGGTCTGTGCCCTGCCTCGCTAAAAGAGAGACGCTGTCCCTTTTGATGGGACCTGGCTGGCACTTCAGCGCATGGAGATCGGGATACTCATGAAGGATGATAATTATTTTTTGCATCTGTTATAAGTCGAGATTGAGCATTAGGATGCTGAAGCCGGTCCAGTGTCTTGAGGTGACGCGCTGGATTGCGGTCTGGTTTCCATAGTAACTCAGCGGGCCTGGATAAATCAAGGTGTAAAAGCCTGAAAATTTAGCAAACTGTTGAAAGCATCTTCCAGACCTTAATAATATGATCTAGGATTAGTAGCATAGCTAGAGGGATGCAGCCATATCCGGTGATGTGCTGGGGCGGAGAAGCCACCACTTGCCAAAACTTTATAAACATTGGTATTTTCAAATACTATCATGTTACATATCAACTGGTGTATAATTTCATGCAGAATACAATGAAGCAAACCATGTTGAAATATCCATGTTCTATCAAAAGTTATAACAGAAAACCAGTGGAGTGGGGCAATGGTATATCACCCCCCGTGATGCCCAAGGTGTTGCCCGACCCACTGCATGGGAGGAGGTTCATCATAAGGACAATGTTTTGTCCTCCTGAGCTGGGTGATGCAAACCCTAGTGATGCCACTGGCTAGGACTTGCTAGGTTTTTTCCTGAAACATTTGAAAGAGTCATAAACTGCAGGGTGCGACTGAGCATGTGAAAACCACAGAGTAACCAGTATCCTCACCTGGAGAGGGGGGATCTTCTGCTTGGGTAACAGCCTATCCTCCATAACAGTCCAACCCAGGCTTTCATGCTTCGCATGCAGCGTATGCAGCACCGAGCACAATACCATAGTCTTTCAAGACTGATGGAGGCCTACTTTTTTCTGGTATCTTAAAAAAAGTTTTTTAAAAACTAAAAAGGTTTTAGTTTCTAGGTCAAGTAGTTTTTAAGCATGGAACCTCTTCTGAAAATGTCAATTTGTCATGGACTCCCCAGAAGTGATATCATGGCTACAAGTGATATCAAACAATGTGATCTTATCATGTTCAATGAGACATTCTCCCAGGTAAGTAGCCTGAGTGTCCTATTCCAATATGTTAGCACCCAGCTTTTTATGACCCACTCCAGAAATAAAGTCATGACCCCCAAGAGAGTCCCAACACCCACTTTCTGAACCACTCTTCTAGGTGATTTGATGAGCCTGTTTGAGACTAGTTGGGGATTTGATTCCTCTCATTTCTTAAAATAAGCCTGCATTCTCGCCCTTTTGAGAAATTTAGGGCAAAATCCAGAGTAATTACGGGGAGTCCTTGCTCCGGTGTAAGAACAACTTACTCTGGATTCCAATATGAATTTCCCATATGTTTTCACTAGGTGGTGCAGTAACTATGGGTGCACGTAAAGCCTCTTACAGGTCATCCTGTAGTTCCTGGATTTTGGGGTTAAAGTATTTTTGGATGGGAAGGGGGTACACAAGATGTTTCAGTTCTAGGGGAATCCCAAAATGGCTTTCATTTTTAAAGATCAGAAGCTGAATGTTACAGATTAATGTCATTATACCTTGAAACAGCATGTGTGCCTTTTAAAAGCTTAAATATGTTTGATCTTCCCTGCTCATATTGCTTTGTTTGGAGTTGTGTGTTTCACGTGAAGGAAGATGTGACCCTTGTGAATAATTCAGAGCCATTTTGTGGGCTGGAAGGCAGATGTCTTTAAATTCTCATTGTGCCAGGGTCATGGATGGACCAGCTATTGTCAGTTTATTTTTATCTCTTCTGGGGGCTGATTGTGGTGCCTTTGCTCTCCCTGTCTGTTTTAATCAGTGTCTTGTGAACGTTTCACTGCAAACCCACCATGATGATCCATCTTATCATTTTCCCTTCCTAGGACTCAGAATTTAACTATGACAACGGGCTTCTGCAAAATTACTGTTATTTCAAAGCTCTTGTGTGCTATGCCGTAATTTTTCATCTCTCTCTCTCTCTCTCTCTCTCTCTCTCTCTCCTGTTCAAACATCTTGATGTTATTTCTAAAATGGGGTCTTTTGTGTCTGCTATTTACAGAAAGGTCGTGGCACTCTAGCTAAGGATAGCTTACCACCTTCTGGCACTACTATAGTCCCACATGGATTTCAGGAATTTTGAGGGTTGTTTGCTGGCTTCCGGCACGCTCTTGCAAACTTTTGATGGAAGGAAGGAGTTACTGTGGGACTAAGACGGGAGGCAAATTGTTAGTTTTGGACTGCGACGTTTAGATCAGTGGCGTACATAAGGGATCTTGTACCCAGAGGGGACATAAAAATTTTAATGGCATTAAATCATTAGGGTGCTTTATGGGAAGCCTCAGACTCTCAAAAGTGTGGATGTTGCATACTCAGCATTATATAAATGCTCATGATTGTATATATGTGTGTTTGCAGTGCATGTACGCAAATAGTGTCAGAAAATAAAATTTGCTCCTTGTACCAGTCAGACTAGCTGTTGAAAATGCACCACTTAATGTTAGGAATACAATATTTGATCCCTGTTCCTATGCGATTAGGTCATTAAACAAATCTAGTGTCTTTGTTTTGTAAAGAAATGCCATGCAATCTACTGGAGGTGGATTGCGTCTCCTTTGGAGTAAACAGACACTCTGCTGCAGAATATGGGAAAGCACATTTTGAGCACAATCCTAACTATATCTACTCAAAAGTAAGCCCCATTGTGTCCAATGGGTCTTACTCCCAAGAAATTGTCTTTAGGATTGCAGCCTTTAAAAGCCTCTTTCTTGTGCTTTGACCCCTATTATATAAGCAGTATGTTGTAAAGAGGTCTGTTGTTAAGTGGTGCACACATGTACTTTGATTCTGTTTGCCTCCAGCGTCCTGCTTCTTTGGGACTGGGGAGCCACAGTCCCCGCCATGCTTTACTTGCTGGGTTTTCGAAGGCATTTGGCTATGGCAGGGGGGTGCAAACATTTTGGCAGGAGGGCCACAACATCTCTCTAACATTGTGTCGGGCACTGAAAAAGTGATTGACATTTCAAATTTGAATAAATTTACATGAATTTACATATAAGAGTGTCTTAGAGACAGATACGGGGTATTACAAGTCTTACCTGCGGGCTGCACTGGGGAGAACCTTGTCACAGGCTGCATTGAGGCTCGCCACGGGCCGCATCTGGACCCCAGGCTATGGAAAGGAGCACACTGTGAACAAGCAGGACCTTTTGGCCCGATCTAGAAGGACTCTCTTCTGTTCATATTCTGGTATGAATTTGGGTCCTTTGGACCCATACAAAGTTCTTCTGAAACCACACTGTTTTATGGGCACTGATGCAGATGTACTGTTGTAGAGATTCTTGTAGCTTGAACTCAGTTGAGCTTTGCACCCTTAGAATATGGCACTTCCAGAAAAGGACTAAAATAAACTCAGACAACCTTAAACTGTGATCAGGATACTGATGCTTGCTAAGCTGGATGATGTAAACAGTCACTATAAATAGCTCTTTTGCCCATTTGTGTTTGGAAGCCCTTCATACAGGAAGATGCCTTGTACTTTGAAAAGGCTTTTCAATGCAGTATTTTTGTGTGTAATGAAAAGGACAACAGCTGTGATTTGTTTTGGGGAGGGGGTCAGTCCTATAGCATTGCCGTGTTGGAAAACTGTGTTTATCATCAAGAGGTATGGCAGGACAGCATTTTTTGTGACAGTGTGGCTTCTACCCAGGCCCCATTCCAGTTTGTATATTCACAATCTGGATTTAAATTATTTAAATTATAACCAACTAGATTAAAAGCCGCACTCCGTGCAGGGTGTTTTGGGCCTTTGGTTCAGCTTAGAAAGCAGCCATTTTGAAGAAATAACTTTGAATGCCTCAGTTCAGTCCATGGAACTTGAAAACCTCACTGTAGGTTTTGTCAGTTATTTTCAAATTTGAATTTTTTACTGTTCCCTCCTCATCCAGCCACAAATCCCAACGCTGGATGTTATAATATGTCTATGTGGAGCTAAAGGACGTGTGCGGAGTTGTGTTTTGTGTGTGGAGTGTGGGGTTGGTTTGTGGAATTGTGTGGATGTGGAGTTTGGTTGTGTGTGAGGGTCAATCTTTGGATCATCCTGAGTCCAAAAAAGATATAATATGTCTATGTAGAGCAGGTGTGGGCAGAGCTAGAGGGGTTTAGGATGTATGTGGAATTGTGTGGGGTTGGGTTGTTTGTGAGGGTCCATCTTGGGATCATCCTGATTACGCAAAGGTATAATATGTGGGTGGCACAAGCGGTTAAGATGCTGTGCCTGTTAACCAGCAGGCCAGGGTTCAAGACCCGGGTCGACCCCACAAGACAGGGTGAGCTCCTGTCCTTAGCCCAGCTCTGCGACGCCAGCTGGATCCAATCGTATTGGCTCTGCCTTCCATTGGACTAATTCAGTGGCGTGGATTTGCTGCTTGGGTAACAGCCTATCCTCCATAGCAATCCGACCCAGGCTTTTGTGCTTCGCATGCAGCATATGCAGCGCAGAGCACGATACCATAGTCTCCCGAGACTGACGGAGGCCTGCTTAAGGAGCTTGAGGGGTTTAGGATGTGTGTGGGTGGATGAGGAGTGTGGGGTTGGTTTTTGTGTGGGGGTTAATTCCGGGATCATCCCGATTCCAAAGAGGTATAATATGACTATGTAGAGCATTCATGGGTGGAACTAGAAGGGGACCTGACAGACAGACAGAATTAGCCTTTTATTAGTATAGAAGGATGCTTTCAAACAGCTTGATGCATGTTTGCCGGTACAGATGTTCCTGTAGCCAGCTAACTCTTACAGATAACTTTTTAAATGAAAAAAGAAAACATTTTGAAATATTTTCCTATGGCTCAAAAAATGGAGTCTGCATATGATTTGTACATTATTATTGATTTTTGTGTATTTGTATTGTTAGTTACCCTGTGTGCCACTGAGGAAAGGTGTGATAAAAAATACTTTAATAAAATGGCTTCAGGATGTGTTCCCATTCTACATATCAAATATCTCTAGGGTTCTTTGAATTTAGGACGGGAGCCATGCTAGAATATTTTGCATGCAAAAAATTCAATGTTCAATCTCTGGTGTCTTCAGATAGGGCAGAGAAAAATTGGCCAATTAGTTTTTTATCGTGCATTGCTTTTTTGACGATGTTCCACCAATATTTTCTGTAATAAAGACAAATGCAAAGATTTTAACCCTAACTGAAGTTTCTCACAGAATTTTTGTCACATTTTTGTTACGGTTCTGTTTGTCTTTCTAGCTTATTTTCCTGCTAAAAGTCTATTTAAATTATTTGTTTTTCTGTCTTTTTCAATTTGGTCTTTGCACGTCTTATTATGAATTTATACTTGGCTTGCCAGAAATAGAGCCTTTAAAAAAAAAAAAAGAAAAGGGAAAGAAATCACAGGCCACATGGTCTGTGCTGTATCTAATACAGCAGATGGCTGGAGATCTCCTTAGAGTAAGTGGCACAATCTTACCTCTGGCAGGCAATGCAGGAATGGGATGTGGCAGCAGGGTGAACAGATGACCGGAAAAACCCGGATTTGTCTGGATTTTTAGCCTCCTGTCCGGGTGTCCTACGTTTTGGCATCATTATCCTACATTTTGGCTTCATTTTGAAATTTCGTGTTAGTGCACAGTACCCCATCGTGCCATATGTTGTTGGATTCGTATTGAAGAGCAGAATCCAATGCAAAAATAAGTTTGGAGATATCACCTTCCTATCAAAAGTTATGGTCAAAAAACAAAGAAAATACATTTTGGGGAATTTTTTTCAGCGGGTAGGAATTTTGGCCTGGGATTAGGAATTTTGGCCTTGGGGTTCAGGAATTTTGCGTTTGGCATCTGGTCACCCTGTGTGACACCTATGAGACAGGTGGGCATGCTAGATCTGAAGCAGCTACAAATGTTGTTTTATGGCATGTTGCAACACTCTTAGCTGACTTGGGTACATCTGTGCCCGTTCCACTAAGGATTATAATTGTATTGTCAGACAAGTCTTCTGCTTTAGAGTGGAAGGCAAGAGAAGTTGTCTCTCTAATCCTAATAATGTTGTTCTTTAACACTCCTGACATCATTTTGGCTTGTCTGTGACTTACCTTAACTGGGCAAATTTTCTCTAAGCCTTTGATTTTAAAGTGTGTTGTATATGTTTTTATTTTTCCAAACATCCCTTTCTGGATTAAAGCATGTCTTAATTTCAATCAGCAGACAAAACCAGATTGGGACTCATTCCAGGAAACTGTTAATACAACTAGTTTATTCTGTGCTTGTGTTCAGGAGAGCCTATCCAAGTGAACACAACAATTACCTTTTGAGCAAGAGTCTGAAATCGGTGTCTTTATTTTGACAGGTCATTTTTGTTCAAGTTAATCCAGGCGAAACTTTTACAATAAGGGGTGAAGATGGAACACTTCAGTGCATTCAAGGTAAGAGAGCCTTCGTCAGCACACCTTCCTGTGTATTGGGGGGAGTGCACTTTTCCTCCTTGCTTGATGATGTCTTTGGTTGGTTGCGCATGGTTTTGTTATCTTTTCCCTTGATGAAAGAAAACAAGCTTTTCATAATGCCATGTAGCATACAGTCTACACAATGCATTCACTTTCCAAAGCTTTAGAAGAGGTGAGGATAATTTGAAGTCCTTGAGAAATCCACTGATAAATCCATTAATTCGGGACAGAAGCTTAACTGCAGAATTGGGAGTCTTTCCCTAATAGAAGTGAAATTACTTTTTTGCTCAGGGATGGGCCATAGAATCATAGTGTAGGAAGGGATCTAATAGGTCAGCTAGTCCAACCCCCTGCCTAGAGTATGGGCAGTTTACTTATTTTTGGGGGAGGGAGGGGGGTGCCATATTAGCGCTGTGCTTGACGGTACCAGCCCTGCAGTGAGCATTCATGTGTGGGATCAGCATCCATGTGTGGGGTTAGCAGTCCTTGCTAGAGCAGTTTAAATAGTTAAAAGTGATGTAGTGACTTGGACTTCAGTTGGGGAGATGTGGGTATAAATTGTTCCTTAGCCATGAAGCTCCCTGTGTAATCTTGGTCTCAGTTTAGTCTGCCTCACAAGGTGGTTGTTAGGAAAAGTTGTAAGGAAAGGGAGACTGCACCTAGCATCCTGAACTTGTCGTAGTATGGGTAGAGAAAATATCTAACAGGAGGAGTTAATAAGTTCTCCATGTTTCAAAGGTGGACTGAAGCAAAGGAAATGGGGCTTGTGTAAGACCACCTACTAAGCTCACGACTGAGGCTAGAGCTGAAAAGGAAACTTCCAAGCTCTGATGCTCTCAACTGTTACTGACCAAATATAAAATCCCATCACATCTTGCCTTTATACTATATCTTTTATATCTTGAGCTCATCCAAGGAGAGACAGTGGAAAGCCAGCAAGTAAATGTCAAGTTAGCTTTTCCTAGCTTGGGCCACATGAAAGGCATTTGATCAATATATAATTTGTGCTTGCTGTTGAAGAAGTGCCTGTTTGTGCTGCGTACTAGAACGGAGACCCTCTTTAAGTAAAGCTCACACCTTAAAAAGAAAATTGCTGCCTGTAACCCTGCCAGTTTCTGGGAAAAGTGGTGCTTGCAGTCATGCATACTGTGTGTGAGTCATTCATGGTAACTAAGTCTACCTGGAGGCTATATGGTGTTTTTTTTACTTTGTGCCGCTTGAAACCGCTGATCTTGAAAGCAAGAAATTAATCGTTTGAGCTCACTGTTAAGAAAGGCACAATTCAGTTGTGACTTACAATGGGATAATCTCATGAAACAGCTCCATATATAGGGTTTATAGGAACTAACGAGGACCGTTTGTGTCTGTGACTTCTCCGTTAATGTCTGGGTTTGTAAGAGGGAAAGGTTCTAGGAGGAAGGTGTTGCTTTGTATGGTGTGCTTTAAAATTGACTTCAACATTACAGGTATTTTCTGTTGCAGTTGCTGAAAAATTGATGTAGGGTAGGCAAATTCTCTTTCTATGTACCCGTTTGAAAAGCAGATTGCAATTCGATTTTGACTTTTCAACAATCACTGTCTCTAATTTCCCAAACAGGGTTGTTGTGAGGATAAAATAGAGCACCCCCTGCATGCCACTGTGAGATTGTTGGAGGAAGGGCAAGATGAAAATAGTAGTAGTAATTTCTCCAAATAAAAAATATGCACGTGTGCAAGTTCAATTTCTGAACATGTTTAAGATCGCCATTTCTGTACTGATTGTTTTCTTCTGTCTTTTCCCCTCTTTTTAAATTCTCAGCCTTGAAACTGGTGACTCAGATCATCAAATCCTGGTCTCAGTTGGGACTCTGGCTGTAGTGTTGATGGAATTTTAATGAAAAACATTCGTATCTTAATGTGTTCTGAATTTTTATATCCTCCTCTTTTAACACCTTTCATGAGGAAAGGAGGTGATACAGAGAAATATGGGGGCAAGGGTTGCCTCTTTGCTAGTTAACATTGACCTGACTCACTCCCACACTGCAAGTTATCTTTATTCTAACACTAGCCTTTGATGCTCTGGGTTGATTTTTAAATCAATGTTCACTTGAAAATATACTGCACTTCATTTATTACACTTCGTATTCCACTTTTTTCCATTGAACATATCCAAACATCCTTGGCAGTCTCCCATCCAGAAGCAAAATCAATTGGCTTTTTCTCTGTTTTGCAACTCTACTATAGCCTTTTGAATTTTTTTTTAGAGAAGGCAATCCAGAATCCTGTTAAAAACATCCTTGGACTCCAGAGGCTGGAGGAATTTTTCTTGCAACTGGCATTTTTGTAGCTTCAGAAGTTTGAGAAGATTGCTTTGCATCAAAATGGCTTTCCAAGTCCCTAGAAACATGCTGTACTCAAATGATCCTTCTGGACTTTTCGGCAGTTGTGTGGGCTGAGGACAGAACTGAAAGTTTGCAAAACTTTAGGGCTATTTCATTAGTGTTACAAGACTTTATGTTCTAATAGAATGCTAAGATCTGCCATTTGAAAACAGGTACAAACTGTGGCTTGCAGGGAGGACACACTTAATTTTAACTGTAACAGTGTGCTTCTGAGTACATACTCAGCCTAGAAAATCAGGCATTTTTGTCATATCAGATCTGAATTGAAAATCTTTGAGTTTCCTTTTCAAACTTTGTCAACTTTAGCATCCTATTTTAGGGGAGGAAAGAAAATGTTTTGGTTGTTGCTGTTTGGAAATCCTTGAAGATCTACTTCTTCATCAGATCAGTTGTCAATCACCCAGAGGTCCAACAGTAGATCCTGATCTACCTTTTACCTGTGTTTTGTAGAAGGTCTTCTGAAAGGAAGACTTTTAATGTTTCCTATGAGTTTCCACAAGGCTGTTAAGCTCACATGGCCATTATTTCTTCCCTATTTGTACTTGCCCTATTTGTTGAAATGGACCTAATCATGTTTAATCTAAATTCTGTGTTGAGAAGCATCTTAAGGCTTGTTCACTGATGGCGATCCAGTAAAACAGTATTGTTTATTCACACATCTCTCTCTCTCCCTTTCTGTTTTTTTAGAACTTTAGTCAGACATACCATAAAAGTAAAGGTAAAGGTGTCCTCCCCGCACGTTATACTGCTAGTCGTGACCAACTGCAGGGTGCGGTGCTCATCCCTTTTTCCTGGAGCCATAGAGCCAGTATTGACCAACATGTGGCTTGTGTGCACAAGGAATGCTGTTACCTTCCCACCAGTGTGGTACCTATTTATTTACAGTGGTACCTCGCTTAACAAGCGCCTCACTTAACAAGTGTTTCACAAATTTCCAAGAAAGCTTGCTTCACATAACAAGTTCCACTTCACTTAACAAGCAAGCATGCTATGGGCACTCGTGCTATGCAGCCCTGACGCTCCACATGGAGGCTCTTTAAAAGGGCTGCCAGCCAGCGCTGCTGCCTCTAACGGCCCCCAAGTGCCTCCACCACCTTGAACCTCCAGCAGCAGCCCGTGTAAGACTCCCAGGAAAGTTTCTTTGATTGCCGTCTCCTAACTATGTCTACTCAGAAGTAAGCCCCATTGTGTTAAATGGGGCTTACTCCCAGGAAGTAAGCCCCATTGTGTTAAATGGGGCTTACTCCCAGGAAAGTGTCTTTGATTGCAGCCTCTTAACCATGTCTACCCAGAAGTAAGCCCAGTGGGTTAAATGGGGCTTACTCCCAGGAAAGTGTCTTTGATTGCAGCCTCTTAACCATGTCTACCCAGAAGTAAGCCCCATTGTGTTAAATGGAGCTTACTCCCAGGAAAGTGTCTTTAGGATTGCAGCCTAAGTAGACTTCATAGGATCATGCAAATTGAATGCATGTTTTGAATTCAATTCCAGTGTTTTGTCATCATTTTTACATCCAGTTAATATTTTTATATGAATATTTTTGGGGTTGTGGAACCAATTGTCTGAGTTTCCATTATTTCCTATGGGAAAATCTGCTTCACTTAAAGAGCATTTCACTTAAAGAGCATGCCTCCGAATGAATTAAGCTCTTTATGTGAGGAAGAAGTGGTCCATGTTGACTTGCATCCTAACTGTAACAGATGTAATAGAATGTAATAGAAACTATTCTGAAGTGTACCCCTGACCTGAACTGCGGTTTCTAAATAGTCTTCTAAGGTCTCCTCGGGTGCAACGTATTGCAATAAATAGAATTTAATGTAATTTGGAAATTAGCCAAGCATAAATAGTAATTGACTCTGTCCAGTACGGGCCTGATTGGGATGTTAGTGTTCATGTATATGTTAGAAAGCAGGGACAACAAAGTAGAAACCTATTGTACCTTAGGTAGCACAAGCATCATGAGATCAAGCAAGAAGCCCCCTCGAATTAACTTCTAAAATATGTTATTTAGGTAGTAGCAGAATCACGGAAATACCATTCACCCAGTGTTTAATATAGGGCCAGAAATATGTTAACTATGATTGATGCTATGGAGGTTTGCTGAGAGATCCAAGAGAATTTCCAGTTGTACTCCCTCCCAGTCCTTCTCCCAGTATAGGTCATCCATCAGGGTGACAAAGGCAGTTTCTGTGCCAAAACTGCAAAGCCAAACTGAAATGAATCCAGGTGATCAGTCTCATCAAAGTCAGTCTGGAGCTGCTCAGCATCCCATGTGCTCAAGCACCTGTCCCAAGAAGGGATCATTTGTAACCTGCTGGTTAAGTTATTGCTGTTGTTAGGTTCTCTTCAGGAGGATATGGTTTTCCAACTTCTTCGTACAGTAGCTATCTTGCCCCTCTTCCAAAGAATCATTTATTACCACCTGGACTGGTGGGGCCAGATTGAAACAGCTCTAAGTATGCTTGGAAATGCTTTGCTGGATGGAGGGTGCAAGGGTGGTGGTGAAATATTGCTACCTTGTTACCATCACTGTTACAAAGTTCATTCCGTAGTTCTTTCTTTAATCATGCTAACATCTCTCTTTTTTTACTACCTGTAGTCATCTCCCAGTGTTGGCCAGGTTTTTGGGGTTTTTTTTTTGCTTTATATGGTATATTCTAAATTAAGCTAGTTTGCAACCTCAGTAATATACTCAATGTTCCTACATACTGTTGCTTAGAAACATCTAAGCAATGAAGACAATGAGTGTTCAAGAACCTTCACCTAAGTTATATCTAGGGTGATACCTACCCTAGAGAAGATATAGCCTATAATGTCTATCATTGAATTATTTCTGTGTTGAAATATAGAAAATAAACTATTAAAATGGAACTAACAGGAGGATTCTTCTTCCTTGGGTCATAAGACTTCCTTGGATCTTATCTTCTTTCTTGGGTCATTGACAAACAGTAATAAAACAAAACAATAAAAGCAAGGCCAAATCACCCAGAGGGTTGCATTAAAAATATAATAGCTAAAATTTTATTTGGTTAAAATGCCAAATGCCAGTTATCAGAAGCTATCCTGAATAGGTCTTAATTCTCCACCAAAAGGTCTCCAAAAATGGAAGGTTCTTAACTCCAAGGGCAGGGAATTCCATAATTGGGGCACCATCACAGAGAAGGCCTTACTGCATGCTGCCGTGCCCCTTGCTTCCATCATAGCATGGTTAAATGGGCCTGGATTATATGGATTACAATAGTGCATCACTTAACAAAATTAATCCATTCCAGAAGCAAGCTTGTTATGTGAAACACTCTTTATGTGAAGCAGATTTTCCCATAGGAAATAATGTAAACTCAGTCAATTGGTTTTAAACCCAAAAAATATTCATGTAAAAATGATGACAAAACACTGGGGTTGAATTCAAAACATGCATTCAGTGTGCATGATCTTATGAAGTCTACTTAGGCTGCAGTCCTAAAGACACTTTCCTGGGAGTAAGATCCATTTAACACAATAGGGTTGACTTCTGGGTAGACATGGTTAGGAGGCTGCAATCCAAGGCACCTTCAAAGTGTCTCCCCACTTTCTCCTTCTCTCCATCCTGAGCCTCTCTCTCCCCTGCTCCCTTCTGGCTAGCCCTGAGCTGCTTCCCTCTTCTCCACAGCTGTTCTCTCCCTCTGCCCAGCAGATGCCCAGCCACAGGAGGAACAGCGCAGAAGTGTTGCTTTCACTATGGGCAGGCGCACTAGGCAGTCCTGATGCCGTTTAAATGGGCTGCTGGCCAGCGCGTCTGCCCCAACTGCCAACTTGTTAAGTGAAGCAACACATGTTATGTGAGGCAGAATCCTAGAGAATTTTGCTTGTTATGTGGATCCCTTGTTAAGTGAGGTACCACTGTATAGTGAAGGAGGTGTTGCCTCAAAAATCCTGGTCCCAAGCCATAAATGCAATCAAAACTAGCACCTTGAATTGTACTAACTGGGAGCCAGTGTAGTTGCCCTAGGAACTGCCTGAGTCAAACCTACAAAGTCCTGCAACCACAAGGGCAGCCACATTTTACATTAACAGTTTTCTAAGGCAGCCTCAAATAGTGTGTAGATTCAGGTGTGGATCAACATAAGTGGAGCAGCAGCTGTCCTCACCACAGCCAGGGAATCGAGGGGCAGCTGTCCTACTTGCCCATTGGTTGTTTTCAGCCCCCCTCTCCTTGATCTGTAGGCAGCCACTAGAGGAAACGTTTTTAAGATTGGATATGCCTTTTTATTGAGATCTAATTTTAAGATCCAACGTTTTAAGGTTGGATATGCCTTTTTATTGAGATCTAATGCATTGCTTTGTAGTTGTGTACATTTCTCAAAGCAAGACCTTTTACCCTTCTGTATTTCATTTGGAGTATTTTTATAAGTTACATTTATTTGGTTTAAGCCACTGTTCAGGTTTGACAATCTGCTTCTGTTACCTTAGATCGCTGCAAAGGGAATTAGCATTGTATTGGGAGATGTAGAAGATGAATGACCCCGTAAAGTATTCAGATTCTATATATATCATGATATGCTTACTCAGAAGCTGTACCTACTTTTTTGCTTATATACAATGGTTCGTACCTGATGGAAAACATTTCTTGGGGCAGTTAGATTTGTTTTTCACATAGAGTTTGTGAAATTGTTTGGAACTAGTAAACCTTTATGCATTTGATCAAAACTTGAAAAATCATTTTGGTAGCTCAAGGGCGATAGAATATAACTCTTCTGTGGGGGTTTGTATGTTTAAAATTTAATCAAATTTTATTTGTGGTCAAGGTTAGCTTAGATGTGTTTTCAGAATATGAGAGGAGAAAGAATAAGTATCTGCATTCAGTGGACAGTCAGGAAACTTGGAAAGGACACTAGGGTTTTTTATTGTCTGCAATTTAAAAGGTTTATATCCTGAATTTCCAGAGCTCCCAGTGGCTAACAAATTCATATTCAATAAAAGACCACACAATGTACAATAATAAAACACAATAATCAATGAAATGTCAAAGCTTCAGCACTTACTTTGTAAATCTACATACCCTGTAGAGTAAAATGTAAAGTAAAATGTAAAAGTAAAATGTAAATAATATAAGCTACAAAAAGCAAGTCTTCAAATAAGGCAGTCACAACAGCATTTAAACAGTAAAAGTCATAATGCCAGCACCAGTAAGTCGAAGAAGACACCCTAAAATGATAGCTTTGTTTCATTTAAAAATATATTCCATCTCATCTGGAAGGAAGATTCACCCACAGTTATGATGCAACCACAGAGATCCTTATGCAGTCCTACATGGCATATAGTGATAAATGTGTGAATACCAAAATTAGCATGTACAGTAAAACCTTAGATTGAGATTAATTGGATTGAGAGTGTTTTGCAAGACAAGCAAACATTTCTAATGAATTTTAACTTGATATACAAGCTATATCTTGATAAATAAGTGAAAAACAGTCCCAGATGGGAAACAGCCAATTTCGGTGTTCCACCTGCACCTGCTCAGCCTCTCCTGCGAAACCAGCCTATGCATGTCTACTCTGAAGTAAGCCTGATAAAGTCCATGAGTCTCACTCTTATGTAAGGGTGGCAATGGAAAGGAGCCTGAGAGATCTAACCTTTCGTCTCTACTCTAAAGTAAGCCCTATCATAATCAGTGGGGCTCACTCCTGTGTAAGGGGGCAGATTGCACCCTGAGAGATGTGAGAGACTAACAGTGCAATCCTAAGCATGTCTACTCAGAAGTAAATCCCATTGTGTTCAATAGTACTTACGCCCAGGAAAGTGGTTAGGATTGCAGCCTAGGTGCAGGTTAAGTTGTTTTTATTTTTCCTTTCTATTTTATATTATTATATTACAGTATTATAATCATTTTATATGAATATTTTTGGGTTGTTGTGGAACAAATTGAGTTTCCGTTATTTCTTCTGGGAAAATTTTGCTTTGATATACAAGTGCTTTGGATTCCAGAACAAATTGGATTCCAGAAAAGTAAAAGAAGGTAAACTATAGTTTGTCTCACAATTTCATTTCCCAGTTGAAAAATGCTTGTTTGGAAGGAAAGACTCTTGTGAACAGCCTTACCTACATAGTTCCCATGTTGATGCACAAACCCTGTTGCAACTCCCTATAGCAAATATAGTGAAAGGGCTTCCCTATCACTGGTGGTGCTTGTGAAGGGAGCCTTTGAAATCAGAGCTTTGCTTCAGTGGGAGGTAAGAAGATGGAACCAGCATCGGCCCCAAAAGTAAACAGGAACTGCTTTGAGTTCTTTTAACATTTTCCCAGGAGTGTTCTGTTTAGCTTTTGTACCACAGAAGTTCCTGTCCAACTCCTGAAGTGTGCAGGTTATTCCGATGAACTGAAATATGAATATATGAAGTCACAGACCATCTAACTTGGAACTGACTGTGCTGAATGGGAATGCCTCTTTAGGATTTCAGACAGGATCTTCCTTTTGCCTGCTTGGTGGTGCCTGGGGTGGAATGTGGATCTTCTGTGTGCAAAGCATGCACCCTTCCATTGAGTTACATCCTTTCACTTCTTTGTAATTTTGGGTTGAAAAACAAAAAAATAAGAGAAATAACTTACAATGCATATTAGGATTCAGATTATGGGCAAAATATATGTGATGCTACATGATTGCCTAAACTAGGGCTTTCAAACCATGGCCAAGGGTTTAGTGAAAGCTCACTGCTCCATGAGCTTGCTGTTCTGCCTCCATGCCACCTTCATTCCCAGAAGATCTGTGCACCAGATTACTACTCTGGGCTGTTGCATCTGGCTGGACATAGTTTTGCACAACCTTCCACAGATGCAACCAGGGGTGGGCACTTACCTGTTTGGGCCTACTCGCCCGAACCGGATCTTCCAATTTCCCTACTGCTGGCAAACCGTCAGCGGCAGGGAAAGTCAAAAAGAGGGCAGACCAGTTCACACCAGCCGCCATCTTTTTTTAAATGCGCACTGCGCAAGCACCAACGTTGACGCAACTATGAAGCGCCCACCCCTGGATGCAACTATGCAGAGTGGTCTGGGAATGGTCAGATGTACTGGCAATGAACGTGGCACGAGGTGGAAGGATAAATTACTGTCTTACCAGGGTCTGCTTTTTTGGTGCACAGTAGTTGTGAGTTTGGCAACCACTGGCCTAAACTAGGCAGAGATGTGCCTGATTAACAGGATGGCAAACAGTTTGGGATATGATTTACAAAAATAATTTGGAAAAATTACTTCTGATTTTTTACTCATTAAATCATAAGACTGCAGCACACCATGTCCTACCCCAGCTTCCGAAGTCCGTTCAAATTCATGTCCATTGCCTCGGTGATACTATCTAACCACCTCATCCTTGGTTGTCTCTTTCTCCTTTTGCCTTCAGTTTTTAATTTCTTGACTGCAATCTCCATCTGCAATGATTCCCCCCCAAATAAACTCTGTCACGACTTTATTTCTTCCCCTTCTATTTGCTGTGAATTGATGGGACTTGGTTTTGAATCCATGATCTTGGTTTTTTAATATTTAGTTTTAAGTCTCATTTTGCACTTTCTTCTTTCACCCTTATCAAGAAGTTCCTCCTCCCTTTCTGCCATTAGAGTGGTATCATCTGTGTATTTGAGGTTATTGAAATTTCTCCCAGCAATCTTAATTCCGACACGTGATTCATCCAGACCAGCCTTTGACATAATGTACTCCCTATAAAAAACTATTTTCCAGTAATTACATAGACCATCCCTTTTATTCTGCATTTTGTCGGTTTGTACAGTTTCTTGTCATCCTGCAAATTCTCAGCTCTCCAGTGCAAATATTATACAGCCTGCTGTGTAGTTTGGCTTCCTGAAAATTCCCCTTTCTGTGTATAAAGTAAAGTTAGTTGGTCTAACTATTTGGGTATAGACTCGACTGTGAAAAAACAGCCTCCGTGGATGAATGCTTCACCCCTAGCCAGAGAAATCTAGCCCAATGTACAGACCACTGTGCCAAAGCAGCTGAGCTTACTGGTGCTTGTGTCTCTCTAAGTCCAGCCACCCCACTTTGTGGCTGCCAGTGGAAATATTGGATATCCAGGTACGTGCCCAGATGCTGCTGGAGCACTGTTCCCCTGAACATTTCTCACACAACAGCCAGCTGGATTTGGGATGATGTTAGGAGACTCACCACCAAGCTGCAGCTGTATGAAAGGCATTTGGTGATTAATACCCCCATGAATTTGATGGACAGTATTTTGATTAAAATGACATTTTTGGCCTTTTCAAAACCTTTGCCAAAGTCTTTCAGAACTGATATTTCATCCCAGGCTCATAACAGACCGTACAGGTGTGCTAATAATTAACTATGCACCTGCACAGTAATGGAAACACTTTCAGCATGTAACCCTTGCATAAAGTTTGTTTTTTTTCTCCAAAACCAGTTGACAGTACCTTGGGAACGTGTAGAAGCAAGTTCAAATGATTTCAGTTTTAATCTGGAAAAAACTAAAAATTGCCCCCACGGGAGGATAGGGCTTAGGACTTTGGCACTGTACTGAAAAGAGAACGTAATCTGATTTGGTGTGTAGCACAGAGGTGAGAGAAGATGCCCCTGGAGAAATTCTCTCTAAGCTATGAAAAGTGAGAGAATCTGAAAGGTGAGAGACCTTCCTAGTTGTCAAGTACAATGGTGTCTGCAACATTCTCATTTATTTACTGTATTTATATCCCATCTTTCTCTCTAAAGCAGTAATTTTCAACCAGTGTGCCATGGCACACTGGTGTGCCGTGGGCAGTCCTCAGGTGTGCCTTGGGAATTTGGGGATTGACATGAATTAATAGGAAAATTGGGGGATTTGAACATTCTGGTGTGCCTTGTTAATGGTAAAAACAACTGGGGGTGTGCCTTGACAATTTCAGAGTCTTGTCAGTGTGCTGTGAGATGAAAAAGATTGAAAATCATTGCTCTAGAGACCCAAGGTGGCTCACAATAAAATAAACATAAAATCAATATTAAAAGCATTACAAAAAACCATGAGTTAAAAACTATAAGAAACAATAAAAACATGTAATTAGAATAAAAAAGCAGGCCTCAGTCTTGGAAGACTATGGTATCGGGCTCGGTGCTGCATATACTGCATGCGAAGCATGAAAGCCTAGGTTAGATTTTTATGGAGGATAGGCTGTTACCCAAGCAGCAAATCCTACACCACTGAATCCCACACCCACACCTCTCCATACCACTGAACTAGTCCAATGGAAAGGCAGAGTCAATACAATTGGATCCAGCTGGCGTCGCAGAGCTGGGCTAAGGACAGGAGCTCACCCTGTCTTGTGGAGCCAACCCGGGTCTCAAACCCTGGCCTGCTAGTTAACAGGCACAGTGTCTTAACCACTTGCGCCACCCACAGCCCTAATAAGAATAAAATATTACATCATAGCGGTAGTACATATCGGCATATTACTATATCTTTACTACACAGCAACACGTTTGCTTCTGAGCAATTACTAAATAGCATTTGCTAGAAGAATGAGCTGTTTACTGTTCGAGTTGGAAGAGCAAATCCTACCCTATTTACCATTTGCATTTTGGGGGACTGCACAATTTTGCTAGTGCAATTAAAGTTGAGCTCTCTATGTTGATCAACCTTTACCCTGTATCAGAAGTCTGGTCTCCAGAGCTGCCTTGGAGGTCTGTAGTTGCGTCCAAACAACATGTGATCGTATTTGTCCTGTGTTCCTATCCAAATGGCCTCGCTGTGTTAGTCAAAATATTTATGTATATTATCCTTGCAGACTCCCTATGATTCTCAGTGGACTATCTTTTTCCCACCAATCTTTGTGATTGTCCTACTTTTGGGGGGGGGGGCACAATGTTCTGGCATTTAAATATTTTTGTAAGCAGAAATAAGGCCACAATGCTGCCTTATTAATTATACATACTAATAGAAATAACATGTAGCTTGGAGTTAGCTATCTTAACTACATATACTTCTTTCTGGAAGTAGTATTCAACTCCAAATGAAGCCGTGAGACTTGTACTGTCAGCAAATTGGAGCTTAACTTGGGGTTGGGCTGACCACTGCATTAACGACAAGGTTTATACAACAGGATGTTAACACGGATATTGCATTACAGAGCAAGGTTTCTTCTCAGACAAATTAGATTTTCCAGTAGTATTTGCCCAATCTTATCCAAATCCATTCTTAACCGTCTTCCTGGTATGTTCTGAAATATCCATGCCATTTAAATCTGAAATTATAAACTTAGATTCTTGTAATCACTTTCATGTGAGTAAGTCCCATTGAAGCCAGTGGCACTTATGAGTAGACAGGTACAGGATTTGATTGTGCATCTCCAGAATTTCAGATAAGGGTCTACTCAGCATTTCTTGGAGATGCCAGGATTGAACCTGGGACTGCCAGCTGCATACAAAACATCTCATACTACTCAACTACATTTTTAATGCAAAGACTTAGATTGCGAAACCTGCCGCAGAAGCTTCCTTGTAAGAACAACTTGTGGTGGAAGCATTCGTTTTACTAATAACTCATATTTGCTACTTTATTGCTACTAACACCTTAGTGCTTGCCAATGTGTGCTAAAATGTAGGATGGCTTGCAGTAAGATGAACTTAAACAAATGGATGCTTTACTGCCTATGGATGTACCTTTCTGTTAATTTTTTTTGTAGGATACATATTTTTAAGTCTTTTATAATATATGAATCTGATTTCTTGGACTCCAGTTTCTTAATATGTGTGCACCCTTTTAAAAAACTTCAAAAGTGGCAGCTAATCATACTTTGCTCAGTTCAGTTATCCAGAACCAGGTTTGTGTGTGCGTGTGTGTGCGTGTGTGTGTGTGCATGTCTGTGTTGTAAAACTGTGAAGTTTGATTTGGCTTCTGTTAATCTTTTCCAACTATTTCAGTCTGGCTTTTATACCAGTACATATTCGAAAACGGGGGAGATTCTCCATGTGAATGGAAACATTTTTGGAACACAAAAATATAGGCATATGATGAAGCAAAATGTCAATGTATTCCATATTCCACTTGTATTCTATAGGTATGTAACAGAGATCAGTACATCCTTTGGCATTTTTCCAGGAAAATATTCACTGTATTTTTTTCATTTGTGGAAAGAACAATAAAAAAGTGGACTCTACAGTATGGCTATGTGCCGACTGCTCAAGGCAGTCATGTATGTGACCTGGCAATCGGCGTGATTTCCTGCTGATGTGGCATTCCAGAACTGGAGCAGACTGGAGGAGAGGGGTTACAAAATGATGACTTGCCACAGTATGGGAAATAAATCCAAATGCTGCTGAAAGTTCAAAGATAGTTCTGAATATGCAGTACAAGGAGATGAGAGCTTCTGCTACCCCTTTCCCCCCATCTCATTGTGGAACTGAGTGTTCTTATGTATGGTCTCTGAAGACCATGTAGAATGTACATGTGAAGACATTTATGGGGTTTATTCCTGGGCAGTGCATGGCAACAGACCCCTGTGATAGCGTGGCCAGATTTCCCCATGTTGCATCAGACATCCAAGCGGACCCTGTCAGGAGTGGGGAATAACACTAAGAGCATGTCTACTCAAAAGTAAGTCCCATTGTGTTTAATGGGTCTTACTCCCAGGAAAGTGTCTTTAGGATTGCAACCTAAGAAAATGAACTCCTGGACAGCACAGTTATGGAGATGCTGTGCAAAGCAGCTGCTTGAATACTAGAGAACAGATATGTCTCAACAGAGATGGCCTTCATGTTCAGTGATCTTTTGATGCCTCCAGGGCAGTATCTTCATGTTCTCTTACATCAGGGGTATGAAACATTAGATCAAGTGCCAGTAGTGATGAGCTGAATCTTTTCATGTGGCTTCGTGCGCTCAGCTTCTGAGCAGTGCTGAGGTGGCACTACCAAAAGGGTGGCCCACCTAATTGAGCTTTCCCATATTTCCCATAAGTGGTGTGAGAATAACACTTCATATAATATCTTTTTACATTTTAGACAATATTATCGTACATGTGGATGACCCAATATGTGGATCGCTATATGGCTAGATACTCAGTGTACTCCTTCCTTTGACACACCAAAGCACTCTTTAGTTCATGTTGTACTTGAAGCATATGCATCATCCAAACGGATTTTGTTTACAGGATTACAACAAAGTATTTGCTTAAGTGCTTTGCTGGGGAAGTGCCAAAGGGAACCCCTGTATCTTCCTGGATGGAACCCTTGGAAAAATAAATTAAACCTGTACATCAACTAGTCCTACTGTGTGTTTCAGTCTTCTGTTTTTCACATCATGGTTGATCTCCACTTGCATTGTGATGCATAGCAAATGGAGATCAGCCCTGCTGTAAAGCAAGAATCTATATACAGTTCAGCATTTGAAATCTTATGCCATATGGGGCCAAGGGTCTGCTATCCACAAAGATTTAAGGAAAACCATCAAATTACAGTAAGCAAAGACCTCAAGCTCGGGTGGAATAAATAGCTTGGGATGACAGTCTATTTGTGTTTACGCTAGTCTCTAGTTTAGACATTCCAGTGCAGAAAACCTTCTATCTCAGAGATCATGTGTTGGGTTCCTTAGAAAGGCTGCTTTTCTGGCAAAGATGTTTTCCAGGCTCTGTTTCTATGAAAAGCAGTCAGGGATAACTGCCCCCAAGTGTGGGTCTAAATGGTGGTGGGTTTTTTAAAAAAATCTATCAAAGGTTAAGGCCTTGCTGAAGTTTCATATTCATGATATAGTAGTAACTTCTGCCTGCTCCAGAACCTTGATTAACTTCATATGTCTTCCATTGTGCTCTTGTCTGCTCTAAACAGTTGCTTTGACCTATTTTAGCTTTTATATAAAATGATCCAGGCAGTTGTTTCCTCCTAGTATAAATGGAATTTAATTCCAACAAAGTAGAGATTTTTGGATTATTGTGTTGAAGCTGGTGTTGACATGAATTGGACCACAAGGGGCCTGTACAACGTGCAGCCCCCCAAACATACATTGGGAGATTGTTTTGGCTGTCAGTCCATCTTCAACACATTCCCACTGTAAGTCGACCGCCGTGACAGCAAAGATGAATGTTACCATCGACTCTGGTTTTTTGATGGCCAGCGCAGGAATTATGGTTCTGAGTTGACAAATGCTGGTCTGAAGATGAGTGGGTGAGATGAGTGGGTATGGCCAGTGTGGCAGGGGCTGACGAAGAAAAACCATAGATTGGAAAGTGTCTGCTCTGCATTCTGCTTGTTGCTTTTTCCCTGCAAACACTTTGCCATCCTTGCTGTGTTTATTGGAAATAAAAGCAGAGTCTGCTGCTTGCTCATCTACTGAGAAAGGAGGAAACCTTGTTACTGCTAGACTGCTTCTTAAATAATCTCACAATTATGGAAATTTAAGAACCTGTGAACTAATTATTCTTCTAGCAACTCATCCTTTCTGCAGAATTGTATAATGTAAGCATATAAAAATAGAAATGGCAAAAAACCCAAGGAAACACTTGCATATGTTCATATTTATACAGCAGTGTAAAATGGCAAAGGAGCACTTTGTTTTTCAACATTGTCCAGTAAGCATCAAAGGAAAGAAAGGTGTTGGCTGTGAAAGTTTGTTAGACAGTGTGATGACTTTTTCATTTTACAGCATTTACTCAGATCTAATGTGCTATTGAATCTAATGCGCACCCTACTCTTATAATCAAATACGATATTTACTCAAATCTAATTAACCATTGTATCTAATGCATCCCTGATTTTGGATACTGAATTTGGTTATAAAAGGTGAGCATTATATTCAAGTCAATACAGTATATTCAGCTTTTTTCCATTGAACGCAAGACAGTGTGCATAGGTTTCTAGAAAGTTGTCTACCCATACATATATGTTGGAGCCACAGTGCTAAGATTCAAGTCTAGCCCTGAGTCCCCATCCGCCTTATGACTCATAAATCACCCACACCTCATAATGGTACCCATTGTGACTCGGCCAGATCAGTTTTGAGTCTTTTTTGTAAAATGTGTCATGCGCCAGAAGCAGTGAAAAAGGCAAGCATGTACACAAAATGGAGTCACAAGCACAGGTAAAAGTGAATCTGGAATCGACTCTATTTGTATTTTCATATTTTGGGTAAAACCCTAAGTCATGTGTCACTTCCAAGTTCAAAATCATGTGTAATTCAGGTCAGTGCGAGTCATCAAAAACTTTTTCACAACTCAAGTCCAAATCATTTGAGTCTCAAGTGGCATTTCCAGACACAACTCAAACTTAGGCCTGCTAAGGTTGCTTAGCTTCAACAAAGTGCCTCATGTGCTCTTAGACTGTAAAAGCTTTATCTTTGCATATTTTATCTTTGTATACTTTATCTTTGTAAAGTATCCAAACAAGGTAATGGTTTATGTTAAGGCAATAATTTTCAACTACTGTGTTGTGGCACACTGATGTGCCATGGATGATCTGCAGATGAGCCGTGGGAGTTTGGGAAGCTTCATTAGGGAGTCCCAGCAAACAGAGTTTTGGGAAGAGTTTGGGAAGGATTTGCATTAGTGGGGCAATTGGGGGATTTGAACTCATTACAGCAGCATGGTATGGCTTGTCAATGGTAAAAAAAACTGATGTTGTGCCTTGACAATTTTAGCACCTTGTCAGTGTGCCATGAGATGAAAAAAGTTTGAAAACCACTGTGTTAAGGCCTTTAAGCTAAATGATAGTAAGGAACTTTCTAAGCCAAACAGCATCTCTTGCATGATGCAATTGCTGCCTAGAATAGCTCTGATGGTGAGATGGTGGGCTGCTCATATGACACATTACGGCACCTCCCCAGCATGATCATATGGTCAGAAATTTCCGGATTTGTCCTCTTTTTTAGTCTCCTGTCCAGGTGTCCTCCAAAAGGGCTTCATTTTGGAACTTTGCAGTGGTGTGCTGTACCCCATCATGTCATATGTCGCTGGAATTGTATTGAAGAGCAGAATCCAATGCAATTGGATTTTGAAATATCAAAAAGTTATGGCCAAAAAACAAAAATATGCATTGAGCTCTATGGGAAAGTGAAAGTGTCCAATATCATGGCTTTACTCATGAGTAGGCAAATATACCATTGTCCTCTAGAAAGGCCAGGGTGAGAAGAATCAAAGACCTTATTTTCCTTTTGAGGTTTGGGCATATGGTCACCCTGCACCTGCTCTATGTCCCCCCCCCCCCGTTATGCTATAGGGAATCAGCATAATTGCGCATGACTAATTCTTTCCTTGTAAAAACTGGCAAGGGAGGGGGACACCTCTCTCTTTCTGCAAATGAAATATGTGACTGGGAGGCTAGTGAGAGTTGAGAGCCTTCAGCTACAACATGCTGTCCAAATTCAGTGAGACTGGTTTTTCTGTCACTGATGATTTCAGTCTATTTCTGGGTACAGTTAACATCCATTCCAGGCATGATTTATTTCTGAAGCTCATAAAAAATGCAGCTGGGAAGCACTTTAAATAAGGTTGGACATATGCTCAGTTGTGTCTCCCCCAAAGAAAGTTCCATGCATTCTTTTGGTGTGTATGGGGTTATTGCCTTATTGTCAAACTCTTGCTGCATATGGTGATTGTGCACAGCATATTTTGTAAATATGTATTATATAAAATTGTGTGTTATGCTTAAATTTCAGATCATAATATACTGTAATATTTTCTCTTTTTTCTGCTGGGTGTGTTTAGAAAAGGTCTTCAAAATAGCTGTGGTAAGAGTGATGGTGTTGAGTATTAAAATTTTCTAGAACTTATAGGCTCTCTTGCTTGTTCTGCTTGAGCCCAACTCAGCAATTATGGCTGCAATCCAGAGCAAATTCAGCCTGCTCTGACCTAACTGCACTCTCCTAACTATTCTGTATCCAGAGCAGAAAGTTATGCTGAATCCAGAGAGTCAGGAAGCCTGGGCTGCCCTAACTGCTCCAGAGCATGCTAAGTAATTGACACAAGGGGAAGACTTGCTCCTGAGGAGACACCCCTCAGATCACACTGAACAAGGAACAGCTGTGGGGCCTACAGTGGTGACATGACTCTGCACATCACCTGGTGCGGAAGTCTGTGCGTCATCCCTGGGATGCGCGCCCCCCCCCCCCAACCTGGACTGCACAGTCACCAAAGTTGGCGCCTGCGCAGTTGTTTCTGAAGCCAACTGGCTTCATCTCTGACACCTGCGCAGTACTTTTCTGAAGCCTTTTGGCTTCGGGGGAGACTGTGCAGGCGTCAGAGTTGGTGCCTGTGCAGTACTCTTTCTGAAGCCATTCGGCTGCCGCTCCGCCTCCTGAGTGAGGCCGAATGGCTGTGCAGAGGCGTGGACTTTCTCTGCTCTAAGGAAGTCTCCTCTGAAGCTGTTCGGCATGCTCAGTGTGTTTCTGCGCAGTGCACCTCAGATGGCCGTTCAGGCCAGCTCCTCAGACAAGTGTCAGCTTCTGGCTGATTCTCCACCTTGGAGCAGGCCTGAATGGGGGTGCTGACGCCCGGGGCCTGCCAAAGGACAGTCAAACTCCTCCGGCACATCACCCCTACGGAGCGCAATGCAGCCCACACCAGCCGCACCAGTCTGGTGACGCCACTGGGTGCCTGCCTTATAAGGAGTCCCTGATGAGATGCCAGTACATTCTAAAGTGAATACAAGGGGCTTCTTGGAGTGGCCTGCTGTATCCTGAGGTTTGTGGGCAGCCGTAGTTTGTTCCATATCCTGAGGTTGAGAGGAAGGGGTTGCAGCTAGGCTGGCCAAGAACTCAGATTTTTGGTCAGCACTGCCATTCTTACTCGGGCCTTATCATGGACCCCTATGGGTCTACTCATTACTATACCTGCTCCTGAGGTGGTATAACTCTGAGAAACTGGAAGAGGGCATTTCTGCCTTGGAAACAGGCTCTGGATACAGAGTAACTGCTCTGCCCTAGGCAATGCTAAACATGCCCTCAACTTGCCTCTCCTGAGCTGCTTAGGCTGCCCCAGTTAGGGCAGAGCAGGTCCACCTCTCTTAGGGCACCCTATCTTGCCTTGCTCTGCCCTAAGCCTCCTTCAGAGTAACTGGGCTGGAGCATCTTGCAGTTGCTGCAACCTAGTGTGAGATAGGGCAACCTAAGGGCTCTTATGTGGACAGATTAGTTGCTCTGGATTGGGCTGTATGAGACTGTATTATTAGACTTTCTCAAGTGCCATGAAAAATAAACACAAAATTCTCGGAATCCAAACTATTTATTCATGGAGCATTTTTAACAATTAGTTTTTCAGCTGTTGATGATTCATTCTGGTATAATAATGTTACAGTAATGTCACCAGGATTTGCATTACCCCATTTGCTGTACCATTACCCCAATTGCTGTTTTTTTTTAATATAACCTTTGATAGTATAGATATATTTCAGAACAGTTTGTTTCATTGTATAGTGCATAGAATTATGCATTGATTGATATATAGCATGTTGGGATTAAAAAATACAAAGATTTTAAAAACTTTGGTGCATAGCAGTGTCACTATCATCAGGGTGACCATAATGTCCCGCATTTAATGGACATGTCCTGGATTTTAAACTTGTGTCCTGGGAAAAATCTTCATTGTCCTCCCTTTCCTACTGAGCAGGTAGCATGTAGCCTTCTTGTAATTCCTAAATTATATGTAATGAAATATATATAATATTTTTAATTTAATAATAAGCAATATAGGCTCCAATCCAGAATAACTATGGGAGCATGTAAGAGACATTATGTGCACCCGTAGTTACTGCAACACCTAGTGAAAACCTATGGGAAATTCATATTGCTATCCAGAGTAAATTGTTCTTACTCTGGAGCAAGAACTCCCTGTAGTTTCTCTGGATTGCGCCCATAGACTTTAAATTAAGCATATTAAAGCAAACTATATGAGTGTTTTTAGCTTTTATATTGTCATGACCTACATTTTTCTTGAGTGTCCTACATTTTGGGGTGTAGTCCTCTTTTTTTGGGTGATGACATTTGGTGGTCACCCTGCATCCAGTGCAGCCCTCACACCCTACTGATGCCACTGTAATATAGTTCTGGTTTTATGTGCCTTATTGTGGTTAGGGCCGGTATTGGTGACCTTTGGCAGCTGTCAGGACCGAAATTTGGAGCTGTTCTACTGAGGCAAGTAGAAGCCCCATCAACTACCACCAGTCAATGGTTGAATGTTCTCCTCCCTATATCTTAGAGACAGTTATGGGAATGCACATCTTACAGTACATCTGTGTTGCATATTCTTAAGGAGAGGGAAACCCATCAAGGTACAAGGGGCTGTGGGATTCAGTGGGATGTGGTCCTTAGTAAAATACGCATAGAATAGCAGTATTGGTCTGTTTTTTCTTTAACCTTGCCAAGTCCTAAAGTATATTCCTCCACCTCAGAACCATAATTACTTTTCAAAAATGCTAACTAGGCATAACTGTGTTTGACAAGGCCTAGATCATCTTTCTTGGCTGATTCATGTATTATTTGATTTTTGCCAACTTCTTTCACTTTTTACTATATATTAAGAATGTCGAAGCAGTAAGAAGTATTTTTCCACCCCCAGGCAAACATCATATATCTTATCACTCAACTGTCAAGTGAAGTGAGCTTAATTGGCAACTAATTAGTTAGGAGAATTGTGAAATGAAATTGCAAAAAAGGCAGGCAAAAACCTGAAACTAATTTTTCAGTGAATATACAATCTTGCATTACATGAGCCCGACTCTTTCGAGAGACATGGGTTGTAAATTAAGTATCATGTTATAATTTTCTTGGCTCCCCTTCATGCCCCCATTCTAAAATAGCTGTTACAGACTTCTCTATCCTGTTAGGTGGTGCCTTCTATAGATTTACTGTGTTTACTTCTGGTGGCTTTATGTTGGAGTCCAGAAGGATGTTATCTGAAAAGATGCCCAGAACTCCCATAGCAGCACACATTATCTTTCATATTTGCTGTAACTGTTTGCATGCATAGTTTGGAGAGATGCCTTTAGTTTGCAATAATGAAAATGAAACATGAATATGTCAAATTCTTGTGTTTTATTTTTCTCTTGTTCTTTGCTGGCTTACATTTTGATCTTTACAGGGTCAGTCATAAGCTCCCAAAGACAATACCATGTTAAGAGGTGAAGGGTTAGCTACATTCCTTGAAGCTGGGCTGATTCAGTCCAATTTTTTGTACAAGTCATTCTCGAGCATTTCAGCCCAAGACCCCCTTCTGAGAATGACAGTCTGCCCAGGAAACCCCCCCCCCCCGGAAGTGATATCAATCTGGAGGTGATCTCATGGACAGAAGTGACATCACCATGATGCCAGACCTCCTGCATGTCTACTCGGAAATAAATCCTATTGTGATCAAGAAATTATGGATTGCAGACAGCAGTGACGTATGGATTGCATGATTTGCAGATGTCCTTCCAAGACATCAATGCCATTTTTTGCAACCGCCTGAAATGAAGTCATCACCCCCAGATGAGTCCCGTCCCCCACTTTGATAACCATATTGTATTCAGATTCTCGCTTCTTGGGCCTTTCCAAGCTCCAGTTGGAAGACAACTGGAATGGAGTCACATGGTGGTCCAAACATGAGTGCTTAAAGCCACTCCAGTTTTGAAATTACTTCAGTGGTTCCCAGTAGGCTTCCAGGCAAATACCTGGCAACTGCCAGCCAAATGGGCTACCCTTGTTATGCCAGGACAGTTGATTTAGGTTCATTATCATGATCAGAAAATGAGGCATTATTGAATAATGCAGTCATCTCACCAAATTTTCCCTCCATCAGTGTCCAATTTATACATCACAACACAACTTGGCTATTTGAGGAGAAGACGCACATGGACAGGAGACAGCCATTAGCTAGAATGCAATATCTTCTGCTGGCCAGATTAAAATGAAATAAACCCATATTCACCAAGCTGGAATTGGCACTTCCCTTTTTTCATCTTAGTGACTGTTTTTGGCATCAGATATCAAATTGGATTGACTGCAGCTGCTTCTGTTAGATTTCTTCATTTATTGCTTGTTTATTAGTTGTTAATTTAACATGCAGTTTTGGTAGTTGTTGATGAAGTAAACTGCTTAGGTGAAAAAAATAGGATAAAAATATTTTGCATATCAAACATTAAACATGTTTGTGGCTGTATGAATTTGCATAGGCAAGAGTCTACTTCACCCAGTGCCTCAAGTTCACAGTGAAGGGTGTGCATATGTGCGCTCACAGATCTGATGAATATTTTGCAAGCTGAAATTAAAAGAAAAATGAAAATGTACTGTGGAAAAAAATGTATTGCGATACAAATTTTTAATTGATACAAATCAAAGATAAGCAAGGGAGGAACAAGCCTAACTCATCACAGAATAGCTAGAGGGGGCAGAAAGTAAAGTATTGCAGTGAGCAAAAACTGTGGCATGCAAATACTCCCCCTTTTGAAACCCATTCCAGGCAGGGTAGTAAAAAAGAGTCTTGCACTTCCTTTTGATTCCCCCCCCCCCCCCCCCTGAGCAGGCTCTGAGCAGGAGGGGATCACTTGCATGCTACAGAGAGGCTACCTGCAAAATCTGTTGCTTTATACCCCCCTCTAGCTATGCTACTAAATCCCATAGAATGAATCCAGGAGCATCACCTCTTGCAGTCTAATGGTTCTTGATTTACACAATGCCACATAATTGCTTGTAGGGAGATAACCATTCCTACTTTTTGTAGCCTTTAAAAAGTGGTGGCATATGTGCTGGACACTGGAGAGCGCATAGAACTGAAAAATCTAGAAACAGACCTGCAGAGAGGATTTGGCTTGGTATAGAGAAACAAGAGGAGGGTGACTAAGGTAAACAGACCTGGTATGTCATTCAGGATTAGCAGCTACCGTAGCTTGTGTAAATAACACTTGTTATGTGTCTGGGCTTCAAACTATCTGATTGGAGTTAATGCTGCTTATTTGAATAATCAACCTCATATAATGGAATTCCACTTCTGCAAGAGCATCCCGGTAATGGAATGTTATCCTTGTTCCATTTGTTGATCTCTTTACACAATGTTAGCATCCTGGTGCTAAGTCATCCAAGGCGCATGTGATGCAGTAACTTCCAGCCCTGTCTTAATTCATCTATTACAAATAGCCTGGCTGTGTGTTCTTTCAATGTTGTTCTCCTTAAAAAAAAGGAAAGCCTGTCTGCTGCTCTTGGTCTCATTTACCTTCACTGCCATCTAAACCAGTGTTTCCCAGTCAGTTGTATGGGTTCCACCAGTGGTACTTGAAGTGGTGACTCCTGTACACCATTAGGGTTGCCATAATTCTTTTCCACAAAATCAGGACAGAACAATCTGTCCCATTTGCTGGTATGTGAACAAAATCAGGATTGTTCCTGTTTTTGGGAACATGTAGCAACCCTACCTGTTGCCCACCAGCAAGACCAGAAATGCCACACAACTAACAGCAGCAGGAGGTTTGGTGGGCAGAACTCCAAAGCATGCTTTTCCATGCTTAGGGAAGCCCTTACTGGAGTTTTTTTCTATCATTTTTAGATTCCCAACTCAGTAGTTGGTGGTGACATAGTTGCAAGTTACTTCTAGTGGTACTTTGAATAGGTGGCCCATGTAAAGTGGTACAGCAGAGTACAAACACTGACAAATGATGTAATGTGCTTGGCCTGTAGTTATCTATGAGATTTTGTTGGCGACATCATTATGCTAGTTAGCAAATTAGCTCTCAGAATATTAATTTCAGGCATCCAGATGTGTGAGTTATTGAATCCTCAGTATATATTAGATAATGGTTTTTTTGAGCATAAAGCTAGATATACAGCGATAAAGCCAACTCCTTATAGTGTCCAATAATTCTTGTAGTAATATACATGCATGCCATGATGACAACTGCATGCAATTAGAAGATAATTCATTTAATCCTTTCCTTTTAATTGGCTTGGGCTTAAATAAGCCTTTGAAACTTGATTTTTTTTATTATTTATTCCCCTGGGAACACACAGGAAGAACACACAGGAAGTATATAAACTTTGAATCAGGATGTATGTACCTGTGGGTACACATGTGGGTACACATGTGGACAGTTTGATTAGCAACATGTCTTCCTCTACAACTATGATGACTAAATACAAACAACTAATAAATGTTCACTTTAAAATTCTGGGTTTTTTTAAAGATCACTGTACTGATTCTCAGGTAGATGATTTCTAGTTTCTCTCTGTAGGTTGGAGATAAATTGATGAGAGGCCAGACCAATGTAAGACTTCCCAGTGTCTGAATCAGTGGCCAAACAACAGAAATGCTGCTGTCCCTTACCTGGTAATGTGTCATTATTGCTCTTTTCCATATTGGGTGCACAGCGTTGACCATCAGGTTCAAAGACCTGAAGCTTGAATATTTTTTTTTAAATTATGTACTCCTGAAGCTGAATGTTCGCTGTGGTTTCATCTTACATAATTAAATATGGTATTTACAAGTGCTCTTGAGGCATAATAAGTTTTATTTGGTTTTCAGGGAAAACAGAAAAAATTGTGGTGGTGAGTCCTCCCTAAGTTGTTGGTTTATAGTGTGAAAACAATATACTGAAGTGGAGTTGACTCCAGTTCATAGTCCATTATTTTTTTCACCTTACTTCGAGATTGAGCTCAAAGACGCATCCTCACAATTTCTCTGCCTCCGTTGCAGGTGACAAAAAGGAGAGCATTTTGGCATTGGTTGAAATGAGAAGGTTAGGCCTTACTGGTAATGCTTCCTGTGGGGTATCTCTATCCCCACTCCAAAAAAAAAATTCCTTTATTGAAAAAACATCATACATCATCCAACATCATGATCATATCGTAAGATTCTGAATATGGTTTGAGTACATCATTTTGAAGGATTGTTCAACAACAAAACAAGGAAAGATTTCAAAACTTCAATTTGGTCCAAAAAGTTTCACAAACAATTTTTGGCTCAATCTTTCTTTCAGTATAGCGATATGCTTGGGGTGCTTAAAGGCTCAGTCCATACTTGCAGATGGACGAATTGGTCCTTCAACAAATAATTTGGTACAGTTGAGTTTATTTTTTGCCTTGCCCTTAAATAAGTTATTGCCTCAACCATTGTGTGTTTGAAGCATCACTAAATCCTAAGTCAGCAATTTCCAGGAAAGTCTGCTAGAATATTGTGTGTGTGGTATGGGGTGGGGGAAGAATCCACTAGCAAAAGTAATAATCCCACCCTTTAAAAAAATCATTTTCTGTCCCATGCCAAGATTCCATTGGATGGGAAACTGTTAGGAATGCATTCCATCACAAAACTAAACAACCTCCCTATTTTGCTGAAGCAAACTGAGTGGAGGAATCCCTTGAAGTGGAGCTTGTTTATAAGAGTGGGTGTTTCTTAAATCTAACAGTATTTGGAATGTGTTGAGAAGTGTGGCTCAGGGTGATTCCACTGCTGTCAAGTTTCCGGGCATTCAGAAAGCTTCTTGTTCTGTACTTTATGGCACTGGTGATCAGCATTCTGTACCAAGGGAATGCTAATGACCGATAGAGTCAGGGAACTGAGACCTACAGTTGGATTTCCTGTTGGATGAAATTTGTGTGTGTGTGTTTGTGTGTTTTTTTTTTTTTTTTTAAGAAAACAGCTGTGAATATGATTTAGAATGAGAATGTGGCTTGTGGCCAGCTGGGATTTTAATCCTTTCCTTTTCTGCCAAATGCAGTGAAAATTGCACTCCCTCCCACCAAACCACTTTTTAGTAATACTTGGAACAATTATGTATCATGTCCTGAGAGTGCAAAGTACTCATCTATATCATCTTGATACTGTCATCTTTACAACAACCATGTAAGGGGCGTATTGACACAAAGTATGAGTCAGGCATAAAGCCCATGGCATAAGAGACATTTGATTTTGCAGCACAGTTTCTTAATCACTATAGTGTACTAGAACTCTTATTTGCCTTATTAAGGAACCTTAAAGATACATTATAGGTACATTATCCCTGCCGGGAAACAAGTAGCTTATGGAAGCAATTCTTAGAGTCAAGAGGGTTAACACCTCTTTCAACATGATTGGGCTGCTCATAGTCAGGCCTCTTATTAGATTCCTTTTTATAAATGTAAAGAGATGGACAATTTCATCCCCTTCCAACTTGAGTATTGTTTACTTTGTACATCATGCATCTCCCTGTAATCTCAAGATCAGCAACTCTAAAGGCTGCAGATTCAGGTCTGTCTCCAAAAATACAGTTTGCTAACTCAGCAAGAGAAGAATTTGGAGGAATTGAAGCATTTGATCATAGTCTGTTTTATTCCCTTTTCAAGTTTTGGAGAATATTTGGAAAAATAAAATAATCTTTTTCTGAAAAAATAGCCAGAGCTGTAGCCCATACACTCACTCTGACTGGTCTTTTTGCAACAATATTAAATGTTTTTAATGGAGGAGGAGTGCCATTTATTCAGGCATTATCCCTCAACCCATTCAGATATCAAAGCATATGAATATTAAACAGTACCAATACAAATGTATTGTGGGCATTCCTTATCCATGGACATGATATCCAGAGATCGCAGTCCCTGCAGATGTTGAGCCCTGTAGATGCTAGAGAACCTGTACCTGTAAATGCTGTTGAGCCTCCTAAATGCAACGAGGTGCACAATCCAGAGTAACTATGGGGAGTTCTTGCTCCAGTGTAAGAACAATTTACTCTGGATTGCAATATGAATTTCCCATAGTTTTTCACTTGATGGTGCAGTAACTACAGGTGCACGAAATGTCTCTTACGTGCTCCCATAGTTACTCTGGATTGTAGGGTTAGTGTCACTCCCAGTTTGAGCCAGCAATACATGGTCATGCACAAGAAGTCCTATGAAGTTATCCATCATGAATTTCATTATCTGTTGAATTCTTAATATGGTGGATGGGGGTGGTCTGGAATGGATCCCCTAAAGGTGTCTGTGGCCACTATACAGTGCATTTTTGGCAATTTAATATTGAATACTTCCAAGACTGTGTATGAATGTATGAAGCTAACTTTTGCTGTGTAAGGTAGCAGTTCACTAAATAGCATTCTCACTTTGAAATATCAGGAATTGCCACTGAGCTACAACTGTTCCCTTAAATTGGATTTTGAGCCTCTTTATTAGAATTTGCTCCAGCAAAATATTTGAGATTGTGGCACCTCTAGTTCTCTGGAGAAAAACTGTATATTTAAGTACTGTACTTATTTTCAGGGCTCTATCTTGCTTTATTTTTTTTAGTAAGATGAGTGAAGGTGAAATATTTTAAGATGCTCTCCAAAGTACTTGCTTCTAGTTGGACTTAAGTGACATTGTTGTGCCCATCTTTTCCATGTTGGGTAAAGGGATGAGTCATGTATTTTCCTGGCTGCTCTACCAAGGCAAAATAATGAAAACCAACTTCATGGGTTGGCCAATTAAGGCAGAGGTTCCTTTCTGGGGATGATGCATTGTTTACACTCACTTCTTAAGATGTTATGGCTAGTTTTTATTAAAACATTTCCATTAAAGAAAACACCATGAAAATTGCAAGGTCTTGTGATTTTTAACTGAAGGGTTAGCTGGCCAGCTGTAGACAAAAATTACAGTACAGCAGTAACTTGGTTTACAATCATAATTCATTTGGGAAGCATGCTAGTAATCCAAAACGGTTGTATATCAAAGCGAATTTTCCATAAGAAAGAAACTCAGACAATTCGTTCCACAACCCAAAAACATTCATTAAAAAGTGGTTACAATAATATAATACAAAACAATAAAGAAAATACAAAGTAGAAAGAAAAATAGAAAAATAGAAAGAAAAGATGTCTTGTTTATCAAGACATCACTTTTATTGCAAGTCAAAATTTATTAGAAATGTTTGCTTGTCTTGCAAAATGCTCTCATAGAATCATAGAGTTGGAAGGGACCTAGTAGGTCATCTAGTCCAACCCCCTGCCTGCAGCAGGAAATCCACCTAGAGTATCCCCAACAGGTGTTCGTCGAGCCTCTGCTTGAAGATCCCCCGTGAGGGAGAGTCCACCACCTCCCTTGGCAATCTGTTCCACTGCCGAACCGCCCTCACCGTCAGGAATTTTTTCCGGATATCCAACCGGAATCTCCTCTCTTGCAGTTTGTACCCATTGGTTCTAGTTCTGCTTTCAGAAGCAACTATGAACAAATGAGCCCCTTCCTCCCTATGACAGCCCTTCAAGTCTCTGAAGAGGGCAATCATGTCTCCTCTCAGCCTCCTCTTCTCCAGGCTGAACATCCCAAGTTCCCCCAACCTTTCCTTGTAGGGCTTCCCTTCCTTCCCACTGATCATTCTTGTCGCTCTCCTCTGGACTTGCTCCAGTTTGGCTGCATCTTTCTTAAACTGAGGTGCCCAGAACTGAACACAGTACTCAAGGTGAAGTCTGACCAATGCTGAATAAAGAGGAACTAGAACTTCCTGCGACTTGGAAGCTACAGTCCTCTTAATGCAGCCTAAAATGGCATTTGCCTTGTTTGCAGACACATCACACTGCTGACTCATGTTCAGTTTGTGATCCACAGCGACTCCAAGATCCCGCTCACATGTTGTGCTGCCAAACCAAGTATCCCCCATTTTATACCTGTATTTTTGGTTTTTATTACCCAAGTGCAGAACTTTGCACTTCTCCCTATTGAAATTCATTCTATTTGTTACAGCCCAGTATTCTAGTTTATCCAGATTCTCCTGGAAGTTTCTCCTGTCTTCTGTTGTATTTGCTACTCCTCCCAGCTTGGTTTCATCCGCAAATTTGATCAGGCTCCCCTGTATCCCATCCTCTAAGTCATTAATGAAAATTTTAGAGAACCGGTCCCAAGACAGAGCCTTGGGGTACCCCACTTAAAACCGACCTCCAAGTTGACATAGAACCATTTACTAAAACCCTTTGAGTGAAGCCATCGAGCCAGTTGCGGATCCACCTAACGATTTCCCCCTCTAGCCCATATTTTTCCAACTTCCCAATTAAAATGTCATGTGGGACCTTGTCAAATGCTTTGCTGAAGTCAAGATAAATGACATCCACAGCATTGCCATGTCCAGTAAGCTCGTAACCCGATCAAAAAAGGAGATCAGATTTGTCTGGCAAGATTTATTCTTGGTAAATCCATGCTGGATTGTTTTGATCACCGATTACTTGTCTAGATGTGCACAAATTGTGTGTTTGATGATTTGCTCTAATATCTTGCCCGGGATTGAAGTCAAACTGACTGATCTATAATTTCCCGGGTCTTCTTTTTTCCCCTTCTTAAAGATTGGGACGACATTTGCCCTCTTCCAGTCCAGGCACTTCTCCACTCCTCAGGGATTTCTCAAAGATGATCGACAGAGGCTCTGCAAGGACATCTGCCAGTTCCTTCAGAACTCTAGGATGCAGCTCATCTGGTCCAAATGACTTGAATTCATTTAGGCCAGTTAAGTGGTTTCGAACCAGTTCTCTGTCAGTCTTAATCTGCTGTTCTGCACCATCCATGTTTTCATTTCCTCTTTGTGGATGCAAGCACATCCCTGCATCAGCCAATGATCCCGCACCCCCATTTGCACAGCCCTCCTTCTGAGAATAGACGGATGCAAAGTAGGAGTTGAGCAGCTCAGCCTTCTGGTTTCCAGACACCTGTTGTCCATCTTTGTCCAGGAGCAGCCCCACCCCCTCGTCTCTCCTCCTGTTCCTTTGGGCATATCTAAAGAAGCCAATCTCTATCCAAGTTACTTTTAATCCAACGTTTATTGTATACCTCGAAAGTAGTGGAGGTTGACCTCTTAAAGATGGTGCAAATCCAACCCATTGGGTGCTCAGCTAATTGCAAAGCTCTATGTACCTCTGGTCAAAAGCCCATTTGTTTGGAGAGAAGTCTTAGTGATCCTGATGGAATGTAGCTTTTCAGAAGGTGCACTTCGAGCTCAATCCTTACCTTGTCTATTCAAAAGTTAGCCCCATTGTATTCAATAGGGCTTACTCCCAGGAGAGTGTCTTTAGGATTGCAGCCTTAGAAGATTCTCAGCCTGAGGGTAACACCTTTATGTAGAGTTTTTAGTTTAAAATTCATATCTCACGTTTCAGTTACTTCAATTCTCAAAACTTGAAACAGGCAATGCCATAAAACAAGTTGGTTCATAAAAATGCCACAATAAAATGTTAAAGTTAAACCAGTGCAGACTGCAGAAAAATAAGAACAGAATGAATATACCTCCCAGTTCCCTTGAGAAGCAAGAAGACCTTAATAGGTCTCCAGAGAAGCCCACACATATGGCTCCAGCATATTTCATACAGAAAGGAGTTCCATAGGTGAGGGAGCCACCAATGAGAAAATTCTGTTGCATTAAATGGACAACATAATGCAGGTAGAACTTGTTTATCTGCAGATCTTACATCTGTATATCTGACTCCACATTGAGCTAGATGAGGCTGTGCCTGAGCCCACTGATGTCCTCTCTGGAAGATTCATCTCCCAACCATTATGCCATTCCACCACCCAAAGAAGTGCCAAGGAACCCAAAGTCAGCGAATACAGCCACCTGCCTAGGTTCTGCAGAGCACATTGGGGTCCCAAGCTGAGCACTTGGGCCAGGTGAATCTGCATGGGCCAGATTAATTTGGGTGCTAGGCTGGATCAGGTTGGGGGGACACTGAGTATATAGTCACTATATATGTGAGTAGCTATGCATATATAAATTGTCTATATAAAGAAAAAAAAACTATTAGATACCTTTGGATTTAGTAAGATGAAACCAGCCTCATCGCTGGTATTGTGAGAAGAGTCTGGCTTCTAGTTGGGGCTGAACTCAACCACCCATCATTGAACTCACCTCTTCCAAGCAAAGAAACAGAAGCTAAACCAACATACACTATATGTAAAATAAGTAACCATAAATTTCCCAGTTTTTTAGATGTAACATCTTCTTAAGACATGTATCCAGTGTTAAATGCATTGTTGTTCCTACGTTACATAGAATAGATGAAAAAGACTGCAACAGGAGTGAGATCCCTCTTCACCAAATGCTCTGCAGAAGAACAGCATCTTTGTTATGGGTCTGAAGGAAGACAAGGAAGAGAGCTTGACAGATAGGCAAGTTTCACAACCGAGACACTGTTACTGTGAGATCCACACCTTGGACATTGTTGTGTCCACTTTGAAATGTGTCCAATGGGTAAAAGTGCACATAAGCCGCAGGGAACTGCTGTTCGGCTCCAGTCACTTTGGTTCATGAGACTTCTGTGGAGCTTCTATGTTACCTTTCCTGTGCTTTAGAGTCTTGCAGTGTAGATAAGCAATCCTGACATTTGGACTTCATTTGGATGGAGTTAGTAAGATAAAACGAAGCACACTTTCAAGTTTATCGCTTGACATTTAGGCAAACACGCAATCAGTCACGTCTGGGAGTCTGCTGTAGCCTCCAATGCTGCAGAATCATGTTGAATTTCTCCAATTTCCTATCTTTTTGCTGGCTGCAAATTAAAATGGCATTTGTAGTTTCATATTGCACTGCTGGCAAAATGCTTGTATCCTAGGAACAATGCTTTACAGATATCTATATCACTGAACCCTGCAATAATCTCCATCTTTGCTGCTTTTTGTCTTGTGTTTTTTTAAAAAAAATATAACTGCAAACATCACATTCAGAACCACTGTGGTTTAGTAGATGCAGCATTGGACTTGGATTCTGGATCTGAATTCATATCCCTGCTTTGGTGTGATGCTCACTGGGATCTTGGGGCAGTGTGTGCCTTTCAAACTCAGTGGGGCTTATTCCCGGATAAGTTGACCACAAATATCATCTGTGTTGTGGAACAGCTTGGAGGAAGTGTAATCCAAATGATACAAAGTCAATCAAACAAGTTTTCAAAATGGCAGCCAAATATTTTTATTTTGATTAAATGGATTGTGAAAGAGCACAATTAGTATGCTGAGTGACACGTGGGGGCCCATGGAAAGATAACATGCAGGCCTCCGTCAGTCTTGAAAGACTATGGTATCGTGCTCAGCGCTGCATATGCTGCACGTGAAGCATGAAAGCCTGGGTTGGATTGTTATGGAGGATAAGCTGTTACCCAAGCAGCAGATCCCCCCTCTCCACGCCACTGAATTAGTCCAATGGAAAGGCAGAACCAATACGATTGGATCCAGCTGGCGTCGTAGAGCGGGGCTAAGACAGGAGCTCACCCTGTCTTGTGGGGCCGACCAGGGTCTCGAACCAACATAACTCATGGATAACTGTCTCTTCTTCCTCCTCCAGTACTCTGCTAACTTTTCCTCCCTCCCCCAGCATGAGTTTTGCAAGGACGCAATAGTGTAGCTATAAGTGTGGTGGTCAGGGTGACTAGATGCCCAAACCTCAAAAGGAGGACAAGGTCTTGAATACCTCTCAGCCTGCCCTTTCCAGCAAACAATGGCACATTTGTCTACTCACGAGTAAAGCAGCAATGTTGGGCACTTTCACTTTCCCATAGAGCTCAATGTATATTTTTGATTTTTAGTTTTTTTGGCCATAACTTTGGATAGGAAGGAGATATTTCAAAACAGATTTTTGCATTGGATTCTGCTCTTCAATACAAATCCAACAACATAATGGGGTACTGCACACCATTGCAAAGTTCCAAAATGAAGCCCAAATGGAGGGCAATGAAACCCTTTTGGGGGACACTCAGCCAGGAGGCTAAAAAAGAGTCCAAATCTGGAAATTTCCTGTTAAATGATCACCCTGGTGGTGGTGTGATAAGTACTGCAGGAAGCTCTGCTTCACTTCCCTCCCAGACCAACTGGGAATATGATAGGAACTGAATGATAGGGAACATGATAGGAATTGGGAACATGGGATCTGAATGGAAGGGAAGATATCTGCAGAATTATAACTGATCTCTTTGGAGGTACAGACCATAAATCCCATTTTTACTGTCTGTGAAAGGTGTGCCTTCAGTTCATCTGTGAATGCTGGTTTCACTAGGGTCAGAATTCATAAGATTCCTGTTGAGAAGTTAGAAGTGTTACACCTTCCATGCCTTTACTCGTGTGTGGGATAATTGCATGGATCATGCTGCAGTGGCTGGATAATGTGTTCAGTGAGGTGATGTTGAGGAATAGGGTTTTATATCAAGTACTGCAACTGCAGCTTCACTTATATCAAGTGAAGTAACTAAAAAAAAGCACTTGGCTGTAATCTGTCCATCATTCGCTTACACTTCATGTGAGGAGCAAGACTACTTTGCACAAATCGCTAATGGTGCTGATCACATGAGCATAATATTGTACTATATCAGTGGTAAGATAATGCTAGTTGTTGCATTTTGTCTCTTAAAAAAGGGCACTTGGGGGCCTCTCCCGGCAGAGAGACAACCATCTGGAACGGGGACACAAAGGGGCTTCTGTGCCTGGTTTTGTATAACTCTACAAAGGGTGTAAGCTGAGCTGTGGGGGGGGGGGACAGGGGGGCGGCAGTCTGCTGAAACTGGCCCTGTCTTCAGTTGCATTTCAGGTATGTCAAATGGTGGAAGGGAGAGTTCAGTCCTGAAATAGTTCACAAAGTCAGAATATAATGGCCTTTTTGGTTATTAAGAGCCCACAATGTGATAAGATTTCTTTAGAGTAGGAATTCACAGAAATGTGAGGTCAGAGTTTTCTAACAGTGGGGTTTTCTAAGAACCTTAGCGAAAGAAATCTTTATGTTGTCACTAGACAAGAGCTATTCTTTCCCTTTGACAACTTTAGTTGTCTTCATTCCTATCTAATGCACTGTGGTGATGCTTTTAGAGATTCAGCCTCTGGCGCATCCAGGTAAGAAAGACCCCTGGAATTCCAGAGAGGCTCTGCCTATCAGTATAATATTGCAGAGCTAGATAGACCAGAGGATAGACGTAGAGGGTGAGGCTTTTGGTACATAAAGAGATGATCTGGAGAAGGATAACCAGATTGTAAGGCCACTTCCAGTGCTTCTTTAGGAGAAGAGTACCCAGAAGTGACATAAATATGACATCATGCAACATTATGATGTCATGCAACATCATGACATCAGTGAATCAAGCCTAGGTTGCTGTGTGCAAAAGCATTGCTATGTTCACTTTATTCCCATGAGCTGCACTTCTTCCTTCGGGGAATAGTTACTAACTGGGGAGTTGTTTTTTATTTTAAATCTATATATCTATATATATGTACTAGTGAAAGCACACCTGTGTTGCAAGAGTAAAATTCCTCGTATGCCTTCCACTGTGTATCAACTGCCCATGCACATCAACCCCTCATGTGGATCCACCCCCATGCGCACATCCCTCATGTTCATCCATCCCATGCGCATCATCCCCCTATGCGCATTGTCCCCCCCTGCGCATCATCCCCCCCTGTGCATCATCCCCCAATGTGCATCACCTCCCCATGCACATCATCTTCTCATGCTCAACTCCCCCCATGCACAACACCCCTATGTACAGCATCCTCTCCAGTGCAACCCCTCCCTCTGAACAACATTTCCCCACCCCAGTGCACCAGGCACTGAGCACCAATTGGCAGGATGTTGGTCAGTTTTTCATGTTAAGTATAGGACAAAAAACATTGCACCCCTTTTCAGCCCCTTAAGAATTAAATTTCTCAACATCAGTTCTTGGGGGGTGTTGATGTCACAGAAGGAACACCCTCCCTGAATTTCATGCTTCTAGGTCCAGGTGGTTGGGGCAGATAATCCCTCAGTTAGGGATTCTTCAGTGGAAACTATAGGCAGGAAAATGTGTTGCACCCCTTTTCACCCCCTTCCAGTTGGAATTTCTGAAAACCGGCTCTTAGTGACTCCTTCTGACATGGAAGAAACACCCCCCCCCAAAAAAAAAAAAAAAAAAATTCACACTTCTAGGCCTAATTGTTTTGGCTGAGCATTGATGAATCAGTGAGTGAGTCAGTGTGTGAGTCAGTGATTTGCCAATTTTATATATATAGAAAAACTGAAAAGTCACTGACTGACTGACTCATCATGACCAGCCAAAACCGCTGGGCCTAGAAGCGTGAAATTTTGGGAGGGTGTTCTTCCAGGAGGAGGGCGGGCTTGCATGTCTCCCTTCAAGATTTTTAGCTCTACCTCCTGTAGCTACTCCACCAGCTTACACATCACCAGGTAAGGGGGCAGCTTTGGATCCCTCGAATCTTTTTCTGGCCTGGCTGGATCTCTGGAGCAACCCACCAGTGGTTGACAGTCGCGGAAGGGAAGAGCCTTCTTTTTGGAAATGTAAACAGCTGTCCAGAATGCTTCAAGCACCCTTGATAAAACCCATTCTAGCTGAACAAGAGCAGCGTGGCATAGCTTTGTCTGGAATTGGTTTGTGTTGCACAATGTTGCGACACTGAGCAAAACAGCTGTACTGATTACTAATAGAGGCATTTTGACAAAACACTAGCATCGACCTTTTTCCCACAAGGAACAGATGTGTACAGGCCATTGCCATTTTCCTTCCTCCTCCCCCCTCCCGTTTTGTACTGACTACAGCTGCAAGCCATGTCTCTCTGTTTCGAATAGTGTAGGTGTGGTGTTTGCAGTATAGCTGTCAAGTAGGATGAATTTGTTATAACGGTTTGATGGAATAGTTATGGTGTGGCTCAGTGTGATCTGTCAGTTGAAAAATCTTGTTCTAGGAGAGAATATTTCTGCCTTGACAATATCTTTTTTTCTGGGGGAGAAAACACTATCTTTTCATATTTCGGGGGGCGGGGGGACTAGTTTATGCACATGTTAAAATTCTGCTCCTGACTCATCAAAAACATTTATCATTGTTGTCAACTGGTAAATAGGTGTTCAAAAGTGTTTACAATCTGCTACATACTTTCTGGCTACAGTTTGGAAATGGAATGTGGTGCTTGCCTTTTGTGACTACTGATTGCAAAATGTCTACTATAGATAGATAGATAGATAGATAGATAGATAGATAGATAGATAGAAAGAAAGAAAGAAAGAAAGAAAGAAAGAAAGAAAGAAAGAAAGAAAGAAAGAAAGAAAGAAAGAGTTCAGGCAAAGGCGCATGATGCTACTTTGAGAATGATGCTAATTCAGATGCATCACTCACCCCGGAATTTGCCATCGCTTGTGGTTATAGGATCACACAGAAACAGAAAGAGCTAAACTCAGGAAGGGTTTACATGAAAATTGTTGGACTCCTGCCAAAACTAATGCTTGCAAGTTGCGACAATTTATCCTCCATCAACTTGCAGCATGCTGCAGCTCTTGCTGTGATATCATGATATTGTGCACTTCCCATCATTTTGTTGCAACATCCTGTTGGAAGTTGGGGGGGCAACTTCTTGACTTTGGGAAAGTGATACTGCACAGGGTGACCATAACTGCAGAAAGAAGACAAGGGTCCCCCAAAAGGACACCTAAGAAAAATGTAGGGCATGACAAAATAAAAGCTAAAAACACTCATATATATTGCTATCATGTGGTTATTTTGAACACTATTATTATTAAATTTTAATCAATTACACAATATATTAATTAAAAGAATGATACATGCTGCCTGCTCTCAAGGAAATTAAGGACAATGAAGATTTTTTTCCAGATCACAAGGCTGAAAAAGAGGACATGCCCTGGAAAACCTGGACATATGGTCACCCTCGATACTACATCTTAGGAGGGAGAAATCTGCACATAGTTCAGAACATGGAAAGGGAAGGAGTGAGACAAACTGTGACTGGTACTGCACTGCAACCAAGAGAAAGATTAGCAGTGTGCATTTATTTGCCTGGAGAAATTTGATCAGCAGGAAGTTAATGAACTATTTCATCTTGAATAATGGAAGGAATGATAAAGAGGTGGGAAAGTTATTACTAGGGTTTTCTACAGCCATCTAATCCAGCAGTATCCAAACCATGGGACCACTGTGCAATGAAAAACCCATCCCTGTTGTGAGTGGTGCTTAGTGTTCTGCCATGCTGTGTCCAATATCTCCCTCCTGCCTTTTCATAACCTTGTTCTGGGCAGCTGTGTCTGCACAAGAGCTTGCCAGGCAAATGTTCTGTAGATATTGGAGGGAGAGATATGAGGTTTATATGTGGAAGAGGGTTGGTTTTTTGTTGTACTGGATCTAGAATCATAGAATCATGGAGTTGGAAGGGACTCAGTAGGTCACCTAGTCCAATCCCCAGTCTGTAGGCTGGATCTGGTCCATGGAGCACACTGCTCTTAAGTGGTGGCCTGAAGGCATTGATAGCTCTTTCTCTGGAATCTGATTGTGTTCAGTGCCTCAGTATGTACTCTATGGGTATTGCCCAATTCATATGCATACCTGGAGTTGAATAGGTATTGCACTATGAAAGGAGTAATGTTGTGTTTAACATACCTGTTTAAATTGTCATATATTTTTGAAAGCAGCAATCATTTGAAAATTAACCTGTTTCATTATCAGTAACTTTTAGAAGTTAATATGATACTTTGGAAGTTGTTGAATTGAAGCTTGCTTGGTTTGCAGTATTGCTGGAGGCATCTGCCTTCCAGCTGTATCTCCAGCTAACAATTGCTCAACTCTAACATCCAGCATTGCAGGAAGGGTGGATTCTTCTTTCAGATGTTTATCCTTCGCACCCAAGAGGGAAATGAGAGAAGTGTACAAGTGTCGGCCTTGTATCTTTCAACACTTGACACTGGATGATTCTTATACAGTTATGCAGTGGAGATATCTTCTGGAGGAGGAAAAAAGTATGGTAAAGTGCCTCAAAAACAAAATCGTTACCATGCAAATATTTTCATGGAATTTGGGGTGGGGGGAGATGAACACAGAATAAAAGTTTAGATTCAGAACACGACCTTGTCTGTATGAACCACAACCAACATTGTGGTTTACTTAGGCTGCAATCCTAAAGACACTTTCCAGGGAGTGAGACCCACTGAACACAATGGGGTTACTTTTGAATAGACATGGTTAGGATTGTGCTGTTAGTGAGGTCTGCTACATGTGGTGTTTGCAGGCATTTTGAATTCAGCAGACGCTTCCCTGGTAATACTATTTAAAAAGTTTCGTTATGTATATTTGTTACACTGAGTGGGCAATAGAGGATTTATAGATTTTTATTTTCCATTGGGTTGGGGGTAAGCTTTCCATGCATCCATTAAAAAAATAGAATTTATGCATGTAATAAAATTGCATGTAAAATTTTTTTTTTTAAATTGCATGTAGCTGCTTGGTAATTATTTTGTATTCTCTAGAACAGTACCTTAAATTAACTGGTCTGTTATCAGTTGTTGTGTGCAAATGGTTGTTGCCACTTACATGCACTGGCGACAACAGTCAAACCTCCGGAGTCATTAACTGAAGCCTCTTTCCCTAAATACTGCAGATGATACAACAATAGGTTGCCATTTGGGAAGGAAACATTTCCGTCTCTCAAACCACTAATTTTAAAACCTAGGGGAAAAAAACAGCATAAAAAGGTGTGGCACCTATTTTGGTTTGTTTTCTGTGCACTGCCAAACTTCCAGGATAGAAGATAAGGGACATTTTGTTTCACTCTCTGCCAACTATCAACTACCACATCACCTGTAACGTTAAGTTAAACTAGCAGAGTTTAATGGAACTTACAGCCCTGTATTAAGTATTCCTCCCAGGGAATGGGCTCCATTCATCTCAGTGGGACTTAAGAGTTGTATTGCCTATTCATTATTCATTTTAGTTGGATTGGAATGCATTCAGGTCCTCCTTCTCACCAGATTGCTTTAACATCTGTGTTGTGTGTATCACAGGTCATATGATCAAAGATGAAAAATACAAACTGTATTTCTTCAAAATACAAATTGTGCTTCTTTTCTGTTGTTGTATAGTCATTCAATTGTGTCCGACCCTTTGTGACTTCATGGACTGCAGCATGGCAGGCCACTCTATCCTCCACCAGCTTCTGAAATCCATCCAAATTCATGTTCACTGCCTCAGTGACACTAACCTTCTCCCTTCTCATGATGTGTTCACTCTTCTCATGAAGGAGTCCTCCCTTCTCATGGCCAAAATATTTGAGCTTCAGCTTCAGTATCTCTCCTTCCAGTGAACAGTTAGGGCTGATATCCTGCAGAACTGACTGATTTGATCTCCTTGCAGTCCAACAAACTCCCAAGAGTCTTCTCTAGCAACTCTTCTTCTCCATCCATATTTAATTGGAAACTGATAACTTTCTGCCCTTGATGTATTTCAAATCTATAACACATTAAACTGTCTTAAGCAAAACATTAATAGGTAAAGGTGTCCGTTGCCGGTTGCCCCGCTAGTCATGACTAGCTAAAAGAGATCATCCACTTGAAAGAATGCCCTCTTGCATGTGTCCTGGAAGATTATGTGTAATTTGAAATTTGGGAAGTATTACTTTAGAACACTACTTCCCAGCCTTTGGTCTGCAGGACATGGATAGTCTACGAGACCTGAGAAGTGGCCCATGAGGTCTCAGAAAACAATGATTGCCTTCTATTGTTTCCAGTGTCTCACTGAGTGAGCCACTCCCCACACTGACCACTACAGAGAACGGAGAACAGACTTGACACAAGTGTCAACTGTGGCTGTGGATGTTCCTTTTCCATTGGTCCATGGGAGAGAGATGGCTTGAGAGACATTCACCCATGTGTACCATTCAATCCCCAGCCAGCAACAAAAGCAGCAATCCACAAATCTTCTCTAGAAATAATGAATCTCATAAATCTTCTATACTTTTAAGTTTTCATTTATATTTAACTAGCGAAAAGCATAGCCGCGTTGTGGGTGTAACATTTCTCCCTATGCCATCCCCCCATGGCGCAGAAACACCCCATGTGCCACTTCCCCCATGAACATCATCCCCCATGTGCATCATCCCCTCATGAGCAACTTTCCCCATGTGCATCATCCCCCATGCGCAATTTTCCTCCATGCTCAACTTTCCCCATGCGCATCATCCCCCCATGCACAACCTCCACCCATGCCCAACTTCCCCCCATGCACAACTTCCACCCATGTGCAACTTCCCCATGCGCAACTTTCCCCCATGTGCATCATCTGCCCATGTGCAACTTCCACCCATGCCCAACTTCCCCCCATGCCCAACTTCCCCCCATGCACAACTTCCACCCATGTGCAACTTCCCCCATGCGCAACTTTCCCCCATGCTCAACTTTCCCCCATGCGTATCATCCCCCCATGCGTATCATCCCCCCATGCGCAACTTCCACCCATGCGCAACTTCCACCCATGCGCAACTTCCACCCTTGCGCAACTTCCCCATGTGCATCACCCCCTCAAGCGCAACTTTCCCCATACGTATCATCCGCCCATGCGCAACTTTCCCCCATGCGCAACTTTCCCCCATGCACAACCTTCCTCCCATGCGCATCATCCTCCCATGCGCAACTTCCCCCATGTGCATCATCCCCTCATGTGCAACTTTCCCCATGCGCATCATCCGCCGATGCACAACTTTCCCCCATGCGCATCATCCCCCATCCGCAACTTTCCTCCATGCTCAACTTTCCCCCATGCGCATCATCCCCCCATCCACAACTTCCACCCATGAGCAACTTCCCCCATGTGCATCATCCCCTCAAGCGCAACTTTCCCCATGCGCATCATCCGCTGATATGCAACTTTCCCCCATGCGCATCATCCCTCATCCGCAACTTTCCTCCATGCTCAACTTTCTCCCATGCGCATCATCCCCCATGCGCATCATCCCCCCATCCGCAACTTCCACCCATGCGCAACTTCCCCATGTGCATCATCTCCTCAAGCGCAACTTTCCCCATGCGCATCATCCGCCGATGTGCAACTTTCCCCCATGCGCAACTTCCCCCCATGCGCAGCATTCTCGCCAGTGCAACCTCTTCCTCCAGGCACTGAGCACCAAATTGGCTGATGTGGTTCAGTCTCCCATGTTAAGTATAGGACAGAAACACGTTGCCCCCTTTTCAGCCCCTGAAGGGTTAAATTTCTCCAGATGGTTCTTGGTGGGTGTTCAGGTGACAGAAGGAACTCCCAGAATTCCATGCTTCAGGCCCAGCAGTCGGGGCGGAATGTTGCTGAGTCAGCAATTCTCAATGCAAAGTATAGGGAGAAAAACGCGTTGCGCCCCTTTTCACCCCCTTCCGGTTGGAATTTCCGAAAACCGGTTCTTAATGCACCCCTCAGTCATGGAGGGAACACCCACCCCAAATTTCATGCTTCTAGGGCGGGCAGTTTTGGCAGGGCGGTGATGAGTCAGTCAGTCAGGCAGGCAGGCAGGCAGTCAGTGAGTCAGTGAGTGACTTTTCTCTTTTATATATATAGATTATACTCAGGGGTTTTTTTTTTGAGGGGAAACGCACTGGAATGCAGTACCATCACCTCTGTAAATGAGTTTGGTGGCCCCCAAATAGACATAGCTATGATTGCAAATAATTTCATGGTTGAGTACCTATGAGTACCAGCAGATGAGTTCCAGCACCTATTTCCCAGAAAAATAGCACTAATTATTCTTAATTTAATTTATAATTTCATTTATATTATACTTCATACTTTTAATTTTTTGTGTGCAGAGGGTGGGGTTGCAAGTAGTACAATAATTCCAATTTTTGTCTCAGTGATTTGTGGACTCCTAAATATTGGGAACCCATTACCTTAGAATAAGTACTACTGCAATGCCTTAGCTATCTTTGATAAACAAGTTATTCTTGTCTCGCTTTCTTCTCTGCAGCATTTGTCCCTTTTTCAAACCTTTTTATAGTTCATAGAATCATAGAATCATAGAGTTGGAAGGGACCTAGTAGGTCATCTAGTCCAACCCCCTGCCTGCAGCAGGAAATCCCCCTAGAGTATCCCCAACAGGTGCTTGTCGAGCCTCTGCTTGAAGATCCCCAGTAAGGGAGAGTCCACCACCTCCTTTGGCAATCTGTTCCACTGCCAAACCACCCGAGCCGTCAGGAATTTTTTCCGGATATCCAGCCGGAATCTCCTTTCTTGCAGTTTGTACCCATTGGTTCTAGTTCTGCTTTCAGAAACAGCTATGAACAAATGAGCCCCTTCCTCCCTATGACAGCCCTTCAGGTATCTGAAGAGGGCAATCATGTCTCCCCTCAGCCTCCTCTTCTCCAGGCTGAACATCCCAAGTTCCCCCAACCTTTCCTCGTAGGGCTTCCCGTCCATCCCACTGATCATTCTTGTCGCTCTCCTCTGGACTTGCTCCAGTTTGGCTGCATCCTTCTTAAAGTGAGGTGCCCAGAACTGAACACAGTACTCAAGGTGAGGTCTCACCAATGCTGAATAAAGAGGAACTAGAACTTCTCATGACTTGGAAGCTACAGTCCTCTTAATGCAACCTAAAATGGCATTTGCCTTCTTTGCAGACACATCACACTGCTGACTCATGTTCAGCTTGTGATCCACGGCGACTCCAAGATCCCGCTCACATGTTGTGCTGCCAAGCCAAGTATTGAACATGTTATACCTTTTTTGGGTTTTTATTTCCTAAGTGCAGAACCTTGCACTTCTCCCTGTTGAAATTCATTCTATTTGTTACAGCCCAGAATTCTAGTTTATCCAGTTTTTCAACCCTGATGTGCAAGGAGTGGGGTGGGCTTATTTGGTAGCCGTTTCTTTAATCAGTTTCTCAATCATAAGTCAGGAAAGTTGGTTACTTGTGCCCAGTTGTTCACATGTTTTAATCCATGAGTTTATGTGCAGTCCTGCTCCAGAGAGCAAGAAGCCTCCTCCAATTGCCTGCATATAAAATAAAAATAACCAACTGGCTTCTGCGGAAAACAAATTGAATGTTGTTTCCTCCTGTGAATTTTAGCTCAACATAAGAGGCGGTGTAGAATCCTCTGTGAAATGCTTACAGAAGACGTATTGATTAACAAAAATGTAAATGATTGTGGTCTGTCTCAGGAGAAAATTCATGCCAAGTAGACCAGCCTTGGAATACCAGACATTCAGTTAACGTTTGTGGTTTTCAAAGTACCTTTGATTTTCTTTTTCATTGCAGGAAGCTCATTATAATCTTTTTTTTTTTTAATCAAGGTTGTTTGCCAATAAAGGCTTCTTTGGGTAGCTAAAAATCTCTTCTATTGGAGTAATAAATTTGCAAATAAACATTAGTTTTGTAGAATGTCGCTATTTATCCCTTCTTTGGTTTTCAGCAGACTAGAATTTTCATGAATTTCATCTTGAAAATTGAGAGGAAAGGATTCAGATCAAGCCCATGGGAATGTCATTGGCATTTTTTAATATTTTAGTAGCATCATGTTGTCTTGCAGTTTTTCCTCTTAAAGACCTTAGACAACTGGGCATCTCTCTGTGCTCTTGAGCTAAAAAGTTTTAGGTGGGAAAGCACGGTGTTCCTTTTTGGCTCTCCTTTTCTACTTGATAATAAAAGGTTCCCGCAGTAACTGGATTAAACTTCAAAGTCCTGTAGAAATCCCACAGACATGTCCCTCTTTACGTGTGGATTTATAACCCACATACTTATCTTGACACAAGTTCCAAACCTGTGCTGGAGGGCCTCACCTGACCTCTTAGATGTACCCAGAACTATCTTACAGTTGCTGCCAGAGAACTTTCTGAAGCCTGGGAAATCCATGTGCTGCCTCCGTGGGTCTCAATTACCTCTGGATGTGACAAAACCCTCCATGGGTTCAGTATCCACAGGGTGTCTCCGAATGAACTCCTGTGGATAGTGGGGGTCCAATTATATTTGATTGTACATAAACTCTGTGTAAGTTTTGTGGCTTACCAAGCAGTCATCCACCTATTGTTTGCTTTCAAGAGTGCATCAGTAGTGGGAACGCTAGCACCTCCTGAGTCATATGAAGTTTTGGGGGAAGGGGAGTGTGTATGCTTTTCATGCAATAGGCCCAGGATCTCTTTCTCTTATCTTCACCTAAAAGGATTTTGGTGTGTGGAAAAGATGTCTGTCTAAAACCCTGTAGAAACCTCAGGCTGGGGTGACCAAATTTGCTTAATGTCAGAGCCACAGATTATAGACTTCAGGTGTTTGAGATCAACAATATTTAAGCAACATTAAATTTTTAAATATATTTACTCAGCATGAACATTAAACTTAAATGTTAATTCAGTAAACTCTTGGTTTATACCTGATAAGTACAGTAATTACAAATGTAATTATTTTGTGTAAATCCAAGAACTTTATATTTGTACATCCAAAAAATTAAAATGTAAATACAAAAATTTTGTATTTGATTTCTGTGTTAACTATGATACGAAACAAAGCTCTGTCAACGTATTTCCACCAGCCACACATTATATGTCCAAGAGCAGGTGGCTTGCGAGCCATGGTTTGGCCACCTCTTGCTTACAACCTACAAATTGAATATTTATTGGAATGAGATCAGATGAGTAATCACATAAATGTACCTGTTGGCAGCTAAACACACATGCCACCTGCAAATGGTTGGAGACTTTCATTTCCTGCCATGCTGCAATCTCGAGACCATGGCTGTGCTGAATTGCAGTCAATTGTCCTGATCTATCAATGGCAAATTGAGCCTACAAACAGATTTCTGGAAGCAATTCTGTTGCTACAAGTGTTCCACAAGCTGCTGCATGGAGGATGAGAATCATTTATATAGCAACAACTGGACACATATACAAAAAGACACACAGGGACTAAGAAGGATGGAGGATGTTGCTCATAGCTCAAACGTCTATTTCTTAGTATTTCAGCTTAGGGTATGCCTGGATGATACCCTCATGGGGCTGATCAGCAGGAAAGCTGGAGTTTGCATCACATAAGCGATGCCACGCATGGCTTCACTTAGAAATCTTCGGTGTGCCAATGTGAGAATGCTCCTTGAGAGAACACTGTGGCTAACTGTGTGCCATAACTAGAAAAGAGAACATGGGCCCCCAAAATGTAGGACACCCAAGAAAAGTATAGGACATACCAAAATAAAATCTTAAAAACATTGCTTTCGTTTGATTAATTTAAACAGTGTATTATTATTAAATTTAAAATTAGTATGTATAGTTGTTACATAAAATTTATGAATTACAAGAAGCTACATTAAAGTTTTTTTTCTCCAGAACACAAGGCTAAAATCCAGGAGATGTCCTGGAAAAAGAGAACATATATGGTCACCCTGGCCTAAGAGAATCATCTGTTTGTTGTAGTTTAATTTTAGGCACAGCTAAACTGCCTGTAGTCTTCTGTGGCACGAGTGAGTATTAAAGAATAGTGCTGCGAGGTGCAATCTTGGCTTAGAGGCTCTCATGGGTACCGTTTATTTCCTGCTCCTTACTGTCAGCCAAAGTACCGTACAGTCTTTAATGTACAATAGAGGTCTTTTAAAATTTTTATTATTTTTAAGCCTGCTTGGGAGTTATTACTGTTTCCATGGCATTTCCCTGACAGTGTCAAAGAATTCTTGGAATCCAAGATACAGTATAGCACAAGCACTGTGTTTTGAGTATTAACATTTTTGTAACATTAAATCTTCACACCACAAATTAGGTAATGTTTACCAAAGCTGTTGCATCCAATTTGATTGATCTCCTTGACAGTACTGCAGTTTTAATAAGTACCTCCATGGAGTTACTTTAATAAATACTTCTGAGATTTCATAACTTCTCGGTGGAGTTCACCCCAGCACTATCTCAGCCCCCAAATATGAAATACTAGAAATAAAAAGCAATGTAATCCACAAATCAGTATGACAGGCATGCATGACTTTAAATCAGTTTAGTGCTTGGCTCTAAGGGCACAATCCTAACCAATTTAGGCTGGCCTAACTCACTTGGCATATCTTCTCATGGAGGTGTGACGTGCACTGGCTTTAACCCCTTCGGGAGTGGTGCGCAAAACCCGTCTTTTTGAAACGAAATGGAAAACGTTACTTCCCACAGAGTAGCATGGTACATGTATCCCAGTGTATCAGAATTATTTTCGTTAAGCTAAAAGATTAGTTCATCTAAAATTAGATGATGTGGACTCAAAGGATATAAATCTGTTCGTGTTTATTCAAATGATTCAGCCTTTTTCAAAGCCCAACTGAATTTTGGTGTGAGAAAATTGGCAACTCTCACAACCGTCGGGTGCCTCCAGATAATCTTTAATAATCTGTGAGGAATGCATGGTTCATTCCTCTTTTGGTCATATGTTGGAATGCCGGGGCAAGTTGCATTTTTGTGATGCAACTAGATTTATAGAAATATATTAATTTGCTGCCTGCCTGCAGCTAGTCTGTGAGGTGCATTGCTGCTCTTAAAATAACTGGATATTCTATAAATGGCAACAATGTGAGAAAAGTCCATCCTCCCTGATTTTCAGCCTCCAAAAGGCGCAGTCCAACAGGCTGCTGATTCCATAAATTGCTGAGTAAAATCCAAATGTGAAGACTTTAAGTACTGAATGGTTTCAAAGGTTGACTATGGCTGCAATCCAGAGTAACTATGGGACCTTTTATACCGACGTAGCCACCGATGGGAAACCTAGGGGAAATGCATAGAGCAATCCAGAGTAAGTGCCTCTTACGTCTTCCTGTAGTGACTCTGGATTGTAGGGTAAGGCTGCAGTCTTAAATGTACTTTCCTGGGAGTACGACCCGTAGAACACAATGGGGTTTACTTCTGAATAGACATGGTTAGCATTATGCTCCGAGCAAAAGAAATGCTGCGTCACAGCAGTGCATAGCTTGATAATGCATACCTATTTTAGGGGCATGTTTATTCAAAAGAACGTTCCAATTATTGTACCTCCCAAGTGAATGCCCTCCGGGTTATCGTCAAAAACCAAAAACCATGCATTTGCAGGTTGCCAATAAAAAGGGGCTAATTAAATATATTGTTCTTGGCTAGTGTTCTTTTTATACCAGTGGATAAAAGATGTGGGACTTTTTAAAAAATGCATTCCAAGCCAATTAAAACTATTAATTTTAATAATGCATTTAAAGAGTCTCTGCAAGATAGCAGTTGCTTTTTCTCTCTTATCACGGTGATCTGGTTTAGTAGGAATTTAGGATTTGTTGATACCATGGCAGACAATTGTGTTATTGGGCCTAGTATTGTGAAGCCATGGACTCAGCATCTCCTCCTCAGGAAATTGGGGTGCAAAGCATTCTGGCGCAGTTTCCCAGGAAAGAAGTTGCCTGGCATGAAGCTCAGCCAGATTTGGGAGTAAAACTAGAGGTGAAGGGCACCACTGGCTGTTGTTTGGAGACCACTTTTATATACATATATTGCCTCATTTATGAACATGTGACACATGAATGACTGTGATGGCAACTCTTGCATAGACTCACCAAATATTTGGTGCTTCTGTTCAGGCATGAGAGCACTGGGCCAGTAAGATTTGGTGGTTTTTTCACCTATGTAAGTTTCAGGTTACATAGGAGCCTATCGATCTCTAACCTCTTCTTAAATTTCAAACCAAATGTGGGTTGTGATCACAATTTTGAGAATTTTCACTTGTTTTGGAGCACTGTGGTGTGGGGTTCCAAACACTCCCAGGAGGCTTCTGGTAAGTGGCATAAAGCCCCTGCACCCCTCCAAAGTGACAAAATACTTTGGATCACATCTCTGCCTTCCTATTTCCTTGCCCTTCCAGATGGCAGAGGCCAGGGCCCTCATAATGACACCCCATATGACACCCCACAGGTTGAGTTGTCATAATACTCTAGTATGAGAACCACAGGTATAGTACATTGGGGAATACTGTATTTCTGATACACAACACTTTGTCTCGAATGTGTTCTTGAATACCTTGGCAAAAGGGTGACGTCATAGGTCAGCTAGGCAGGACCCACTGCCATCAAAGGGTGTCATTTGGAACAAGACTTTCCAAGGCCTTGCAGCAACGTCTTATTAAAGTGGCATAGTAATATAAATGTCTGTGTGTGTGTGTATGTATGTGCATTTGTGTGTCAACAGATAAGGAACGCACTTGAGTTAAAGTCCTTGAGTGTTGTACTGTGGATGGACTCCATTTGTTCACATGTTGTTCTAACTCAGTTGTGTCCCCTTGATCAGATTTCCGCTGGTTAACTTTTTGGAGAACTCATTTTTCTAACACGAAAGGATTATTTTCAGGGATTTTTCACTTCTTTGGGAGATAATCTTCTCTTACAACGTGGAGCAACTTAGGTGGAGACCTAGATGTGGAAAGGAACTCCAGCCCTCATGGTGCTGAACTCCCACTCACCTCCTGAGCATCAAGCCTTCTGATTCTGATTTGGAAATGGGGAAATGGATTGCAAGTCATCTCCAGGTGCTTTCCACCTTGCATGCTCTGGATTCTGTTCATACTTGGCAGGAGTCTAATGAATTGGTGGTTGCCAAAGAAAGTAGTTATCAGATAGCAATGCCTTAGCATTAGTCTGAAGGAATCACATGTAACGTAAGCTTTTTTTGGATGTGGGTTAATATGATACTGCTTTAAACATCAAATTACTGAGATTATTTTGCACATTTTTTGTTATAGAGCTTTAAAAGAGCCAAAAGATAACATGGTTAATACATTCTTAATACCCAGTCCCTGTATAATTTAAATAATATGTTATAGAAAGTGCTACATCTTCTACATTTCTCAAATTTTTCCTTTTTTATGCAGAGGAATACACAGGAAATTAATTAAGGAATCTTCTTGAGATCTTAAATGCAAATGTAGGAGTTTATTATAATTTTGAAGGTTTATAAAGTTCAATAGTGGACCTGAATAGTTGACAGGTTGGCAGTTTGAGACCCGTGCAGCAGAGTGAGATCCTATTAGTTGCCCAGCTTGTACCAACCTAATAGTTTTGAAAGCATTTACACGCAAGTGGATAAATATGTAGGCATCACTTCGGTGGGAAGGTTACAGCGTCCTGTACACTTTGGGTGTTTAGTCACGACTGTGGAAGTGTCTTCACACAATGTTGGCGCTTTGATCACTTAATGGGGACAAGCGGTCTAGAGACCGTCATGACTAGCAGGACAACATTCTTGGGACAACCTTTACTTTTTTAAAAGGTAGACTATTTCTGGAGTACAGGCTTGACAATGCTATCCCCAAACATTGAAAATTTCATCTACTCCCACTAATATCAGATGAGACTTTTCTGCAGAAGATTGAAGATGGTTTCTAAATACTAATTTTAGTGAACATGTTTATATTGCTCAGCCCTGCAGGGAGCATGGAAGAGGCCTTGACTTAAGAAACCAATTTTGGGGTTTCAGTTAGAGCTGTCGGCTGACCAGGAAAAAAGAAGTGTTTTGCAAGCCGGCAAGTAAATTAATCCGAGAGCTTTTGCAAAAGCGTTGTGTTGTGTTGCTAAGCAGTACTCTGCATTATGTTACTGCGTCGTCATGGCAAAAGAATGGCTGCTCTCTGTCCTTTACACACTACGGAGAATCTATTACTCATCTCCATGGAGTGTCATGAGGCTTTTTCACTTATTTCCCAACTTTCCTTCCAACGATAAACTCTGCTTCGCCTTTTTTTTTCATGGGAAAAGAAAATGGTCCTTTTAATGTTCTCGTTTCTATAATCCACGGGTATTCATTGGCGTGATCTTTGCTCAGACAACACGTCTTGATAACCTTTGTCAAAACAGAATTGTGCATTTCTTCTATACTTGACTTCCAGATTTGTTGTTTTTTGTTTCTGCCATCTTAGGAGTACTAGAGCGTTCACCTGTTCATAAATCTGTGCCATCATGTGAGGACTGCTCACCAGCCCTTCCTTCCAATGCTGTGCAAATGGACAATACCCCCAAATCCAGAGTAACTACGGGAGCACATAAGAGACTTTACGTGCACCCATGGTTACTGCACCACCTAGTGAAAACCTATGGGAAATTTATATTCGAATCCAGAGTAAGTTGTTCTTACACCGGAGCAAGGACTCCCTGTAGTTACTCTGGATTTTGCCCATAATCAGCCGTTAAAGAAGCCTTTTAGGTCATGGTTCTTTTTTGTATTTTGCACATAGTTAGGAAAGTATATCAGGATCTTGTCAGGCAGGTTTAATGAACCTTACTGCAATCAGGATAACCTGGATCACCCTGGCTACAGCTCAGTCTCAGCTGTAAGGACTTGCTGAATAAATATCAGGCAACCTTGTTTGTGAATACAATTGTAAGAGTGATCTGAGTGTTTCACGCTGGAGTAACACATGGCTAGCCTGCCCCTTTTAAATCAGCTTCATTCATAGAACTAGACAACACCTGCTCATGTTCTTTTCACTCTATTTTATTGCCCCTTTGAGATTAAAAATGTTTATTTTTCTATTGATTGGTGAGATCCAGGTGACTCTTCTGAGGCTATGTCATAAAGGGTTTGACAAAGGAATAAAACCAGCACTTTTGTGTCTTCTTTTGTGTCATACCTTGAGTTTTAACTAGTTTGAAAAAGGCCACTTTGGGTGGAAATGATGTCAATGTATAGCCTCTAGTTTGTTTAAACAGAGAGCTGAAGTCATCCTGAATAGAACTTGCCTAATCACAGCCTTTTTGACACCGTTCCAAGGTTTCTGTGAAAACAGTTTGTGTTGAATTGGATGGCAGAATATACCTTGAATCTTGGTTTGTGGTAGCATCTTTATTTTGCTGTGTGTACACAGATTGCAGGTAACAGCTAAAATTGATTAAGGCTTCAATCCTAAAGTCACTTTCCTGGGAGTAAGACCATTGAACACAATGGAACTTACTTATGAGTAGACATGGTTAGGATTGTGCCCTAAAACTATTTCCCCCCCCCCCTCTATGTTTGCTGCTGCTGTTAAAAATCTAGTCCTACAATTGATAAGAAAAAAAGGGATTGCAAAAACGGTGGATTTTATTGAACTGTAGGTTTTGGATTAAAGGCATTTTTGTTCTACTTTGGGGCTCATCCTAATACTAGAGCCTCACAGTGTCTGGTTCTCCTTGGTGTGGACTCATAGGAATCCCAGTGTTTGCCAAGTAGATGGCTGCACTTGCTGTCCAAACAGATGTGTGTTTGCGAACTGTGAACATATTGCTGTTTGTGTGAGGCACTCCATTATGGCTTGAATGGTTTCTCTTGTTCTCGGAGTAAGAGACTAAAATCTTTCAGGCTTTGCTGAACCAGCCACAATCTCGCCAAACCAAACACAAACAGAAAGGTTGCTTCTTCCTCATCATCTGAGAAATACTCCTAATATACATGGTATTCTTCTCACCACCCTACGGGGTCACAATTTCTCTCTTCCTTCGAGTAAATGTGTCTGGTGGATTTCCTCACAGTAGTTTATACAGTTGTGCCCTAGTATCCACAAGGGTGCTCTTCTGGATTCCCCACCCTGCAGATATTGGAAAATGTAGATACCACAGTCGTAGAGCATAGTGACCTTCAGGATGCTTCCCAGCAGCTGGTTGCTTTTGAATAACAAACTGGAGGATAACAGAAAGCCTGACGGCTGCTACGAGCTCTCAAGCTTGTAGCTCTCTTGCTTAAGGGTATTACACCCCTTGCTTCAGTAAGTCTACTTACTGTTCCTACTTAGGTTCCTACTTCCATGTATAAGTGAACCTGTGGATACTGGATCCGTGATTACAAGTATTTGGACAGAAGGTTTGGTTTAATGCAGGGTGTTCAAACGTTTTGGCAGGAGGGCCACATCTTCTCTCCAACACTGTGTCAGGGGCCAGAAAAATTATCTACATTTCAAATTTGAACACATTCACATAAATTTACGTATAAGAGTTCATTATATACATTACAAGGCTTGTCCACAGGCCAGTTGGAGGGCCTTGCCATGGGCTGCGTCTGGCCCCTGGCCGGGGTTTGGACACTCCTGGAATGGGTTGAGCTGTTGTTAATTGCCCAAAGATAGTATAAGAAGATTGCCAGCTTGAAAACACTGGAAGCTGTGCCAGGAGAGACCTTGAGGAATGTGTGAACCACCTTGAAATAAAGTCAGAGGGGAACTCTGATCACTTAAAAGGTGGAATATAAATACCTGTGTATGTAGAAGAACTAACATAACCATACGCTATACAAACATGAAACTATTCAGAGTTTGGAAAGACCATACTTAAGAAATGGCATGGGGCTTTGAGGATGAGATGGGTTCTTAAACGCGACTTGAATGAAGACCATAAAGAGTACCTAGGTGTTCTGAGGAGATGCAGCAAGAGAAAGTGTGCAGTCTTTTGCAGGAGACCTTGGAAAACTGTGGAAGGTTGAACTGAAAGAGTAAACTTGCATCTTGATGGTTCACGTACCTGTCACGGTACAGCTAAATAGAATTGTGTGTGTTCAGCTTGCAGGGTTTTGTGAGCTTTCACTTAAGTATGCCTTTGTTTGCAGCAGTTTGTGCAGACTTGTTTGTTTGGGTAATCCAAGGCTGTGAAGGTACCTGAGTACAGTGCACCTGCCTTCTGAATAAAATATACAATGAACTAGATTTCTGATGTTTTCTGCGCTAGGTATAGTGATTGTCAGCTGAATGATATGTATTTAATTTTTTCACCCTTTCATATGTATTTATTGGTCAATATGAAAATGTACAATAAACTAAAAAAGAGAAAAATAAAAGTAACTCTAATGCTAAGTACACAAAAATACAAAGAAAAAATTTCTAGCAATCTGTGCTGGAATCCATATGGTAATAAATATACTTACTTGGCACATGTATCTAAAAGTGACTTACAAATACCAGCAAATATTTATGTTTGTAGTCTCTAAGCCAGGTGTTCAAATGTTAACATTATCTATCTACAGTATTTATTTACCGCTTTTCAGCTAAAAAGTTCACAAAGTGGTTTATAAAGAAAATGAAAAAATTAATAACTAATTAATAGCTAATGGATTCCTGTCCTCAAAGGGCTCACCATCTAAAATGCAAAAAAGTCCTTTAAAAAGTACTCAATCTTCTGGGTGAAGATGGGACAGCACATCCTTCTAAGTACATATAAGATGTACAGTGGCGCCTCATGTAACAAATTTAATTCTTTCCGGAGGCATGTTCTTTACGTGAAACATTCTTTACGTGAAGCGGATTTTCCCTTAGGAAATAATGGAAACTCACACGATTGGTTCCACAACCCCAAAAATATTCACATAAAAATATTAACTGGATGTAAAAATGATGACAGAACACTGGGATTGAATTCAAAACATGCATTCAATGTGCATGATCTTATGAAGTCTACTTACGCTTCAGTCCTAAAGACACTTTCCTGGGAGTAAGACCCATTTAACACAGTGGGGCTTACTTCTGGGTAGACATGGTTAGGAGGCTGCAATCCAAGACACCTTCAAAGTGTCTCCCCACTCTCTCCTCTCCATCCTGAGCCTCTCTCTCACCTGCTCCCTTCTGGCTAGCCCTGAGCTGCTTCCCTCTTCTCCACTGCTCTTCTTTCCCTCTGCCCAGCAGATGCCCAGCCACAGGAGGAACAGCATGGAAGTGTTGCTTTCACTATGGGCAGGCTCGCTAGGCAGCCCTGATGCTTTTTAAACAGGCTGTTGGCCAGTGCATCTGCCCCAGCAGCCAACGAATGTGTTCTTTACGTGAAGCACAGTTTGTTACGTGAAGCAGAATCCTAGAGAAATTTTTGTGTTACGTGAAACATACTTTACGTGAGGCATTCTTTACATGAGGCACCACTGTATATGTGTGTGTGATATGCATTTACACAGTTTTAATGTAAGCTGATTGATTTAGCTTTGTTGATCCTGTTAGACAATTTTTTTCATATGTTCAGATGCCAGGTTAAGATACATTAATAAAGTTGAGCGTGGAAATACATGCATTATCATAACATGCATTATCATGCACAGTACATGCACAGTGACCTGTCAAAAGTTATCTGGTGGTGGAAGCTACAGTTGTGTGAATTTACTAGGAGAAGAAAACAAAGTACCACTGGGGGACCCAGAATCTTTTGTTAAGACACTGTCTCAAAAGTTTGGAAAAGCATATTTGTGTTACTGAGCTACTGTATTTTTAAGTGCTTTCATTACAATCTGAGACAGGATACAAGGCAGGAATGACAGTTAGCCTTGTCAAGTCAGGTCTCCTCTATGTTCATGCCTTCTCAAATTCCAGCAGTGAGGAGTTGTACTCATTTAAGCTGCAAAGTTTGTAGCTGGAACTATTTTTAGTTAACAGGATGCTCAGCCACTTTCAAAAATAGCACAGATTATTTTTAAATAGCACAGGGCCTGTAAGGTAGGTGTAAATAAAGGTAAATTACATAAACAGTGTTTTCCCCCCATCGGGTAGTGTTTTCCCATTTTTTAATGTTCTTTTCATACAGTTTGCTTCTGACAAAAGTGCTACTGAAGTGGTTGTCTCTCTACAGCTGGATGGGAAAACAGAAGCAGGGGGAAATATGCGAATCCCTCCAAAGCCATGGAGGAAATTGTTTTTAAAACCTGGGATTAGCAGACACTTGAATATCTGTCCTGGGCTCCCGGATTACTGTTCTTCCCATGGCAAAAAAAAAAAGGACAACATGGAATAACTGGTTGCAAAGTACCGTATATACTCGCATATAAGCCGAGTTTTTAAACTCTTTTTTGGAGCTTAAAAAGCTTCCTCAGCTTATATGGGGGTCAAGCAGCCAGCTAGTCCAGCAGGAGTTCCCAGGACCTATTTTTTAGCCTTGTCTCCTGGTAGGGAAAAATACATTGCCCTTCTTTTCTTTGTTTGCTGGCAGCATTCAGCCATCGTGGTCAAAGGACTGACTCCCAGGGAAGCACTGACTGGCCATATGTCCTCTTTTAACTCTTGTGTCCTGGGAAAATATCTTTACATTTACCGGTAACTACTGATGCCTCAGTAAATGTTATTTTATTGGTATCTATTTTTATGGTATTTTGAAATGTACCAGTAGCTGCTGCATTTCAGCTATCCATAGGAGGTCCCAGAAGGGAAGCCTTATGGATGCATACAGCTTATACCTGTACTTAAATTAGAGGCACTAGTTTTTTTCCATAGGGATTGACATTCATGGGACATATTTTCAGAACATCTGGTAAAAAAGTAAATCAAAACAGCCTTAAATGCCCAAACACACACACCCCAAAAAGCAAGAAAACCTCAAGGGATGAGGACAGGGGAAAGAGAGGTTTAGACCAGTGGTCCTCAACCTTTTTGGCCCCAGGGACTGGTTCTGTGTTAAAGAAATTTTCCAGGGACCAGCCCAGGGTGTGGGGAGAGTTGTGCCTCTGGGGACCTGGTGGGAGGGCTTGCCCACCCACAGCACAGCTGTCTCCAGCTGTCAGTCCCATTATAATAAATAGAGCTATTCCTACGTTACTGTGGATAGGATTGCAGGAGAGAGCCCAAAGTCTCAATGCATGTCTACTCAGAGCAGGGTTTTTCAACCTTTTTCAATGCAGGATGCACTGAAGATGCACAAAGCCATCCTAGTCATTCTTATTGGAGAGTAAGCTTCATTAACTATAATGGGATTATTTCTGAGTAACAGGCATTACATTGGATTCTGAGGCTGCGATCTTATCTGCACTTTCCTGGGAGTAAGCTCCACTGACTATAATGAGACTACTGAGTAGACAGGCATAGGATTGGTCTCTGAGGCTGCAATCCTCCGACAGAGCCCCCTGCTGTGAGGAGGGGAAGAGGCACTTGCAGACCAGTCAGGCAGCTGCCAAGGACCTCCAGTGGTCCCTGGACCGGGGGTGAAGAAACCGTGGTTTAGACTAGCACCTGGCTTTACAAATAACTTTTTTTAAAAAATCACTTTTCCTGCTGAGCCAGTTTTTATCATTTTCAGTGTTTGGGGAGCTGCCTTCTGGAGCACTTTTAAGCTCCAGATGCGTGGGATGAGGGCCATTCTGGAAACCTTGCACCCACTGAACTGATCTTCCACACCAGTTAAGGGACATTGCCTACTCATGAGCTGTGCAGTTTCACTTTCTATGGGGTTCAATACATCTTGGAGGAGGGAACTTCCTTCTGGGGTGATTTGTGGAGGCTGCGTTTATTGGATCAGGACCCTTCTGATTATCTTTTACCCCTATGTAGACCAGATTTTAGGCACAAGTGTGTCTATCCAGTACGTTTGCATTACTGTTACACTTGCCTTGTTTAACTCTGCTTCCTATCTGGGCTGCAGGCCGATGAAATTAAATTGCTGATCTTTGGAGATAATGTACTTGAAAACAACAGGTTGCATGATGCTAGCTGAGATGCTTGGATCTATAATTGTGTCTAGTGAAACATTCCCCATGTACAAGGCTGTTTGCAGGGAAAAGCTTAACCTTTAAATATGTACATAACAAGGTCTCCCTTAGAAATGAAATTGAATAAGTCATAAACCCATCTTCTTGAACATGGTTAAGAAGCAGGAAATTTGATTTAACTTTCCTCTTTGTAATTGTATATCACCTTTTCTCTCTGATTTTTTGGGACACATTAAGCTATCAATGTTGGATCAGTGCTTTTGCATTCCTGGTAATTAAAAGGGAAGCCACACTGTCCCCTTTCTCAGAAATAACCATCTGAATGCAGCCTTAATAACTTTGGTATGAGGAAAAAAATTCTAGTATGCTGACAGAGTACTGTAATGTTTGCATTACTTTTTTTTCCTAGCAGCCGTTCTTGAAAAAATGCAACTCAGACATTATTGAAGTAGTTCTTCCATTTCTGCAAAGGAATCGTAATAATTTCCTTTTAGGTTAAGCTGTGTGGTGAGGAGCTTAGAAAGAAGCCTGCAAGTCAACAAAGTTTTTGTTCTTTTTATTTAACTTTGGTGGTGATCAGTGTAATGAACTAATAGTAATCTTACTTAATGGTAGAGGTGTTAATTAAAATCAAAGGAACAGTTTGAATTGGGAATTTGAAACTGTGCCCATGGCATTACAACTTTTTTACTCTTAAAATGATTATGTTTTATTATTATTATGTTGTATTTACTATCCCAGGAGAACTTTATTTTCCAAAAATTTAGTGACTCCAGAATGCTGTCCTTAGAACATTTAGAACTGGCTTCGTCACACCCATTAACCTTTATTGGCTTACTAATACAAAGACTGCATGAAACCACACAATACACAAGTGCCCTGACTTCAGCGTTGTTGTTCATTAGCCCATATCTTGCAGATCTTCTGTAGAAAGACTGCTGCCTCTGTGGATACTGCAAATTGCATCTCTTCTGGATCTAAGAGCACAATACTAACCATGTCTACTCAGTAGTAAGCCCCATTGTGTTCAGTGGGTCTTACTCCCAGGAAGGTGTTTTTAGGATTGCAGCCTTAGTTCCCACTTTAGCCCAGATCAAGTCTGGGAGTCTTGTGCAAGTTTCCTCAAAAAGTGAACAGTCTAAAAGCACATGTGATACTGTATCCACAACCTACCCATGTTGACAGAGCCTTTCAAAGTACGGTACCCCCTTAGGTCTTCCATTGGATGGCATTCCCAAAGGAATAATGAATTACCATTGTTTCCTTTCTATAATAACCAGTACTAACAAATATTTAACCAAAACTATCAGTATGAGCAACACAATGCTTAGATTGCAACATTATTCCAGAAATGAATGATTTCCCTACTGGGATAACTTTGTACCATGGCTAATAGCACAATCCCAACCACATCTACACAAAAATAAGCCCCATTGTGTTCAATGGGTCTTACTCCCAGGAAAATTTCTTTAGTATTACAGCCTAAGTTTCATTAGCTTATACCTGCTAAAATTCTGCAAGCCATCTAGTTCTTCTGATTTTTGTTGGAAAAGAATTTGAACAAATTTCAGACCAGTCTCTTCTGAATGTAATGTAAACGGTAAAGTAAATGGTTGGCCTAAGTAACATATTGGAGGGGAGAGCCAGAGTAGGACCAGTACCTATGAAATGCTGATACAGTATGCACCACAATGCATAAACCTCCCCTTCCACTTTCCATTGGCAGTCTTCTGGGCAACAATCTGCTGCAATTGCCTCCCTGTTGCTATACCATCCAGTAGGACTGTTTTACATCTTATTTAGTTATGTCACACTTTCCTAAGACATGAAACTCAGTAACACTTATTTCTTGATAAACATGCATTATGAGTGTGCATATGAAGTGCAAACATATGCTGTGAGCAGTGATGGGCTTCAAAGAAATTAAGAACCGGTTCTCTGCCCATCTGGCAGCCACTTTTAAATGGCTATTTTTAAACTTTATATGTCCTATCTCTTGTTAACAACCAGTTCTATAGAGTAGGTGCAAAACTGCTGGTGCCCACCACTGGCTGTGAGACACAATATTTCATGTTTGGGGTGTTTTTCCAAGCACACGACAGTAATATACAGTGTTTATTGTACGGGGCTGTGGGTGGTGCAAGTGGTTAAGACACTGTGCCTGTTTACCAGCAGGCCAGGGTTTGAGACTCGGGTCAGCCTCACAAGACACTTTTATCCTTAGCCCAGCTCTTCGATGCAACTGGATCCAATCGTTTCCTGTCTTTCCATTGGACTAATTCAGTGGTGTGGAGAGGAGAAATTTGCTGCTTGGGTAACAGCCTATCCTCCATAACAATCTAACCCAGGCTTTCATGCTTCACATGCAGCGTATGCAGCGCCGAGCACGATACCATAGTCTCTCAAGACTGATGGAGGCCTGCTTTTATTGTACTGGATAGTGGAAGTCAGTATGTGTCACAATTAAATTTCAATGAATGAATGGAGGATTCACTTCTGAATATTCTGTAGCTGCAATTTCCTTGCGCTCATGTAGATCCTGTAGATCATGTAGATCCTGTAGTTGTCACTGGTTATTTCTGTTCATTAGAACTGTAATCTTTGGAGAACTGCTGCTTTGGGTCCCAGGAGAAAGGAGGCAGTTAGTTTGAAGGTACCTAGAGATAGTATTTACTTGTTGATATATGAACCACAATACAGTATCTGGTACTACTGACTGATCCATGCAAATTCCCTATGAAAGGAAAACCTTTTCAGTCCAAAGGAGAAAATGTAAGCATATAACCCATGCAAAGATATTGCTGGATTTGTATATCATAAATGATGCATATAACATTTGTAAGATGTTTGCTACTGAAAACTCTCAGTCTTAAAATAGCCAAGTCCAATTATAGGCTCCTAAGAATTCTTCTGCAGTACTAATCCTGAATGCTGCTTGCCACATTATACTTCTTTTCTCAGGAGGATCAAGGTTGCTGGGATCTCCTGAATTGCAAAGAAGACATGCCTTAGAATAATGTGTTGGTTTTTTTCTTTTGCTGTGCATAATTAATTCCCCCAGCAGTCACCAAATGGCCATTTGTATTCCTACAGGATGTTTGCAAAACATGTAGAAATGGTCATTTGAGAACTTGAGAATCAGTACTGATATACTTGTTGGATAACTGTCTATAAAGGGAAAGGCGGGGAGGAGCAAGGGAAGGAGCAAAGTCCATCTTGTATATTGGGATGGAGACAATTGTGAAATTCATATGTAGCACAGCTGGAGCAGTCCTGGAAACCTAACATCTGTGGCTGTCGAACACTACATTGTTTGTTTCAGTTTGGACTCTTTACAATTCTTTGTTTCTTCCTCCCAATCCCAGGCCTTAAATAGCCTTCTCAAAATGAGCAGTGACATTTTAAAACAACTCTGACTCCTTAGGAAACATGCATCACAGACAACAAAATGTGTCCGCTTCAGACAAAAATGCTCATATAAGTTGGTGTAATGTAATGGCTGAGAAATCGAGCTACAAATTGGAGAGCTTCAGTTCAGATCTTACCTCTGGTCCCCTTGATCAGTGCCTATCATTTTATCTACTACACTACGTGTTAGCAAGTTTGTAGCACCTGTGTGTGTGATGTGTTCAAGCCAGCAAACTGATCCACTAATCATCATTAGGTGCATAATGATGATTCAGGGGTACATAATGCACTCCATGAGCATTATGTTGGAGTACTTGAAGATCACTGGGGATCTTCAAGCAGAGGCTCGATGAGCACCTGTTGGAGATGCTCTAGGGGGAATTCCTGCTGCAGGCAGGGGGTTGGACTAGATGACCTACTAGGTCCCTTCCAACTCTATGATTCTACTTGTGAAAATGTCTATAAATCTATATCTTTCCTTGCATATTTTTTATAGAAAATACTTACTTGCAGTGACAAAGAGGAGGCCTGATTTTGACCCACACTGCCTAAAGGTTTAAGGCTGTTATGGGAGGTAAAGGGGGAAACCTCTTCAGAGAGACTACAGACATGCGACTCTCATTGACATAAAACTTGCTCATTCACAAAGACAGAAATGAATGCGCATACCATGCATATCTGTTGGGAATACAAACATAAAATGCAGACATTATGTAATTCGCAAATACTTCGTTGGTACTCCAACACTGCGATGGTGGAAAGTCACATGAGTACTAAGAGGGATTGTTCTGCCCCCCCCCCCCAAGTGTCAGTTTCATCCTAAACGCAACTCTATAATCAACAGTTGGCAAGTTTCAATTAACTGGGAAATGTTTTCACCGTGTGTGATGGTGGATTTGTGGAATCGAGCTGCTTTTCAACAAACTTCTATTATTTTCCTCCTATCACTTCCTTCAATAGCTGACTGATTTCTTGAGCAGTGTTCACTCTCTTCCTTAGCTGTTTTTAGACAGATGTTTGTCTCTTGTCTAGACAGATGTGATTTACAAAGTGTAGCCCAGCTGGTAAATTGCCATGGGAGTAAGCCTTATTTCCAATGCATAAAATATGGTCAAATGCTTTTGCAGCAGAGAGGCTGAGCTAACAATTCAAAATCGTTTATTCTAGCAGCTGAAGTATTTTGGGGTTTTTTAAAAAAATTGGTCTTCTAAATAGTGAAACTATGGCTGCAGTCTTAAAGACACTTTCCTAGGAGTAAGGTCCATTGAACAAAATGGGGCTTACTTTTGAGTAGACATTGTTAGGCTTGTGCTCTACCTGAGAAGTTGAATACATATTGTTTTAGAGGGCCCAATCTCTAGAGCTATGTAGACATTTGTATCCAGAAAATCCCCAAAAGTCCATTCCTTAGTTATTCCAGCTAAGACCAAGTACTGAATTAGACCAGTGGTGTTGAGTAGGGGCATAGCTGTCTGTGACAAAGTTGTTACTGTATTTTATTGTTTAAGACTATGAATGGGTGCTCATCTTCTGAATTTTTTTAAAAACCAATCTCAACATATACAAACTTTGTGTCTTGCTACTCTCAAAGTTGAGTTAATTCTGAGTCAGAAAAATGGACCATCTTACACAAGGGTGTCCAAACTTTTTGGATATCATTCAAATCAGTCGAATGATACTTTCTAACACAGAGAGGGGGTGATCTTCAAACCAGTTCAAAAGCACTTTCATACAGAGAGAGAAGGTGCACACAGTCTCCCCAGCCCACAGAAAACCATCCAGAGTTACAGGGAGCACTCTTCACTTCTGGAGCATTACAGAGCTTATCTATGGGCCAAATGGAAGGGTCTTACTGAGACTTCATGAGGGCCGCTTTTGGCCCCAGGCTGATGTTTGTACCCCGATCTACATTATTTGCAATGAGTGTCCATTGTGGCTCTTCATCTTTCTAGAGAGAAGCTTGGATTCCTAAAAAAGATCAGGAATGGAATCTGGGACGCTTCATGTGTAAAGCATGTGCTGTATCACTAAACTATGGCTTTTTCATTTGTATCAAAGTTGAGGCTGCAATCCATTTATACAGAGTGTTTCATGTTTTCACCAGTTCATGTTCTGTGCTGACGCTCTAACAGAATTCCCAAGTTTAAGTGACAAACAGGAAGTTGGCTAAACAGGCGAGTTGCCAAAATAGTCCAGTTAGTAGCATATATTTGCTTGATCTGAAACACAAAAAATGAACTTTTCCTAACTGGCAGCTTGCTTTTGAGGTCATCTAGACCTTGGCAGTGGTCCCATTTTTATTTTTCATTTTCACATGCTGGAGCAAATGAAGATACTATTAATGTTATTTAATTCAAGTGGTTGTAAACTTTGTGCAGGGGTTCATCAATAAACAAACCAGATTCAGCAGGCATGTTTGAAAGTTCATTTGCTCTTTTCCTGGAAGCACTGACAAAATATTATGAGCCATCCCTGACACCCTGCATGAACTGTTAACTACCCCTCGAATGAGCTCAACTCTTCATGTGACTGTGTTTTACCACGGAAGATAAGACAAGATTCCTGCTTTCTTATCAAAGTATAAGTATACTGATAAGTATCTCAGTTTATTTATCCATTCGTTGATCTGCACATCTGCTGGATAGATGTGTTTTAAGATAGACATGTTCTTTTCTTATTTATTAAAACATTCACATCCTGTGTTTCCCCATGGCACCCTCAAAGTAGCAAAGACGATAAGAAAAGGGATTTTATTAACCAGTTCCAGAAAGGAAAATTCCACATAGATCAATGACATGCTAGTCAGACCTGTACATGTACTCGTATGTATGTTCACCCTTATTGGCGTGGGGGAGCTATCACTTTTTCCATTCCTAGTTTAAGTCCTTGTGGGTTGCACACGTCTTCTTTAGCTAGTCTTTAATTTCTCATTAGCCTCTTTTTCTGTTTCCTGCATAAGTGACCATAACCAGCTGTATCTCTTGTTATGCAGTATATGGATTTTTTAAAATAAAACTTTGTGTAACTCAGCCAATCTGTGATTGGGTTTTTCCCCACAGCTGTGCTAAGATAGAAAATTTGATTCTGTGTATTCACAAAATACTGATACAGTGGATAGGGGCATAAAAATATTATGTACTTCTATTGAAAGAATGGTTTAATAGTTTTCTACATGGAATACAAGTGAGAATTGTGGTAAACAATGATTTTTGCTTCTAAACTTTAGACTTTGTTTTTGCTTCTCAACATTTTAAATAAAAATGTAATGGTGTATTGCAGTGGTTTCCAAACTTGTGGAGTCTTTGCAAAGGAGGGAGAAAGGCAGCAAATTAATCTCCATGATCACACTGCTGATAGGGATGGAAGAGAGGGTTACACTTACCCATCACTGTGCCAGCGTCCAGGAGTTGCAGGAGCCCCAATGAGGCCTCCAAAAGGCTTCCCAAGCTATGGATAGTATAAAAATTGTAATTGTGACCCACTTTCAGTTTGCAGTAGTTGCTTTCCCCCTACTCTTCCCCTTAAGGGGCCCAGCACTATTCACAGGCTCACACATCACAACACCCCAGTCTGAGAACCTAAGGCTCTAACCCTAATCTCCAGTGAGGCCATCCTAAACCCCCCGCATAAGTCCTGTGCTGACCTGGTATGTCACAAACGTGCCATACGGCACTTATGCACTATTCCTAGGGGAGGGTTAGGGCAGTTCACAGATGTGTGCTTGCCTCTGAACATAATCATGGGAATGGGAAGACCAATGTGTTGTGCCAGCCTAGGTTAGGATTGCACCCTAAGGTATAGCGGGTAGGTCCTCTTCTGATAATTTCTGTAGAATTTTGCATATATGGATAGAGAATGGTTAGATGGTATAACAATTTACAAAGGAACAGGGATTACTCAACACAAGGGAAAAATTGCTAGATGTTGCTTATACAGTACAGCGATCTTTAGTATTGAAGACAGTAAACAAAAGGGATTTAATTAATGTGTACATAAAAGGTCATGCACGAACAAGAATAATAATACATTCCCTGCCAAAAAGGAGTCTTTGTTGCAGTAATTATTTCAAAAAGGAGGAGTTGGGGATTAAAGCAGAGGGGGGTGATTAATCAGACAGCATTTCCTGAAACAAGGCATTACTTCACTCTAGAGGGGGAAAGAAAAATAGGCAGGGAATAGGACCACTGTCACAACGACAAGATTGCATTTAAATCTGGCCAGTAGTACCACATCCTCAATGCTTCCATCTCTTTCCAGAAGTAATCTGCTCATTTACTCAACCAAACTGTGTCATGCTAACAAGGGTGCCGTCAGGGCCGCAAGAATCATTGATTTGTTGTTATTCCTTCTTTTCTGTAGTGCTTTTCAGTGTGTGAAATGCTTTACTTCCCCATTCCATGAGAGAATGGGGCTGTCTGGATGCCAATCAACAACCTCTGGTGATGGCAATAATTTAAGCTGTTTAAAGTGCTCCAGTTGTTGAAGAATAACGCTCTCAGTGACTGTTAACTAGTTTACTGTAATTAAACAGAACCTCTTTGTGCATGAAGTACCTATAGATATATCTCATACCAGGGTGCTAGAGATAAATAGCAAGGAAATGCATTTAACTTTTGTGCCTAGTTAAGACCGGCATTGGTGGCATGGGGTGTCTTTGTCTTTAAAAAGGAATGCTGCACTCTTTAAATTTTGGCCTGGTCCATTCATTCTCGTGTTTTCAGATCTCAGTCACTTTGATGGGTAGTCCTCATGCAACCAGTGGTGCCTGAGTTGGTGTCTAGTGTTACATGTGTTGCCCCATTGCCTGGTAGTGACACCAGCAAGTGGCTTTGTTCAGCAGTCAATGCTTCAGTATATGCTTTCCACATGCTTGGGAAAGCCTTCCTGTCCTCTCTGAGCATTTTTCTGGTGTTTGTTGCATTGCATCTGGCCTGCCCATTTGAAAGCAACTGGCAACAACATCATCACTAAAGTTACTTCTGGTGGTGCATCCAATAGGAGGACCATGCACAACGGACATAACATTGAGAAACACTATTGTGAAAGGTGACTTGTGAAAGGTGGTTCTAAATGACAGTGCCATGCCAAAATTTTCCCTTCTTTCCTTCAGATATAATGTAATATTAATTTTCAGAAATATGTAAAGATATAGCTTGGCATGGAACTATTTATCAAATGTCACTAATTATCAGAAAAGATGATAATATTAGAAAAGTCCTTATGGAGCAGGATGAAGGTCTATCTTGTCAAATATTTTGCCAAGCACATGTCAAGGCATAAGGACTTTATTGCAGTTGTGGGCAGTATAAGGATTCCATCTATCTGTCCATTAATTTGAATATTTCCAAACTACTTCACTGTTAAGACTCTTTCAGGTGAAAACAGCAGGTATTGATAGGAGATGGCAAAATTCCTTACCAAAGGAGAACCAATTGATGTGCCGCCACCGCGGTAGAAAATTTTGATACGATCTTTCCCCTTTAATATCAGTGAGGAATTAAAATATCCCTGGGCCACAAGACTGAAATTCTGGCTGATCAAAGGAAGAACAGAAAAATAATTAAAACAGATTCTGTGAATTAACCTTACAAATGGTATGTTCTTTTTAAGAGGATTACTATATAGCAGAGGGGTACTGGGAGCCCAGTCCATTTTAGCTTTCCAGCATTGGTATACCCCTTAAAGCAACCTTTAGGTAACAGAACGTATGATCTCAAACCTGGAGGAGGTCTGGGTGACTCCTCCTCCACTGAAGGATGTAGCACGTACCCATTGATATAGCTTCACCAGAACTGGAAAACTGGATAGAATTGGGCCCTAAATGGGAAATGTTTTCAACAAAAGCCAGGCTGAATTAAAGTGTTGTGTTTTTTGTGTTTGGGTATGTAAAATGGGTGAACAAAATTCTGTATGTCTGATATATTTTTAATAGTATATTTTCTATATGGATAGAAAATGACTTGGGTCTTCTTGTCTGCCACACCATTGCATGGTGTTATTAGAAACATAATTATGTAGGTTTTAAGTATGGAGAGATGGTGGGAAGGATAACCAGGCAACTTTTCTTCATGAACACCTTGATGCTTTTACTCATAGCATTTGATGAATATATAACCAGTTGTTAACCCTTCCTCCCTTGCCCCTTAGCTGGCACATTAAATATCTTGATAATTTATGAAAACAGACTGGTGTGCAACAGTGAATATCAATGGCCGATTGAGAAGTGGGAGAAGATGGAAGTGGGCCCCATAAAGTTAATCTTTTTATTAAGTTGCTTCCCCTGTATGGAACTGTGTTCTTGATGGTTCTTGTTCTTTTCTGGTAAGCAACTTTTAGTCACCTCTTAGCAAAATCATGACAACGTAGACTTTTCAGTAGCTTGAACATGGGTAAAATGTCAAGAACAGTCTCTTGAGAGTGCCATGCAGTTGTCCCAGAGAGATCACAACCAAGGCGAGAGATAAATTCAAGATTTCATACTCTGTTGTGACTCAAAAGCAGTCAGAGAGGGAAATAAAAGTGTGTGTTAAAGTCATTGGACCAGCCCTGAAACCGAGACAGTGAAGAAAACATCATATAGCACTAAATCATTCACCTGTCCAACATTCTTTAAAGCCCTATACTCAAATGACTTTAACAGTTTGAGGGTCATGTCTGAGGTTAAGAGTATGCTTGCAGTGTGCGCATTGAATGATAAAATGCAGTGTGTTTTATTGAAGTTGAGGGAGTTTACAGGCAGCCCAGACTGTTGCGTGCGAATTCAATTTCATCCTGGAAGGCTGCTGTTGCTTTGTATGTTTGATTGACAGATGTTTGTTGAACAGGTTCTAAATGATGACAGTACAAATGCTGTAAAGGCTGCTTAGGTGTTTGAGCTATGTTTAGATAAACATTTTAAGATATTTGCAGTCTGCACTTTGGGAGAGTACGTGCAAATTTATGGGTGATTTTGAAATTGAGAACGGAATCCTAATAGCAATTTTAATAGAATTAATACAATTTAATTCTATTAATAAAAATAATAGAATTTAATAGAATAGAATTACTGCTAGATTGCTGGGCCCCTGAGGTTCCCCACTCAGTGCTTCATGATGCTCTACACAGCTCTGTCTCTTCCATGGATATTTAAGGTTCAGGGATCAGCCTGAGCTGTTGGGCTCCATAGTGCATGTGGACCTTCAGCCACAATCTATACTTCCAACCTGGAGGTCCTCTGGTGATCATAATGAATCAAAGGGGTGTGTATTATATGAACCAAGTCCCAGGTTTTGTATGTTTGTGCTTCTGTCCACTATCAGCATGAGAAATTTTAACATTAAAGCCATTGCTGGACTTATCTATTAATCATTTTAAAATTAATCTATAATTGACTGTCGTTTAAAATAAACCCACTGAATACTTGCACAAACCAGAATATCTTGAAAAACTTCCTCAAAGTTGCTCCAGCCTCAAATATTCCATACTTGAGGAGCAGCCTCTGAGAAGAACTCCCAACACATTGGCTATTTCAAATTATTTTCTTGTGACAACTCTCCATAGGTTAATAGACTTTGTGATGGGACAAAATAAAGTTGTTTTTTACTACACAGGCTAAAAGTATAAGACCTGCTATTTTGGAAAAAATGCTGAAAGTCTGATTATAGCAAATATTCCCTGGGAGTTGGTGAAACCCCAGTTTGCTTTCCACACAAGGCTGTTATCAGAGGTTAGCAAGATTGGGGATTGGCTGATAGCCCACAGCAGAAGGCACACCTGGATGGGCCAAGTCCTGAATCCTATGGGTTAGTAGCAATCCAGTGTTCCATTTAGGGTCAAGCAAGGTACACAGTCCACCTGGTTGAACTGTTTCTAGAACCTACAGTAACAGTGACAGCTTCTTATGTGCCAGCAGGATGTAGGCAGCGGGCACCAGGGGGTCCAGTGCAAGACCCCCTGGATTCAGGTCTGCTTCCAGATGTAAAATTAGGGGTGTCTCAGTTTAAAAAATGGTTGAGGTACCAAGTTGGGGATCTTTAAACTGTTCCCCTCACTGTTTCCTATTTTACCTAGACTTATACAGCTCAGGTCTTTAAAGACCTTAATGCTTATGGCACATGTATTGCTGCCTTTGCATTAAAAGAACATTTCACATCCAAGATTGGAATTTTGAGTGGAAACTTTAAGCCTCTTGCTTATATAACTACATTTCTTGGTTAATCTGGACTGCTGAGGTAATGAGTTTTGTGGTCTTCATATGTTCCTGAGGTAGTTCTTCACATATGTAAAACTGAGTGTGATTGGAAACTTGACTCAGTTGCTGAAAAAAGAAAGTTTACCGTAGCCATCGAGTGAGGAACCGCTGCAACCCCTGTGAATAGGAGTTTGCTTTGCTACTTAACTGTTTAGTAGCTGTTCCTTGAATTGACACAAATTCACTTTCCCTATGGTGATAGCTTTATATTGAGTATGCATGAACTGAAAATTTGCAGGCTCCAATCTCAATCATGGGGAGTGTGTGTGTGTGTGTGTGTGTGTGTGTGTGTGTTGTAGCAGCTGATTCAGCTGAAATTACAAGTGAAAATTTCAAGCAATGCAGAATTGCTAAACACCAACAAGAGTTGGCATAGATTAGTAGCTACACCAGTTTGAATCTTACCATAGTTCTACATGAGCCCACAAAGTGATTTTAGGTACACTTATCACTCCAACTTAATTCCCTTCTCTTCAGCAATATGATGTCAAATAATGTCTGACTTTACCAAGTTGTAAGGACTGCAAGAAGGATGACTCCTTTTGATATAAACACTCCAAATAACAATTAAGTACTGTATTATATTACATATAGCCCCCGCAATGTCATTTTAAGTAATATACTTGTACAGTAAAACCTTAGATTGAGAATGTTTTGCAAGACAGCAAATATTTCTAATAATTTTTGACTTGGTATACAAGTGATGTCTTGATGAGCAAGTGAAAAAATAGTCCCAGGCCGGTTTCAGTGCTCCTGAGAGACCAGCCAATGTATGTCAAGTCTAAAGTCAGCCCTATTATAATCAGTGGGGCTCACTCCTGTGTAAGGGGGTTAATGAAAAGGAGATTGAGAGACCTAGCATGCATGCCAATTCTAAACCCTATTATAATCAATGGGGCTCACTCCTGTGTAAGGGGGGGGCAGATTGCAGCCTGAGAGAAGTGCAAATTAATTTATTTTATTTTTCTTTATATTCTGTATTTTCTTTATTATTTTGTATTATATTATAGTACTGTAATCATTTTTATATGAATATTTTTGGCTTGTGGAATGAATAGTCTGAGAAAAATTGCTTATGGAGAAATTTGCTTTGATGTACAAGCTTTTTGGATTACAAGCATGCTTCTGGATCAAATTATGCTCGTAAACCAAGGTACCACTGTATTTAGAATGCAATTCTAACCACACTTTCCTGGGAGTAAGTACTATTAAACACTGTGAGACTTACTTCTGAGTAGACATGCTTAGGATTGCATTGTTAGTCTAGATCCCCTTGTAGCTAAAGGTGTATATAAGGTTACGGTGCTCCGATGGGCTCAGAGCACTTTATACCAGTGGTTCCTAAATTTTCCCAAATGTTGAAAATTTTCTGTTGAGACTATTTCTGCACATTCAACATAGTATACAATATGTAAGCACACAGTATATTAAAATTAATTAAATTTTCTCTTTTTTCCTTCTTCACTCTGTCCTAACAGGACCTGCAGAAGTTCCAATGATGTCACCCAATGGCTCCATTCCCCCTATACATGTGCCTCCAGGTTATATATCACAGGTATGATATATGAACAGATGTAAAATCTCCTGTTTTCAATTTTCTTTTTGTTAAAATCAAACAAAAAAATTATTGCTGTTATTGTGGTAAAGGTTGGTTTGTTCATATATGTCAGTGTAATGTTTGGTGAAATGTCAATTACCTCTATAGGTTTTCCATACAGGACATTACTGTGCTTAGTAGCTTCATACTGTGAGAAGGAGAAAAATTATGGCTGCAATCCTGAAGTGCACTTTGGTTATCACTAGGCTGGCCCAATTTCAAGATGGGCCAGCCCAGTTACATCAGAAAGGCTTGGAATAGCATAAGTCAACTTAGGCTAGCTCAAAACAGATGGACCTGTGCCGGCCTAGCTGTGCCAGCCTAGGCAATTCAGGAGAGGCATATTGAAGGCATGTTCTGCATGGCCTTGAACAGTGGAGTTAAGCTGTATCCAGAGCCTGTTTCCATGGCAAATACACCTCCACACATCTCAGAGTTTGGCCACCTAAGGAGCAGGAGTAAAGCAGGCCTCCATCAGTCTTGAAAGACTATGGTATCGTGCTCAGTGCTGCATACACTGCACGTGAAGCACGAAAGCCTGGGTTGGATTGTTATGGAGGATAGGCTGTTACCCAAGCAGCAAATCCCCCCTCTCCACGCCACTGAATTAGTCCAATGGAAAGGCAGAACCAATACGATTGGATCCAGCTGGCGTCGCAGAGCTGGGCTAAGGACAGGAGCTCACCCTGTCTTGTGGGGCCGACCCGGGTCTCGAACCCTGGCCTGCTGGTTAACAGGCACAGCGCCTTAACCGCTTGCACCACCCACAGCCCACAGGAGTAAGGTCCATGTAAAGAGTAGATCCATAGGTGTCCATGGTAAGCCACAGTAAGATTGGAAGTTATGGCAAAAAATTATGAATCCTAGGCCAACCTAAGTGCAAACCCTGCCTCTCAACCTCAGGACACAGCACAACTACATCAGCCCAGTAAGCATGCTGCCCTTGTGCTGCTGCCTCTTCAGCAGCAGTTACACCAACCAGAGGCCTTAGTCCTGTGGATTTGGCATGTCATCCTAGAGGCCTCCTAGCCCTGTGGATTTCGCCTGTCAGCTCAGGATATGACCTACATAGGCCACCTCAGCTGGGCCATTTTTTCTGGCCTAAAGTCAGGATTGCGTTGCAGGGGTGGCAATTTAGTGATGGAACAGATTGTGCAAGAAGTCCAAGATTTAATCTGTGGCATCTACAATTAACCATGTAAGAAACACTCAAGGAGCTGTGGACTGTTGGCAAAGGCAGAACTGGGCTATATGGACCCATACGCTGATTTACCATAAGGCAGCTCCATATATATCTTTAAGTCAATATATGCAGATTGGTGGAACTTGCATCACTTTTACAAGTCATACAATTAAGTTTAAGTTGGCATAAACGTTGCTATTTCTGCTCCATTTTTGAAATGGCATTTTTTTCATGCAGTCTCTTAAGCACAGCATAGACACAGTCATGGGATTGGTTTGTAAGTTATGCGTCTGCTATAATGACTTCTGCATCTGCGTCTTGTGACAGCTCTCTGCTTCACCTGGCATTAAACTATTCATAGCTGAACCCCTCTGGCTGAATGTTGGCTTGATTTTCAGCCTGAAAGTGGATGAATTTCCACAGTGGAGATGATTTTCTTTTTCTTCCTCTCTGTCTCCATCTAAAAATTGCACCAATTTTGTGGGAAGATGATTTATTTCTCGTGATCTCAACATCTGGAGCTAAAACACCCAAAACCTTCAGTTCAGTGTAATATTTTCCGACAGCTTGTTTGGGCCTGTGAATCTTTAACGTGGGATGAGCCCCTGGGTCATCTCCCATCTAATGAAGAACTTCTCACCTCTTACTCTTGTGCTCTGGACTTAGGCATGCTTTTTTGGCATGTTCCCTGCTCTGTGATCCTATGGAACTGCACAGAATTCTAAAGCAGCCAGATTTAAGAGGATTTAATGTAGTAAGTTAAGGTAGCTCAAAACTTGCAAAACTGTCGTTGAACCCAGATGTTATGTACACATCTGGGAGTTATCACTTGGACAGAACATAATCAGACATCCATTTGAAAATTTTAAAAGCTGTATTTCATGGGTATGATAAACAGAAACTTTGTTCAGACTGAATTACCGTAATTCAGAGAGACGCACTTTTTTTCCCCAAAACAATGGGGAGAAATGTTGGTGCGTCTCTTAAAGTGATGGTCCTTTTAACACTCAGTTATCCACTCTGCAGGATGCCTGCAGTTTGCAAACAAAAGTTTGCCTGGTTGCCATAGAAGTTAATCCCTGCCTGCATAGAAGTTAAATAGCCTTTTAACCCTATTAGTTCAGAATTTTAACCCTCTCAGTTCAGGTTTCTCTGGCTCTGAACAACCTTTAAAGCCCTTTAAAGTGTAGAAATTAAGTACAGGGAAACAATGAGTATTTTTCCTTTATTTTAATGTGTCTCCCCTTCCCAGCCACCCACTGCACCCACTCGTCCCAGCCACCCCCACCAGTCACCCCTAAATGCTCCCCCCAGAAACCCTCCACTTCCTAGTTTCCCCTCCCTCCAATAACCCCAGCAGCCACCCCCACATGCACACACTCCCCCTTCCCCAAGACAATGAAAATATATACATATATAATATGAAATATATATAATACATATTTTTATATGTATTATATATTTATTATATACGTGTGTGTGTGTGTGTGTATCATAGAATCTAGATAGGCAGGCACCCAGGCTTAAGCCAAACCAGGATTGACTTGGCCTGCACAGTATCCATCTGTCCCCCTTTTCCAGGACATGTGCTCTTTTTTCAGCCTTTGGGCGCAATCCTTTCCAGGTCTACTCAGAAGTAAGTGGTATTTAATTCAGAGAAGCCACCAGGGAATCTATTCTTTTTTCAACCCCTATGCTTCAACCCTGGAGTTCATGACAGTGATGATGGCTCTAAATACAGTACATGGTACATTTATGGTACATGGTTAATTGTATTTCTATGGTTGAATGTTTACATCGTTGAATGTATTATTATTAAAGAATGTTAAAGAAGGTTCTTAATACCACTGTTGACTTTACATGGTTGAAATATTAATTCTGCTACATTTTATTAAATATATTAGTACACCATTTGGTTCAGGATTTTTTTTTTTTTCTCCTCTAAATTTTGGTGCGTCTCATGGTCCGGTGCGTCTCATGGCCCGGGAAATACGGTAGTTACAGTCAGTATTATAACAGCCCAACCGCTGGTTGCTGGAAAAATTTCAAAATATTAAGTCCCAAATTTTATTTATGTCTTTTTCTATATTGGAGTTGGGGCACTGAGTTGGGGTATAAAAGTTGGGCTTTTATTCAGTCTTATTAGTTTACTTTGTTTTAGAAATGTGTGTAACATTTTTCAGCTAACAGCTTCCTAAGCAATGAAAAGTATTACAGTCTTAATATTAAGTTTAAAAACTGTGACACAAATAGAAAAAAACCAGTACAAATTCTGTAACGGGTGATGAATTGTATAAATTCATATACATGAAAATTGAATAAAATAGTATAAAGAAATGCAAATAGAAATTGAAAGACTGTGGCACAAAAAAAGCAAGAGTACAGGTATACCCTAGGGCAGTGGTCTTTGGCCATTTCAGCCTCGGATCCCCTTTCAATCTTTGGAATCTGTCCGGGACCCCTCTGTCAAACTTGCTACCCCCAATCCGGGACACAAGGCTAAAAAAGAGGACCTGTCTTGGAAAAAGAGGACATATGGTCACTCTGCCCCCCAAGTCCCCAAGCTCTCTCCCACCCCACTGTCCCCATCACCACATGTCCTCTCTTATCCTCAACTTCCCCCAAGCCCCCAGACTATCTCCCACCCCATTGCCCCCAACCTTCACATGGGCTCTGAAACAAACAAACACACCCCTTTCATCCCATGAATTCATACATACACCCACAACATACATACACACATACCCACCCCAGAGGTGGGCAGATGCCGGTTCGGGCCTACTCGACCAAACCGGATCTTCCCATTTCCCTGCCGCTGGCAAACCGCCAACAGCAGGGAAAGCCAAGAAGAGGGCGGACCGGTTCCCGCCGGCCACCATCTTTCTGATAATGCGCACTGCGCAAGCGCCCACTGTTGGCGCTTGCGCAGTGACTGCCCTGCGTCTCCTCCTGCTGGAGAAGACGCACAGCACGTGCGCCGGAGATGCATCTCCTCCATCTGGGCATGCGCTGAACCCGGGGTAGACCAACTGGACCAGCTGGAGGTTAGTCCAACTGGAGGAGACGCGCTGCGCATGTGCCAACCCCCTGGGTCAGCACGTGCATAGTGTGTCTCCTCCAACTGGAGGAGACGCACTGCGCATGCGCCGGGGTCCGCCCCTGCCCCCGCCCCTGCCCTGCCCCTCCCCCTGACTCAGGCCCCCCCCAACTTCCAGCTAACTGGATCTTGGGGCTGGCTGGGCCCATCTCTGACCCACCCCTTGCACTCAACACACATACACATACATACACACACACACACAGAACCCATGCACTGACACACACACACACCCCATGCTCCTGGGAGAAGAAGGGCTTAAAAGACACCTGCCAGGGCTCAGGCAGCACCTACAGCAAGAAGCCCTTTGGAGCGATGGGGAGGTTGGCTTGGGAGCTCCTGGTGCTCTGTTTTGATGCATTCCCTCCCCAAGCCTGGCTGCCACCTTCTTTCAGAGAGCAGACCCACCATTCAAAATGGAGGTCATCCAAGAATAGTGTAGAACATAACAAAATAAAAGCTCAAAAACCTTGTGTATATTGCTTTCATGTGCTTAATTTAATTTAACGTGCTTAATTTAAGCACTATATTACTGAACCTTACATTTAAAATTATTACATATACAATTTATTACGTATAATTTATTAATTCCAAACAGGCTAAAGACTGCCTGCTGATGAGGAAAAGGAGGACAATGGAGATATTTTTTCCAGGATACATGGATAAAAGGAGGACATCTGATTAAAAATAAATAAATAAAAACAGCCTTAAATATCCCCTTCCCCCCAAAAAATCATTAAGACCCCAGAGGGATAAGGACAGGAAATTAAGCTTGAAGAGAGTGGGAAGAGGAGTTTGGACTATTCTTAGAATTTTTTAAAAAAATCACTTTACCTGTAGAGTCAGTTTCTATCATTTTCAATGTTGGGGGGCTGCCTTATGGAGCAATAGTCATAGGTGACTTGGGTGCCATCCAAAAACAGCTAGAAAGCACTTGGAACACAATTGGGATGAGCACAAGCACCATCAGTCAGGCCATCTTATGAGGAGCAGCACATATACTCCAGTGATAGTTATAACACAACAACAATAACAAAATAGCTGCCTATCCTAGGTCATTGAGAAAGATTTGATAGATGGATAAAAGGAGAATCCAATCAAAAACAACATGAATGTGTGAAAATATAATATTAACAATAAACCAGCTGGAAGACAAAGGCTGCAATCCTAAAGACACTTTCCTGGGAGTAAGACTCATTGAGCATAATGAGGCTTACTTATGAGTAGACATGGTTAGGATTAAGCTCAAAGGGATCAGAAACAGAAATCAGCTATTTGACTTAGGGCGCAATCCAGAGTAACTACGTGGAGTCCGTGCTCCGGTGTAAGAACAACTTACTCTGGATTGCAGTATGAATTTCCCATAGGTTTTCACTAGGTTCTGCAGTAACTACGGGTGCGCGTAATGTCTCTTACGTGCTCCCGTAGTTACTCTGGATTGTAGGGATAGTGTAGAGATTTGGCTGCTACCTAAGAGGAAACCAGTTTAGCATCCAGTAAGTATCCCTCAGAAGGCTTTCCAAATATGAGACCCTACCTAAAAGGCCCAACCTCTGGTCACTTCCACCCGGCCCCTAGAGTGCTATTTAAGAATATAAGAAGAGCCTCCAGTGGATCATCTAGTCCAGTCTCACACTACTAGTTTCTGAACTAGTTCCTGGATCACACAGAGGAGCACATATGACAGCTGCATTCAGGTGCCCCCTCCCCTGTGCATATCTGAAAATTACAGAGAGGTACCCTGGTATCTTCTGCATGCCAAACATGTGTCTTCTACATGCCAAACATTGTAAACAGAAGTAGACTACAGTAAGTGTACTGTGGTCTACTTCAGTTTACAATACCCTTGGGTCACCAGGATCAGTGAAGGCTGAAGTGGCTTCAGACCATCAGTTTTTTGTGGCCACTCTATATTGTCAGGCAGAGAAAATTTCATTAAATCAGCCTTCACCTAACTTGAGAGAGAGAGAGAGAGAGAGAGAGAGAGAGAGAGAGAGAGCTCATTCTAAATAAAGCAGCTGGTAGCATAGTTGTAGGAAAACCTATATATTATTGCTCTCTTTTTTTGGTCTGGTTGAAATGTACTTCCCATCATGTGGAAAATGAATGTTCTACTCTCCAGAATGACTTCATGCTAAATAACAGCTTGAAGCACGTAGTAGTCACTGGTTTTTAGATCCCTGTTGTTATTTGTTGGTGCTGATGTTATAATAGCGGTGTGCGCCTTATTTGCTCTTGCCTGTGCTCAGCGATGTTGGTAATTAATAGGATTATTGAGTGATTATTTAATTTGCCTTATGTTTGTTTTGGCATGAGGATGACAAGGACGTAAAGGAAGTAAGAACATTCCAGTTTGTGAACAAAAACACATTTTGACTTTGGTTTGGTTGGCCCTCAAAAGCCTCTGTGCTGAAAACAGATATCCCTGTGGTGAAATAACAGGGCCTATTAGGCAAAAGCCATAAAATTCCCCAGTGGTTTTTTCCCAATTTTTTGGACTGTTCCTATTCTTTGGACTGTTGTTATGAGCCTGAACATTGTTTTGTTGCCCACTGATCACAACTCGGGATTTTAAAATGATCGGGGGAATAAAACAGAGCAGGCCAAACACTGGCTTATATGGTACAAAGGAATAGTGTCAAAGTGTTTCTAAGAACATGAAAAGTGCCCCACTGGATCAGGCCAAAGGTCCATCCAAAACTGTTTCCTGTACCTCACAGTAATCCACCAGATGCCTCAGGGAGCATACAAGACAATGAGGCTGCAATCCTAACTTCCAGTTGGGCCAGCCTTAGTCCCAGCACAAGTCCTGTGCTAACCTGGGGGTGTCACAAAAGTGCTGTAAGACACTTCTGCCCCACAGGCATACTCTGACCTCCCCACACCATCACGAGAAGATATGGCAGGCACATTTGGCTGGCCTAAATTGGGTAGGATTGTGCCCTGAGATACCTGCATCCTGGTGCCCTCCTTTGCGCCTAGCATTCTGAGGTAGCTTAAAAAAAATAAATTCTTTATTGTCATTGTATGTATGTAAGCTTCTATTTCTTACAGCAGGTGATTGCACACACCAGTCACAGCTTGTAATTATTTTGTTGAGAAATCTGGCTTAATCACCTTTTAAAAACGTCTAGATCAGATGCCATCACCACATTCACCACATTTCACAGACTAATGACATGCTGGTACAGTATTTTGTTTTGTCTGTTCTCTCTTGACGCTCAGTGTATCCTAGTTTGGTACATTAGAAATACTGGACTGCAAGAACCTGTTAATTTAATCAGAACTTTAAGCTTGAAATACCGCAGATAAATACCGTATAAAACAAGAAATTTCTGCCAATAAATCAAGTACCGGTATCTTTTCCTTCCTCTAAGAATAGGACATTTCCAGATATGAAATTCCTACCCTTCCTTGTCTTACCTGTTGGTCATTCATGGGTCATGGCTGTCCAGGCAGCAGTCAACAGAATTTTAATTTTATTATTATTGTAAGAAAATGTTCAGATGTTTCTGCCCTCCACCCATTGAACCACCACCATTCCCACCACATTTTGTTGCCCTAGCAGAGGTTCTTTCAAGCATCAGAGCTTCAGATGGGAAAAAGTGCTAAAGAACTAGTCCACTAGACATTTTACAATCTTCATTCCTCTGCTCCCTGTGCTTTTAAATCAGATTTTTCTACTCATTTTTGGGCATTACTGAGACAGTTTTGTGTATAAACCCTACAAGCCATAACATCTACTTTAGCCCTTAGTTGTACTTAATTTCTCTTGCCTGGAGAGCTGTGCAGAATCTTTAATGATTTGAGTTTTTTTCCTTGTCTCTTGTTTTTACATTACCAAAAGCCACAAATAAATTAAAAATATTGCTCACAATTAGCCAGTCCACCATGTGCTTCTACTGCAGTTCAAGAATAACACAACATTTGCCCTTCCAAGGACCACTAGTTGATATCGTTGAGCTTCCTTTGATCTCCATTCAAAATCTCATTGTTCAAGAATTAGGGAATGCTTTGCTATAATTAGTGAGGCTGCCTGGATGTCTGCCGTGAGCTACATTACCACCAAAATTACTGGCATGGGATATATTTAGACATAGACATTATTCTTTCTAACCAAGGAGAACTAATTTTTTAAATGGGAGAAAAAATGTGTATGCTTCGAAGTTATTTTGGGAGCAAATCGCATCAGTTGTATTAACCTTGCTGCTTTCTCCTTTGCAGGTAATAGAAGACAACACAGGCGTTCGCCGGGTTGTAGTAACTCCTCAGTCTCCAGAATGTTACCCTCCCAGCTATCCCTCAGCCATATCTCCAACCCACCACTTACCACCATACCTTGCACATCACCCACATTTCATCCATAACTCTCATACAGCGTTCTATCCACCAGTTACTGGACCCGGGGACATACCACCTCAGTTCTTTCCTCAGCATCATCTTCCCCCCACAATTTATGGAGAGCAAGGTAAGTGGAAATATAGCATTGAAGCTCTGTCCACTTTCCTGAACTCCCTCCCCTCTACTAATGGGAAAATAGCAATTGTGTGCTTAGCTATTACCTGACCATAGAAATTTTAACTGGTTCTGGCTGCAATCCTAACTTCCTATAAATCACAGCACAAATCCTGAGCTGGCCTGGGGGTATCACAAAAGTGCTGTAAGGTATTTCTGTGCCACTCCGGGGGGGATTGCGGTTAGGCCAGTGCACAGACATGCACCAGAAAAGGGGAAAAAGGTGAATTTTGCCAGCCTAAATTGGTTAGGATTGCACCCTAATTGTATGTGTTTTAGTTGCCTTATTGATTGAGCCATCAAATTTGTGCATATATGTATATAATATGAGATTATGATGGTGAAGGAAAATGCCCACCTTCATTTACATTTCAGCAGACAGTTTTCTGGAGGTTTCCAACATCACAAACCAGACCATTTCCAAGCCCCCTGCCCCACCAATCATCAGGAACTGTTTTGGGGTGAGCTTGGAGGTAGTGGGGTGAAGAGGAAGATTCCTTGCACTTGTGCTGGGTCCTAACTCTTCTGTTTTACTAATGTGCAGTCTCATCACTAGGGATGTAAGCTATACTGGTGATGCGTAGGGGGGGATGACACCACTATTGGCCAAAATTTATTAAATTGTAGTTTTAGTAATACTACTACTATATATAATTCAACGTGCAATGTCTTGTAGAATGCAGTGAAACAAACCACAGACCTTATCAAAAGTTAGACCCAAAGAACCTATGTGGGCTGGGCAGTGATGTGCTGCCACGGTTACTACCTGTGGTATTGCTACACCCACTACCTGGGAGGCACTCCAACATGGTGTGATGCACTGGCCTCCTCCTTTGAGGCTCTGAAGGGGGTGGCAAACTTGGGGGCCTTGTCATCCAGAGTAAGGTATCACCACCTTTCTTCTTTTAGTCCAAGAATGATCAACTTTGTGCTGGAGTGAGCTTGAAGCAGATTCTGCTATGTGATGACTTGCACATGAAGTCAATCATCCACTTTTTTTTGTATTTGTCATATGCTTCAGGGAACCTGGGAGTGCTTGACTTCTAGAGAGTGCATGGAGGGTGAAGGGTTTCATGTTTGTTTAGGAGTGTCCGGATCTGGCAGTGATCCGGGTCGTGCCCTTGACTAGAACAATAACCTTCTTTGGAGGTTTTTTTCTGGAAAGAAGTAGTGTGAAGAGGATTTTAAAATTTGTGGTTGTGTGATTAGCAACACAAAACTTCAGGTTGTGTCCAGAGGTCATGTGAGACCCAACTATGGATTTCATTATCCACTGAGTTCAGTGTTTGTGAGACCTCAGGAATGGATCCCCTGCAGCTACCAAAGACTTGGAATGTACATTTCACTGAACTTGGTAGGATGTACGTTGGAGTAAAAATGCTTATCATTACTCAGTAACAGACTGAACTCATTGGGACTTTCTAGTTCAAACCTTACATCTGCCTTGAATTCTCATTCAAAATTCCCCCCTTCTCACATCTCATAGGGAGACAGTATTTACTGACAGTATTTACTATCCCATAACCTCCCACATTTACCTTACAAGACAGTCTGCAAGGGTTCCATCAAGACAATGCATGTGACAACTTTGCACACTCAGAACACTGTACACAACATTAAGTCATAACTAGCAGAGTAGTTGCAAATAATGGTGTGATCGACCTGACCTCTGAAGTGTGTCCTATCCACATGGAAAGGATGAATGTAACTGGGTCTAAGATAATGAGAGGTGGTAGTATGCCCTAATTTATTAGGAAGGGAGGTGAGGAATCTCTGTGAGGACTTCATCCAAAGGCTGGGCACCTTTCAAGCACAAGGCATCCTCCGTTAGGTAGGGACATGCAGTAGGTCGACTCTGTGCTGGTATGATTGGCATGTATGTTTATTTTGTGTTAGCATTTGGCCAGCTGTGACCAAAATAGTGAAGGGAAGATGGGTTAGTGTGAAGAATCTGATCTGACAAGCCTGGCCCCGCAGGCAGCGGCCAGTGTCAGATGCAAACACAAGGCTCCGTTTTGTCACTAATGAATGGAGACGGAGCATCTTGATGCCCCTTGTCATATCAGTTGTGCAAGAGCTCCTCAAAAAACAGGAACAAAGGGAGGGATTTTAAATATTTATTTCTTAACCTGCTCGTTGAAAAAGAATGTGCATTGGGCCACCGGAAAAGTGTGGCATGGTCCGCAAGGATAACACAACAAGCCACCATCAGCCTCGCAGTGTCAGTAAACTTGAAGCATAAGAGGGAGTAAAATTACTTATTTCTGTCCACACCATGTAGGGCTGTGTCTCTTTTTAGTATTCAGTTGAACTTTTTGTACAGTCTGTAAAGGAAAGAATGCAGAAAAGTCACGTGCAAAAACCTTTTTCATCATGTACAAAATTCTATATTATATAGCAAAAATGCTATACCTGTATAAAAAATATCTCAAAAAGTAGCAGTTCGCCACTTAAAATTGTTTTTAAATATATTGCCAGTTTGGACAAATGCCTGTTAACAGATGGTCCACCTCTATCAAGGGGATGATGGCTTCATCCCCTTCAGGTAAAGTGGCACCCTGTGTAAAGCAAATAGAGCTCTTGATTGCAATGAACAGCTTAATGGCCCAGTTGTACAGGGGCATTAAGGGAATGGAGTTGTCTTCATGGTGCTTGGACCATGATTAAATACATATTTATCTGTACTTGTCCATTCCTGTGGCACTTGCTGACAGGACATTGCAGCATCTGTGATTGGCTTGCCCATATTTTTTGGCTTTCAAAATGGAAAACGTAGTCTTGGAGGATTCTTATTGGGAGGAGAGGTTTTAAAACATTTTTTTCCATCTGTCAATTTCTCTGTTTTGAATTTTGTCCCCATCTCATTTTATATATTTGTGTATTTTCCACTGTGGGAAAAATATCAGCTCCAGGAGGAGATATGTGTTTGGACTGAAAAATTGTAGGAAAGGGGTTATAAAACCTTTCCTGCATGCCCTGCAGCCCATGTTTTTTTTAAACAAGCACACAAACAAACACACACACACACGGCATGTGAATGGGTGGCAGTCCTATGAACAAGGAGCACCTCTACCGGTGATAATTATCTCTGTGTTGGGTGGGAGACTACATTGAAAAGGTGACAGTAGACTGTGGCACTGTAGGCAGAAGAGCAAGGGGAGGCAATATAGGAAAAGATGAAGAAGGGGAGAGATGAAGCAGTGAGAAAGAAAAACCACAGGAGGAAGGAATCACATGCAAATGAAGAGGAAATATCCCTGCAAGTAGATCCTGCAAGGCCTGGCAAAGACACTGCCTTTGAAGTAAACCCAAGTGGGTATTCCCCCTACTGCTCATAACTGCTTTGTATCCAAAGCAAGAGAGTGATTCTTCCTTCCTTATCTCCATTCAAATGGATCTGGTCAGCCAGGCAATCCAGCCAGGAGAATATTATGCCTTCCTGTGTTCATATGTTCTGATATACTCTGGGCAGGGAGTATATCTCCCCATATGTTCTGATATACTCTGGGCAGGGAGAAAAGGAAAAGAGGAAGACACGGACTAGACTAGAGGATCATCTGTGTTATCCTTGCAGAGCCACAGTCATTAATGTTCTTACTATGGACACATCCCCTAACGCTGGCCTCCTTTATTGCTGTGTGTATTAAGAACATAAGAAGAATCTCTACTGGATCAGGCCAAAGGATCATCTTGTTCAGCTTCCTGAAGTTGTTTGGGTCTGAACCACATATGTTGGAGTCACTGGCTTGTGTTATGCTACTACAAACGGATGCTTTAATGTCAGGGTCTGAATCATGCATTTTACAACATTCTCAATTTTAAAAGGTTGAAATTAAGTACAGGAAAACAATATATTTCTGCTTTATTTTAACATGTCCTACATGTGTCCTACATTTTTGTGGTGTCCTTCAATTTTTTAAGCACATAGGGATTTTAGGGGTTTAGGAATTTTGCATTTGTCATCTGATCACCCTGTGCAAAAAAACTTAGTGTCTGGGCATAAAAATAAATATCCGCTTTTATTTTTCATAATGCCAAAACACAAGTGCCAATTTTTCCCCAATTCATTCAAACCTGAACAGAACCTACATGAAGCTGAATGCCTCATTTGGCAAAGTTGTTTGGAAAACTTTGGGAACCCCCATAATTGGTTCCACAACCCCCAAACCAGACTGGGACGGGGTGAGCAGAGAATTCATCATTTTTCAATTTAAAATAAGTAATGTAGTGTAATATATTATGTACAGGAAAGCAATACTAGTGTTTTTAGCTTATTTTTTAGCGTTTTTAGCTTATTTTAACTTGTCCTACATTTTGTCCTACATTTTCCGGGGAGGGCGTAGGAATTTTGGCCTTTGATCAGGAATTTTGGCCTTGCTGTTCAGGGATTTTGCATTTTTCGTCTGGTCACCCTGCACTGGTATGCCACAGTAATTTGGAGATTGACATTCATTAATAGGAATGTTGGGGGATTTGAACAGTCTGATGTGCTTTGTCAATAGTAGAAACAACTGATGGTGTGCCTTGACTATTTCAGTACCTTGTTAAGTGTGCCGTGAGATGAAAAAGGTTGAAAATTACTTATCTAGCATATGTCTGCTAGTTGATGTGGAACCAACCTATAAGGAAATGAGGCCTACTGTTTTTCTGTGAGCTTTGATATACATTTAAGAGTAGTGTATGCTGTCAGGAGACCTGCTCTTCAGTTTCCAAACCGTCAGAAAAGTTAAAAGTTGGGTTTAACTCATCCTAGCATTTATCTTTGGAGCTGAAACAAATTCAGATAAAATTTGAATTGTTCTATGGAGTCTGAAGCTTTGATTTCCATGATAAAACACTCCCAAATTCTTCAGAGACAACAGACACCTTCTGTAGATGTGTGCATCTGAGCTGAATGAGTTTATTATTCATTCTTCACAGACTGCAGGTTGTGAAAATAGTCTTGAGAAGCATGGGATCATAGGAAGCTGCCTTGTACTGATCAGACCATTGGTCCATCTAGGTCAGGCGTCTCCAAACTTTTAACTTCAGGCTTCCTGGACCTTTCAAGGAGTGAACATCAACAAGTGCAACTTCTCATCTCACAGATCACAAGCTAAATTCCTTTCTACACACTTGTAAAAGATCCAGGAGTCGTGAAGTTAAGAATTTGGAGACTCCTGATCTAGCTTAGCAATCTCAGCGCAGACTAAAAGCAGTTCTCCTGGGGTCTTCGGTATGCAAAGCATGTACTGGTGCCATGTGCCTTTACCTTAACTTGATTTTTTTGTACAGTTCTGTTTGGTTGAGGAAAGGTTAAGGGGAAAGGCTCTTAGAGTAGACAAAGGGTAGGGAGATTTCATCAAAGAAAAAGGTCAGGCAAATGTGAGTAGGTATTGTGCCACCTAAAGCAATTTGTCTTCTTTTCCCTCCTTCTCAACTGACTTGGCATCCCACAAAGATCAACCCACAATGCAAGTTTTAACAAGAAAAAATAACTGAGTGTCTGATGTAGTTAAATGCATTACTTGGGTGCAGTTGTTTGGCGAGACATTTTACTAATTTTACTAATGTTTTAAAAAGTGGGTGAGGTTATCACCTATTGGATTGGCTCCAACAAAATATAAACTGAAATTGTTCTGTTTTTAGATCTCGTAAATAAAGTGCAGTTGAAAAACCTGAAACAAAACGTGTTCCATCTCAAACCTATTTACCGACTCTCGAACCACTTTGATTCTTCATATGTTTGAATGCAGATTACATTCTATGAGAAAGTATTGGGTTAATCTGCTTTAGGAAATGAACATTTACCTTTTCCCTGCTGAACATCAGTAGTTTATTCCCACAATCCACAACAGAGAATTTACAGATGACCAGGGTGGTAGTTCCTCCAGACCAGTGGTTCTCAATCTTCCTAATGCCGTGACCCCTTTATAAGTTTCCCATTTTGTGGGGACCCCAACCATAAAATTATTTTCATTGCTACTGATGCAGTGCTATGAACACTTTCCTGGGAGTAAACCTTACTGAACTCAATGGGAATGACTTCTGAGTTACACATGTATAGAATTGGACTCTAAGGCTGCAATCCTACCACTTTCCTGGGAGTAAGCCCATTCACTATCATGGGACTGACTTCTGATGAGACCTCCATAGGACTGGGATCTCAGGCAGCAGAGCCAGCCACAGTTCCCTGGGAGTAAGTCCCTTTCACTATCATGGGACTGACTTCCGAGTAGACATGCAAAGGACTGAGCTCTAAGGCTGCAATCCTAGCACTTTCCTGGGAATAAGTCCCATTCACTTATCATGAGCAACAACAATGTTGAGGGGGCTTACTTTTGAGTAGAGCATAAAGAGCACAAGGAGCAGGGCACAGCAGTTGGTGCACAAGTGAGGCGCACACCAGACATCCTACCCGCAGGAGCTCTGGCGCCACGCTCAGACCTCAGCACGCTTAACACTCTCAGCCAGCAGATGCACTGAGGATCTGTGGGGGTGGGGGGGAGGAGGAGGCTGCTATCTGTGGTGAGTGTGTCATGCGCCTCCCTGCCCCCAAGGCTCCACATCCATCTCACACAAGCTCAGAGGATCCTTCTGTGCTGCTTCTCAGCAACGGCTCCAGTGTTTCTGCCAGGTCTTCCCACCTGGCCCCCTGCACTAGGGGTCTTTAGGCAACCCCCGGGAAAGCCCCAGGCAACCCCCAAAGGGGTCCCAACCCCCACTTTGAGAAACACTGCTCCAGACCTACCAAGATGAAGTACTTTACTGTTGGAACAAGCAATTAACTTTTTAAAGAGAAGGTGTGATGATGTATTCAATTTGTTGTGGGAAACACAATGAGTACAAGTGGAATTTTTGTTGGAAACTGAGCTTGACTCTCTTTTAAATCCTTTTAATTTCAGAAATTATACCACTATATGGAATGTCCAGTTATATAACCAGGGAGGAGCAGTACAACAAACCACAGCGCACAAAAATCAAAGAGAGACAGATCGATCGTCAAAACCGTTTGAATAGCCCACCTTCATCTATCTATAAGAGCTGCACCACTGTCTACAATGGTCCCTCCAAAGCTCATAACGGAGCCACTAATGGGGGAGGCGGAGGAGCACCTGCAGTTAAAAAGACAGAACGGAGAGCAAGAAGCAGCCCCAAATCCAATGAGCAGGATTTACATGGTAAAGTCTATTGTTTCTTTTCCTGGTTCACTTAGATTTCAGATCTATGAAAATAACTTTGTGGATGAAATAAATCTGTCACAGGGTCAGAAGCAAACACGAGCTATGTGAATGTTTGAAATTATTATGAATGCGGTGCCAATTTTGATCTCCACTGACTTCTCCTTTCCCCCTTCCCCGATATCTATTTGTTTTTTTTAATTGGCCTCCTTTCCCTCCCCACCATTAATCACATTGGCATAAAAAGTTTGTTAAACTTCTCATTCAAACTTATCAGTTCCAGAGACACTAGACATCAAAATAGTGAAGCTGGAGAGACGGCATGTCTTCCAAGTTTCCAATAAGGGCTTATTCCCAGCCTATCCATTTTTTTGCCTGCAATATTTCTCTTCAGTTAGGCCAGCCAAAGCCCCAGCATAAGTCCTGGGCAGACCTTGGATCGCCATAAAAGTGGCACAGATACACATCTGTGCCACTCCTTAGGGAGGATTAGGTCAAGGCACAGACATCCGCTTGCCTCTCTACATCACCTTGGGAATGAGAAGACCATAAATATGCCAGCCTTGGTTAGGATTGCACCCTTAATGGCTTTCTTCACTTTTTTTGGTTTGACTATATTTGTAACCACAAATTGTGAGATACATAAACTGATGCATTGTTCTTGGTGTCAGATTCCTGTGACTTTCATGTACAGAACACACATGCACATATTTTTACAATTGCAAAATCAAACCTCACATTGAGTGATCAAGCATTTTGTCATCTCTTTGATGGAACATAGACTAACAAATGATTTTTTAAAATCAGTAATTAAATGTTATGGGAACCCTGTGGAACGGTGGAGATGAGAGGTGGAGTTAGGAGACAAGTAACAAAATCTGTATAAAAAGAAAGTCCATCTGGCTTTGGAAATGGATGGGGTTTATCAAAGTACAGTCTGGTGCCATTTGGCTATACTGGTCACAAGCTGAGAGTAGCCAGTGGTCCCAACATCCAAGCCCAGCTGTGTTAGATGAATTATGCTTAGGTCATTTTGTAAATGAAATTTACTGAAATAATCCTTGGAAAGCCACAGTAACACTTCAGTGTTATGGCAAACCTGGCAAAGTTCATGGTCTTCAAAATACAGCCAGTGGCCCATCTCAAATCTGTTTGGGTAATAACACCTTTTTGATTGCCAGTAAAGCAATTTTTAAGGTTTTATAGATTTATCTTTTTACCCTGTGAAATATATGCTGATGACACTTGATTTTTATGGTGACTGCGTGTGCAGCCTGCCCACCCCATAAAGTAGTAAAGCAAGATGTTAATAAGTCTTTACTGGTCTGGGAAGTTTGCAAGAACTGGGATCAATCATGTTCATTTTTGGTGTGTACACAAGACCACATAGGAGAGTTAAGAGATTATTTGAGATGGTTCAACCACATGGCACAGCTTTAAATTATACTTATTACATAGTGTTGTTAAAAATTGTGTAATATAACATTTTCTGACTCTCTAAAGCCCAAGGTAATGTATATGGAAGGTATAAAAGTGACCTCAGAAATCATCTATTAGACATTTTCATGCAGGTGATTCTTTTCAAAAAGTCAATATCTACTGACACATTAGCATTGTCATATGTGTGGAAGTGTGGAATCTTAATGTTGTGGTTTCCACATTGAGGTATAAAGGCTAGTATGGTTTGACCCCCTTCCCCTGCACAGTGTTGTCAGTAAGCCATTCCGATCTCTTTCCTCAGATGGCAACTAGTGATCTGCCAGTACTCCAAAATTTTAAATTGATCCTTTAGAGCAGTGGATCTGTAACTTAAAGGAGTCATAGAAGTGGGCTTTTCCTGGCTCATGTGGACGCCACCATCTTGGATCTTGCAAACTCTTGTGAGATCCAAGATTGTGGCACCTAGCTCTTACAAGTACCAAGTTGGCAATGCCAAAATCTCATGAGTTTTGAGTTCTACCATCTTGGATCTTGCAAGATTTCACTGAAATCCAAATAGCAGTGCCTGGGAAAACTCGTAGATATAGGAACCAGGAACATCCTGCAGTGTCTTTGTAAGGGAACTATTTTTTAAGGGGGAATGCAAACTGGTTGAACAACACCTTCCTGGTCAGAGGAACCATCATCCTGCAATATTCTACCTGGAATGACATCTAAGGCATTATAACATCCCTACAACTTACCATATGAATAAGTACCATTAATAAGTAAGTTGCTGGATTTGCATTATCTCTATAAGACTGTTGATTCAAAGCCAGACTTGAATATTTGCAGAGGATAAGAACAAGGCTATGTGTTGGGTTTCACAGCTGAGGGAGATGTAGAACACTTGTGCATGTAATGACTACAGAGTTTCAGGACAACTTCACTGACTTAAGATGCTGCTATCACAAAGGTCGTCTTTCCTCTCTGACTTGGTGCTCCAGTGTGCTTTATGAAACGGTGCACCTGTCCTCTTCCCTACAGTGCTTCCTTTTGTTCTGAGCAGTGGCGAGACTTGCATTGACAGGGTCTATCATGTCAGACAAAGGCTTGTCTTGTCTGTCTATTCCCCCCCCACACCGGCCTCCACCTGCCTGGAATGTTTGGCCTTGTTCTTTGACTCAGGCACATCTTTTCCAGCCTTGAAATTTCAAGTAGAAAACAAAAGCTTTTATCATGGTTCTTGTAGCCAGGCAGGAACAGGTTAGAAAAAGACTTTTAACATTAGTTCACTTGAATCTTGTGGCTATTTTTTTGAATCAGTGATGAATTAACATCAGGATACTTTGTCCTCATATATTTTGCCCACCACCTCAAATAAGGCTCAGCAGACTTTTGAAGGTGTCCTGTGGCCAACACTCTGTGACTCCAAATCTTATTGACTCGGCAGTTCCTGCTGTGATTACATTGCTTAACCAGTGCCTTTAAGTGCCCTTTGTGATTTTCCTGGAAGCATCTGCTGAACACTGTGGAATCATGGTTGCCTTTACATCCCTGTGAAAACGGCTATTGTTTGGTAAATGAGGGCATAATCGTAATTTATTTAAGGTAGTGCAATTCACCTGACTCCCCATTCCGATGGTGGTGTGAGGGGGGGGGGGCAGCACACTTCTGTGCACTGTCCTCACCCGCCCAGGAGTGCCACAGAAGTGCCTTACATGAAAAGCAGTACATAAATACTGTAGATAGATCGATAGATCGATTTTTTTTGTGAGATCCCCAAACCAGCATGGACCATATTTCAGAGTACTTTTGGCAGTTCATGCCACTAGATCTCATGGAAGTAGCTTTCTTGTTTGACCCATTCATTGACATTTAGAACCTAAAAGAAGTGGACCTGTGTGTTTGTCAGGTTTTCTAGGGTATGAAAGAGATTGCAAGAAATTCTGCTGCGACATTTTCTGGGAAGTCCTCACAGCTGTAGGACTGAAAAAAATGCCAAGAAAATGAGTGAAGTCAGATCCCTGGAACGTGCACTAGGTCAGCCAAGGAATGCTCTTACTTAAAATTGGACATAGCAAACACCAGAAAATGATGCAGGAAACTTGATTCAAATGAGGGGTGTGCACACATGCATGGAGGTTAAAGTTGATTGCTTAAATCCGTTTTCAAATGGATGCATTTTAAAAAAGTTCTGCAGTTTGAAATTAGGTGGCAAAAAGGTGGTTGTCAGTCAAAAAGCATAAAGAAAGACCTTAAGGAGCTTGGCTCCTTAGCTTAGATAATCTGCAAGCTCTGGAGCTGGGAGTTTTCCACTTGAGAACTGTGTTTGCAAAGCCATGGAAGCTGTTCTGGGGAGGCCTGGGGCCAAGTGCACCAGAGCGAGAATGTTCCAAAGTCTCTTGTGGGGCTGAATCTCTTTCCAGTGAATGGGCTTTGTACATCTTGCCACTGCACCTGACAGGCTTGACAGCAGAGTATAAGAAGTTGTTCTATTGGGGTACTTGCACAAATTGTCGAAGGATCTGCAGGTTTTGGATCAGGTGCGTGCATGGTGGCCAAAGGATCATGACTTGCTGGAGGCTTGGAGACTATATTATTTACCAAAAATTGTTCCAACAAAATAGGAGGTGGATTCAGGATACAGCAAACTGGGGAATCTCTTTATATTGGGATGTTTTTGTTTTGCTGGTCTTGAGGACTCTTATAATGATTCATGGGTTTTTTTCTTGTGACTGCACTTATTGCTTTATTACAGTAATTCTTAATTATTTTTTCCACTTATTGTATACCCCTTGGTACCCCATTTCCCTAAATTTTTCCCTCATATTAGCAAAATCTTGGTATTTACCATATTTTTCAAATCTAGTAGACCATAGAATCTAATGTGCACCCTTATTTTAAAAGACGAGGTTTTACTGGCAACTGTAATGCAGATGCATTACAAAATTACAAAGCAGATGCAAAATTTAATTTTACTGAATACAACAATTAGTAATTTGATAATAATATGACAATAGTAATTTACCTAATTATGCAACAATGAGTTAGTTACATTTTTATTACAATATAGTAAACTGTTAAACTAAATATTGATCTATTCGCATAATCAAAATACCATATTTACTCAAATCTAATGTGCCATCAAATCTAATGTGTACCCTGATTAGGGGGACTAAATTTGGCTGGAAAACGATTTGACTCGAGTAAATATGTAGTTGCTGTTATTTCAAACTTTTTAACTATTGATCCATATACAGCGATGCCTCACCGGGCTGTCCAGATGTCCAAAAATGCCCAGACAAGCCCAGAAATGGCAGGGGGGTCCAGCACGATAGGGAAACCCCCTGCCGTGTCTGGAAAGCGGCGCCACTGGGCACCGCCATTTTAAATTGTGTATGCACCTCAGTGCGCACACTCCTCTGCGCTTCACAGTGCAGGGAAATGGAGGCAGATCAGGAGGAGGTCCCTTCCCGCCTCATGATTGGGCCTGGGCTGAAAGCCCTGCCCACATTCCAGCCCCTTGCCACCTCTGCAGCTGCACGGAGCCTTCCCTGCCTGGCCAGGAGGCTTGGATGGTGACCGCACGGCTGCAGCACCCCAACCACAGCTTCCCTTGCCGGCCAGGGGGCTTGGATGGGGGTCCACGTGGCTGCAGCACCCTATCTACAGCTTCCCTGGCTGGCCAGGGGGCTGGGATGGGGGGCCACGTGGCTGAAGCGCCCCATCCACAGCTTCCCTGGCTGGCCAGGGGGCTTGGATGGTGGCCGCAGGGCTACACAGGAAAGTGCCTCCCTTTCTCATCTGAAACCCCCCCACTAGCCCTGCCAGTACCCACCACCTCTCAGAAACCCCTCACAAGTGTTTTTAGCTTATTTTAAAATGTCCTACGTTTTGGCTTCGGGGAGTAGGAATTTTGGCGTTGGGGTTCACGAATTCTGGGTTTGGCGGTCTGGTCACCCTGTGCCTCACGTAACAAATTTAATTCGTTCTGGAGGCATGTTTGTTACGTGAAACGTTCTTTACATGAAGCAGATTTTCCCCTAAGGAAATAATGGAAACTCAGACAATTGGTTCCACAATCCCAAAAATATTCATATAAAAATATTAACTGGATTTCAAAATGATGACAGAACACTGGGATTGAATTCAAAACATGCATTCAATGTGCATGATCTTATGAAGTCTACTTAGGCTTCAGTCCTAAAGACACTTTTCTGGGAGTAAGACCCATTTAACACAGTGGGGCTTACTTCTGGGTAGACATGGTTAGGAGGCTGCAATCCAAGACACCTTTAAAGTATCTCCCCACTTTCTCCTTCTCTCCATCCTGAGCCTCTCTCTCCCCTGCTCCCTTCTGGCCAGCCCTGAGCTGCTTTCCTCTTCTCCACTGCTCTTCTCTCCCTCTGCCCAGCAGATGCCCAGCCACAGGAGGAACAGCATGGAAGTGTTGCTTTCACTACGGGCAGGTGCACTAGGCAGCCCTGACACTTTTTAAACAGGCTGTCGGCCAGCGCGTCTGCTCCAATTGCCAACAAATGTATTCTTTACGTGAAGCACAATTTGTTACATGAAGCAGAGCTCTAGAGAAATTTTTGTTTGTTACGTGAAACATAGTTTATGTGAGGCGTTCTTTATGTGAGGTGCCACTGTATAATAATAAACGTTTTGCTGACCATAATAATATCACCATATTGCTGACCGTAATAATATGCGTTTTGCTGAACATAATAATATATGTTTTGCTTACGTTTTATAATAATATCATTTTGCTGACCCAAAACTAGCAGATTCTGGGGCTTTCCCCACCAGCTATCTGATTCCTTTCCTGCCTTGCCAGCCCCATGAAGCTGCCTTTTTCCGTACGTTATACAAGAACTCCTAAACGTTCTGGCAAATACCCACAGAGGTACACATACCCCAGGTTGGGAACCATTGCTCTACTGTATTGTGACTTTGTAATATGTTTGGAACTGCATTGAGATCAAAAGGTGAAAAATGTGGCATTGAAATTGAAATGGGTTAAGCAGTCCAATGACACTGTTTAAATGCAGTAGATGAAGAGGAGGGCATGAAGAAGGGGAAGGGAGAGAAAGTGCTGCCAAAGTTGGCTTTCCTTTGTTAATCATTCATAATGGGGCGCTAACAGTATGTCTCTATGGGCCAATGCCTATCCCAATCCTTAAAATTAAATACCCTCTTGCTTTTGAAGCAAGTAAATAATTGACAATTGGATAAGTGCAGGCTTGGCAAATATTTTTGAAATCCTTTGCCTTTTAGGATACAGGAAAAGACTGTATCTTTTGTGTTGTGTGTGTTTGAAAATAAAAATCTTGCAAACTGTCTTCAGTGCTTGCAAATGAAATAGCAGCAGTTAGCTTCCTTCTGGACCTCCGATGCAATCTGGAGAGCCAGCTTCTGCGATGTGATCTTGGCAGGCATGTTGCTGTCAAACAACAACAGTCTTGTTGCCACACAAGCTGCGGAGGAATGGTGCTTCAGGATCCCTATACTTAGCTGGTGCTGAAATTTCTCAGGAGCTGGATTCTGCCTCCAGTGTGAGCAGGAATTTGAACATCATAGGAGTGGAGAAACTTCAGATGTAACTGGCAGGCAGTTTTGCTTGAATGGGTGACTTTTGGAGATTATTTACAGCATTTGTGAACCTTTCTAGATGATCCTTCCTTTGCGCAATAAATGTACTACAATAAAAGTTATTGTGGCGTATGCGCCAACTCTTCCCACAAGTGTCACACCTGTTGGGGGGAAATCTCAGTTTGCAGTGCTCAAAACAAGAAATGTTTTTGTCTCTGGATAAATGTGATTTGCAAATCACATGTCCCTTGTTATCCACTAGAGGTCTGTTTCAGAACCTCCTGTGAATAAAAAATCCATATATAATGAAAACAATGGAAAAATAGGTTTAAAGATCTACTTCCAGCTTTCTTGCTCCTCTGTTGTGTCTAATTGAATAAGGTAGTGCCTCAATATCTACAGGAGATTGATTCTGGGACTCAAGAACGGAATGATTGCTTGCATGACTGCCTCGCTACAACAGTAGAAAAGCAGTTTTTAAAACTGATTTTCAGTGGCCATTCACGCTGATCAAATTTCTGTATAAAAAATCTGCGTATAGCAAGGTTGGACCTGTAATCTGCATCCTCTGTGACTGTGCAAGTGTCTGAGCTGTTTATTGAATAGTGTTTGCAATGTGAGGGGTGATATGAATTATGGCTGCAATCCTAAGCACACTTTCTTGGCAGTAAGACCCATCGAACACAGTGGGGCTTACTTTTGCACCCTAAGACGCGTTTCCAACCACATATGTGTGCCTATTGGAGATGGAAAATTTTTACAGGGAAGCTGAATGTCCCACCAACTGGTAGCAATCAGTTCTGGCAATGTTTATGAACTGAACATTCCTGCACCCTCATACTGGATACCACAAGGCTCACCATGTCTTTCCAGAGATGTCACTATGGTTTGTGTTACCTGGTCTGGAAAGCTAGTGCATCACCCTGACAATGGACTTCCTCCCTTGTAGTAGGCAGGGCAATTCCTTAGGTTTGGACCAGTTACCATTATCCCACCCCTGCTAGTTTTTGGCTATAGGTTTTCATAGAATAGAGATATTTCATTGTGGTTTATATCATTGCAGCCACATGAAATTACACATTGAATTGTATATAACATGGTGGTATTTGTAAATACCAAGATTTTAAAAATTATGGCTAGTACACCCCATGCACATCCACTGGTACAGTCTGCACCCCCTAATGCCTCCCTAGAAATACCATTTTATGTCTCTTTGTTTATTTAGAATTACAGTGGGGGATATTCTGAAAATTGTAGTTGTTTGTATGTGTATGCACTCTTGAGTTTCAACCACAAGAGCAAACATCTATGAGAAGATGTGTGTTTCATGTACTTTTGGAGGAATGTACTTGGATCTCTGTTTCTTTTATAAATAAAGGGTCAAGGTATACAAAAACAAATGCTTCATTTTATATTGTATAAACCTTCCTGGAATTTGTACGTAGTTTAGAATCCAAACTGTACTTTAGGCTTCCAAGTATACGAAAGGACAACCATCACTTACAGCTGTTTTAACTCCTATTATGTTTTGTCTTCTTAGCTTAATACCTTTACTCCTGTCTCAGTTGTGCTGCACCCTCTGCAGCCGAACAATGGCTGTATATTGGGTTTAGTTGGTTCAGACATCATGCCAAAACGTTGGGGAAGGAACTGTAGTGCAACAGGAGCTCATATTTCCAGATAGTGATGTCACTAGGGTTTGGTGCCTGGTAGTGGTGTCACTAGAGTTTGGTGCCTGGTAGTGGTGTCACTAGGGTTTGAATCACCCTATGCAAGAGCATTGCCCCATCATCACCCCCTGATACACCTTCCCATAACCCCACCCTGGTGGTAGATCTATTTTAACGCTGTTTATTTCATTGCATTCTGTATTAAATAATGCACTGTATATTATATAACATAGGTTGCAATCCTGAGCCCCAGTTAGGCTGGCACAAGCCTCCAACACATGTTACATTAATGGCCTGCTATAAGGCACTTCTTCGCCACTCCTAGGGGAGGGTTAAGTCATTGCATAGACATGCGCTTGCCTCCCTTCATTACCACGGGAATGGAAGACCGATGAGTTGTGCCAAGCTAGGTTAAGATTTATTCGAAATTATCCAGAATTATTCAAAAATACTAATATTTTAAAAATTGTGGTGTTAACACCATATGTGTTGTTATTGCTCGTGGGCATCACCCATTGACTCTTTTGCAATGCCACTGGTTTCTGGTGAGAATACCCTTCTTTGTACTTCTAGTATAGCTGCTGCTAGTCAATATAGACAATCCAGAGCTAGGTAGAACAATGCTCAGCTTGGTATAAGGTAGCGTCATGTGTTCCTAGTTTTCACATCCATTTGTAGTCTACGTTGTCACACCTGGTGGAACTCTGCACATGCACCTGGAAACATTTGGAATGTTATTGATCATTCTGCCCTGCACTCTGGTGGATGAACCCCCATGCATGGTTCTGTTCCTCAAATACATGAATATGAAATCCCTTATTGTGGTTTACCAGCTGCTCATGACTCATGGTTTGTCTGTTCAGGCACCATGCCTTGTCATGGTTAAGCTTCCTGGACCATAAGAATGATGTCTGAACAGAACCCCTGAAGGTTTCTGATGAGATTAATAGGGATTTGTGGGTCCCCTCCTAACCTTTTGCTGCTGGCTATTTGCAAACCGTGGTGCAGCTGGTGGAAATCGTGACTCACTTTGTTGTGTTGCCTTCTCTGCTCTCTTGCCCCTCTGCTGGTCTAGCTTCAGAAAATGGCTCTGGATGTCCAGCTGCTAGGACCAGCCTCGCTTGGAAAGCAAAACCAGCAGCGTTCATATAAATTAGCTGCTTTTATGGCGCTTGTGTTGCTCCGTTCAAGCCAAGTTCACAATCAAATTTCTATTACCATCACCTTGTGTGCAACATTTCCTATATGGCTTGCCTTATTCAGCAACTACGATTGTTGCAATATTTGCAGTTCATGGGGTAGAGCATTTTTGTCAATCACTGTCAATCCAGATCTCCTCATCAGCATGTGGGAAGGGGGAATTGGATATACAAGGAGCATGTGGTGCTGTCTACTACATCAGTGGTTCCCAAACATTGGCGAGACCCACTGGTGTGTTGCAACCTGATTTTTGGTGGGTTGCCAAAGGTTGATTGACTTATTGCTTCAATCCCTGAAGCTATTCAAAATCTGACATTGAAGCTGATAATTACTCCAGCAGTTTGCAAGCATGTGTAAATATAGGAAGATAAATGTTTGAGGGTCCATTTATTGATAGTGAATCTTCTGTTCCTGCCCAATTCCCTGCTACAGTTTCCGACTCAGACACAAAAAGAGAAACTTTGGCCGTTCTGCTACTTTTGGGTGCAGGAAATTGAGGTTAGCCCTGTTCAACCCTCAATTATACCACACAAAAAATCTCTAGGAAAACTTGTTTTAAGCCAGGGTCATGAGTGGGTTGTAAAATACTTTTGCCGGCCGAGAAGACTTTTAACATCTAGCACTGAAGGCCAGTGGGATGGGGGTGCACGTAAAGGGAAGAGATTTCCATGTTGTAAATAACCCACTAATCTAGCACATGTTTAATAGTTTAAAGATGTATCACAGCTTCAGGCATGGATTCCAAAAAGAAGCATTGAGTCTCTCTTGCATGATGGTTGATGCTCTGCCAAGGGTGTGTGTTGATGTATCTTGCCAAAGTGTTATGTTCAAAGCTGAACCTGCATGTAGGGACTGAATGACCCAACATGTTTTGATGCCCAAAGTAGAAATTCTCCATGGTAATAAAAATATTATAAACTGCACCATTGACAAGCAGGTTGCCCTTTAATAATGCCCTTAAATTGACTTCTCCTTGCTTAATGGTAAGGCTAGTGCTGCCTGTATATCTCTGCATTTTGAAATATCCAACTAGGGGAGGGGAGACACACATATTTTAGTGTGTGTTAACTTGCTGCAAGTTTGAATCCCTGCAGAAATCAAGAAGCCAAACTGTTGTATACTTTTTTTAAAGAAAAATCTTTTTCACTCCCTGCTCCTTGATCTCTAGTTCTTTTTGAAGGTTTCCAGAATTTTTTTTTCTTTAATGTAGGGTGAAATTTAACTTAATGCTGTTCTTCAGCCAGTTGTGCTGTTCTAAGAGCCAAATTACACATTGTGCATTAATAATGTGCTTGATCCTGGCATGGTTAGCTTTACTTTCTCAGCCCCTGGGTGCAGGGCGGGGAGAAGCAGAGGGAATCCAGATTAGGACAGTGAGTTTGGGAAGGAAGAGGGACTTCAACTTTTTGTATCCACTTTATTCCCAATCAGAACTGGAGTCCAACAAGCTGCTTTTACTATATGAAGGCAAAATATATATTTTGTGTAGTTTAGCCCTAGAATTTTTCATCCCTACGTATCAAGTCCAGATTCTTTCATCAAATTGTCTCACCACAAGCAAAACAAGATGAACTAGAAGATCTCACAACATGAGACCCACTTCCAGTTCTTTACTGTGTAGAACTGCAGAAGGGTGTCATATGGGAAGACTAAATTAAAAGTACTGCACACACTTGGGCTTATTCACTTTCACAAGTTCCTCTCCTGTTTTCAAAAATGAACCATGGATGCATTTCTGCTGAAGCTGGCAGAAGCTAGCAGTGATTCACCTGAAACTAGAATCTGCAGCAGTGGCTAGGATTAAGTTTGCAAATTCTGGTTGGAGTTGGCCCTGACAGGATGGACCTGGGATACTGGACAGTGGATTGCAGCAAAAACAGGCTTTGTAGAGGAAGAAGAACCTTGGAGGACTATCTGGAGGGCACTCCTGGTTTGATTTAAATACAATATAAGAGCCAGTATCCTGGCTCATGCACTGATGCCCATGAATGGTTGCCTCAATCTGGGTCCATTCCCCAATCCGTTCCTAACACCCATGCTTAAAGTTAGTATACAGCTTCTGAACGGTTACCAAGGAAAACTTCATCTGTGTATAGGAATGAGAGATCTCAGGAGGGGGAAAAACAATCCTGGCAATGAATGGGAAAAGTTTTGAAGAGCCCTGGATTCTCATGGTGTGGTGCAAGCTGAAGTTATTAAAGGAGATTAGGCTACACAGCTGGTGAGCAGATGGAATGCTTGCAATTTCAAAGTGGCAGTCAGCCGTAAACCAACATTTGCACAAATACCTATTAGCTTTATTTTCTTTTTCTTTTTAATTACAAGTAGCTCAGTTCATTTGCTGATACCTGTACTGTAGCATGGTCCAAGTGTGAGGTTTGATGTTAGGTTCTCAAACCAACATCTAACTTGGTAGCAAGCCTCTCTTTGCTGCTGTCTAGTATAGTTTGGAGAGAAATACTAATGTCAAGAAATAGCTTGCAAACTCTGTTTCCCCCCTTTTGTCTGATAATTTGTCTACATTAAGTAAGGTACGGACCTGTTCCTTTCTCCATGAAATACCAAGTGGCTCTTGCAGTGGATTAGTGAAGAACTGGAGACAAAACTTTGAACTTTTCAACTTTCCTTTCGTTAAATTGCTTGCTTTACAGGGTTTAACATCTTGACTCTGAAACAGAGTTTAAATTCCCATTTGCCACAAAAAACAATGTTGAATTCTTCTCAGGGCTGGGAAAACTCTGCAACGTCTGGATTTTGCCACCAATAGTCCTGTCTGTGGGCAAAATCCATAGAAGTTACGGGTCCATGCACTTACGTCACCCCCTAGTATTATCTTATGGAAAGTCACCTTAACTGCTCCAGAACAAGGAGCTTATTTTCACTTTAGGATATAGGCCTATGCCTCTTGGCATGCTCTTTCATAATGACCAGTGATTTTCAATCTGTTTCATCTCACGGCACACTAATAAAGCACTGAAATTATCAATGCACAACATAAGTTGTTTTTACCATTGACAAGGCACACCAGGCTGTTCAAATCCCCCAATTTTAATTAATGACACTCCCCAAATTCCCACGGTGCGTCTGAGGACTACCAATGGTACACCAGTGATAAAGACAAAAGGACACCATATTTAAAACAGCAGATGTGACTATTTCACAGATATTCTGTGAACCCTTAAACACTGCAATGAGGATCATGTTCAAAAACTTTTAAAAACTCAAGCTTGAATATTATTTATATTTTCTGTTGTTTTAAATTCAGTAGCTTCGGAGGGTCTCTTGCCAAAAAAGTGTTGGCTCTGACTGCAAAATTCTTTCTAACCCAGACCATGGTTTGATTTTCAATGCAATTCTATTAAAACATCATGGCCAAAGACTGCTTGGCTGTGTGTTGCTATATTGATTGCATAATTTCGTGTTATAAAAGGAAGACAATAGGTCCCTATATCTGTGGATCCATATCCATGGTTTCACGTATGCAGCATGTGCCCTCCTAAAGCAACATTTTTATGACTTAAAAGCAATCATGATGGCTGGGAAGACATTGATGACTTCTCTGATTTTTATAACACCTTTAAAAGGCATAAAATTTACTTCTGGTTTTTCCAAGAAACCAGGAGACACTTTTTTTCTTTTAACAGTCATTCTGAGCTCTGGCAGATGCACTTAGTTTCTGTGGGGCTCAGAAGTGCCTCTAGTGCACTTTCCTTAGTAGGGTCCGATGGGAGGGGCATCCCACATAGCGCTACCATATATTCTTCAGTCTTATTTCTCCAGACTACACATATCACAGTTTAACCTTTCCTCATAGACCTTTTTCCCAGACAGCTGAAAAAGGAGAACTTTGTCAGAGTCCACTGCAAATACTCTTTTGCTTTTATATCTCATTGAAATCTTGATTTATAGGTGTGTTGCTTCCTTTAGGCAGCTAACTGGCATGGAACAGCGCACAGCAGAAGGTCACAAAGCTAACATAATGTTATAATAATAATAATAGTAATAGTCATAATGTAATAGTCATAATGTCACAAAGCTAACACCAGGCATAACACTCAAGCATGTGTGAATTGTTGCTTGGTTCAGTTTCTAGATACAGACTGTTTTTCTCTTGTTGCGGAGAACACAATTGTTCAAGCTTTTAACATTGCCACAGTATTTGCCACTTGATATTTGCTGTATTTTGCATTGTGATCGAGTGGGACAGACCTAAAGATTGAGCAGGCTGTGCAGGGTGAAGTGTAAGAAGTGTGCAGTTTTCTTCCAAATTCCATAAGTCACCCAAGGATAAATGCCTCCCTTTGCCTAATGGAAGGGCCCATTTTGGGGAGAATTCGGGCTGATCTGTTGTGGAGGTAATAGATTTGAGAATCAAGTTAACAAAGTCCCATTTTACTCACACTGACCAGTTTTGGAGGAACATCAGAGAGTTGCAGCAGCTGAGAGTTTCAGATGGTGTATTTACACCACTGTTAGCTGCCTCAGGAATGTGGGAACAGGAGAAACTATAGTTGGAGTCGATCCTATCACAGTCAGTAGGAAAGCTAGCATAGCACAGCAACTACAAGGTTGTGAATCAGGAGGTCCCCTTACAAATCTTGCCTCTGCCATGGACATACTAGGTAGTTTTGAACAAGCCACACAATCCTTGTTAGCCTCTGTTCCATCCACCTATAAGAACAGGATAATTCTCACTTGCCTTCTAGGGTTGTGGTAATGGATTGCACCAAGATAATACATGAGTGAAAGGCTTTGGACAGTTGTGGACCTAGAAAGGGGGATAAATGCTCCTGGTCCTAGGCTGAGGAGGTATAGTGTAGCACCTCTATTCTCTCCGACCCACCATGCTATCCAGTGTGTTTCACCCAGAGGCATTCTGAGGGGGTTGCCTCCTTGACTGTCTGAAGGCCTCAAGGGGCCAAAAAAAATTCACTTCTGGTTTCACAGAGGGAACCAGAAGTGACATTTTAAGCCCTCTCAAAGGGCCTTAAGAGTGCTGAAAAGGCTTCCCTGGTCCTCAAAATTCCCTCTAAAAGCAATAAACTTCATTTCCAGTTTCCTCTGGAAGGAAGACATGGGGTGGCAAATCATGGTGGGGCAGGTCGATGGGGTTGGCAGTCTATGGTCTTGGCTACAGGGCCAGGATCACCACTGGCTTTGTACATTCAAAAGCACTGCTAAGTGGGAACTTTAATAGGGTTCTCTTGACTTTCAAATTTGCCAGTCTGAGTGCTGGCAATGTTTCTTTCACTATCTAAAATTGTCATGGCCTCTAGAAGAAATTCCAAGAGAGCTGATTATGTTATGACTGGCACATGTGCAGGCACAGAGCGATGCTTGAGAACAAGAGATACGGTCTGTGAGGCCCCACTTCATCTGTCACTGGGCTGGAATGTTGAAATAGTAAATACTTTCTGTGTTTAGTCGCTAAGTATCTAGCTGGACCCCTTCCTTTTTGCTGTGAGAAGGAGGAGTGGGCAGAAGAAGCCTCGAAGTTGTGTTTACAGTGGAGCTATTTTAATTAGCCTTAAAGACTCGCTATTCAAACAATTTGCATAAAGCAGCTGCTGTTGGAGCAAACATGAAAATTGTTCTTTGTGGGAATTTGAAGCTCTCGTGTTGCGATACATTTTCCCCTGTGTTTGCATTAAATCCTTTCCTTGGTTTATAAAGGATTTCTGGAAGGGTGAAGGATCTGTGTGATTCTAATTCAGGAAGAAGAGAGACATATGGTCAGCTGCTGTGTCTAACAAAGGGCTCTTCACTGAGGACCTGGCTCCAGCATGGTGCACCTCCGTGCCAATCATTTTCAAGCTCTTTATCTTCAAGGGATCTTTCCCATGTTGACTTGTCTGCAAGGAAATTCTGCATGTCTGCCATGGATCTGCCTGTTACACATAATTTAAATGCCATGAGGTGACTTAGATGATCTCCCTTCCTCCCTCATGTAATTACATGGATCAGTGCTCCAGATAGGGAGGAGTCACATGCCCACAGTCTAACCGTAATGGAGCTTAAGTCAGTACAGCCCAGTCAGGGTGGCAGCAGGTATTTGGTACTGTCCTAGGATCACCAGATGCCCATCAGATTCTGCAGATTCAGAACTATCAGTTGCAGTGATATTGCCCAGTCTTCAGCAGGGACAACATTGTCCATGGGGACCCAGACTAGGTTCTTTGATACAGATCTCCAGGAACCTAGTGCCAGCCTAAGCTGGAACTAAGGATTCTGGAACACATTGACTGTAGGATCATTCCAGCTGTGCTGGATCAGACCAAAGGACTACCTAATCCAATGTTCTGCTTCCCACAGTGATCAAACAGAAGCTTCCAAGGAACCTTATGGGTGCAGGGCTTAAAGACCATGACTCTTTCTCTTGGACGCACTGCTTTTGCACACAGAGGTTCCAAATAGCTGTCGCAGAATTATTGATAGTCCTGCCCTGCTTGAATTACTGATTCCTTTATAGACACTTACGTGGCCATCACAACTATCATTGGGTGGCTTAAAACTTTGTTCACTTTCTCTTGTCATAAGAGCTTTTTTATACTTCCTTTAATTTTAAACACCATTCTCATATGTCTTTGTGATTTCCCAAATCTCAGCCTCTTGCCTCCCTTAACTTTTAAGGACTTGGAGAACAGATACAATTTTCCAATATTCAGGTTGTCTGTTTACACAGTGAAGGACACTCAGGCAGGGTGACCAGATGCCAAACCCAAAATTCCTGAACCCCAAGCCCAAAATTCCTACCCGCTTAAAAAACTGCCCAAAAAAAATGTGTTTTTGTTTTTATAGTTTTTGTTTTTCAGTTTTTTGGCCATAACCTTTGATAGGAAGGAAATATCTCAAAACTGATTTTTTGCATTGGATTCTGCTCTTCAATAAGAATCCAATGACATATGGGCATGATGGGGTACTGTGCACTATCACGAAGTTTCAAAATGAAGTCAAAATGTAGGACAATGAAGCTAAAACTCTAGACAAATCTGGGTTTTTCCAGTCATATGGTCACCCTGCACTCAGGGTGTAATACTCTGCCTGTCTACTCAGAATAAGTCCCATTATATTCAATGGGGCTTAATTCCAGAAAAGTATGTTTAGGATTGCAGCCTTAGCTAGAGGGATGTAACCGAAAAATTCAGTTTCCTCTCTTCCTTTCCCCCTCTCTCCGTTCTAATTGTTGTTGATCCAGGCCAGCACGTAGACATCTTATAGTCCTTGTAAAAACCATCTGGTTCATAAAATGAGCTTTAGATTCATGAAATGTGACAAATCAGTGAAAGATTATAGTGAATTTCATTTAGCTTTACTTCTTTACTGTAAGTTGGCTGTGATCAGAAATGTCAGCTTTCATTTTTCTAGAGTTTGCATTCTATTTATAATCTCTTAACCCCATTCATAAAAATGGTGGAAGAAAATATTTTATTATTTAAAATGAATATTTAAAATATGGTTATTCATCTTGCTTTTTATCTCATTTGCTTCCGGGTGTGATCGTCGTATCGAAGTATGAGGCTATATTTGGTCTGTGTAATAAACCAAAATTTATTATTTTGATTCTGAGAAGTTAGTGCTTACATGGTGGAATTTGCAACTTTTCTTTGGAACAGGTTGAGGGCTTAATCCTTGTGTGGGTCTGGGGATCAGCAGTGTACCATGATCCACTATTCAGAATGCTCTATTAAGCATACCCAAGAGCTTAGATGTTCCCAGTGGGACTTTTAGACTGTTTCAACAGCTTCCTTGCATCCTGTAAGGTGGGAGTTCTGTGAAACTGAAACGCAGGGATATAGTAAGTTGAGGTTGCATAAACAGGTAGTCTCAGGACTGAGCTGTACATTGTGTGAGGCATTAAATGAGTGGCACTATGTTTATTCAGGGGTGAGGAAAAGGATTAGTAAGGTATGTAAAAGTACAGTGTGTATTGGGCCATCCCAATCTAGATTACACTCTGCTGCTGGTTGCTATTTCTTGCGAAAAGAGAGCACTCTTTGGCACCTGATCAGGGTACCCACCTTTCACTTTCTGTTTAAGAAAATAAACATATGTACATCAAGTCCAGTAACATGTATAATGTTAATGTTAAGAACATAATAAAAGCCACCCCTGGATCAGGCCAAAGTCCCGTCTAGTCACACAGTAGCCCACCAAATGTCTTATGGAGCAGATACTGTATGCAGGGGTGTCACTAGGGTTTGTGTCACCCAGTGCAGGAGCCCAGCATGTCACCCCCATGCAGTGGGCGGGGCAACAACCTGGATGGTGGGCATGGTTATGTGTCATTACTCCACTTCCATTTGTTTTCTGGCCATCTGGCATTTTGAGGTTGACTACATCTACATACATCCCTCATGGCTTGTAACCTGTCCTTAGAAGTCCTTTAGGAATTTGTCCAATCTGTTCTTAAAGACATTAAGGCTAGATGCCTTCACCACACATCCTGTGGCAGGGAGTTCTACAGACCAGCTACAGGCTGGACAAAGAAATACCGGTATTTTCTTATGTCTGTCCTAATGCTCCCGACATTCAATTTCAGTGGATGTACCCTAGTTCTGGTGTTATGTGAAAGGGAAAGAGCATCTCCCTAACCATTCTATCCATCCCTTGCATAATTTTGTGCATCCAATCATGTCCCTCACCCTCAAGCACCTCTGTTCCATGCTCTACCACCCCACCACCACCCTGTAGCCTTTCCTCATACCGAAGGTGTCCAGACCATGTTGTGGTGCCTTCTGCAGGTCGGAAGTGTCAAAATTCAGCACAAAGTGTAACATCATTCAGCAGATGATGGCCAGAAATATGCACTTTGTTCTCACATTGAAACTCATTAGCTTCAAATGACAGAAGAGAAATTGTGCAAATCTTGTTCATTTTTTGGGATATGAAAGAGCCCAATTAACAAGCTGAGAGAGCCCAATATTATAACAGAAGCCAGATAAATAGGTTCTGGGGGCTGCATTCTGCCCACTGGTCCTTTTGCTTGATAACCCCTATCTTACATGGTCAACGTATTCATTTTTAGTATTTTGAAATGGCTTTAAATCTCTTAATTGACCTGCTTTCTACATTGAGTTCACCACTTGAATGTTTCAGGATGTGATTGTAGCTCTCAGCTGACCTCTGCTGGATATAAAATTCTCAGCATTTATTGGCTTGATGCACATGCTTATGATTGCAAATATTTATATACTTGGCATGGATCTATTCCGGTCCTCTGATATAGTGTGTAACTGGAGTGGGAGGAATGTGTCGACGACAACAGAAGCAACGTTGAAAAACAGGCTGGAATCCATATTTGGGTGACAAGTTTGCTAACTTTTGTACCAAGAATTATGGTGGCATTGTAGACATTCATTCATTCATTCATTCATACATACATACATACATACATACATACATACATATATTATCCCTCCTTTCTCATGCCAAAGGAAAAGCCCACAGTGGTTTACAAAGATTTCATCCTTTGTCTTCACAATGACCCTGTGTGGTAGGTCAAGCTGAGAATGAGTGACTGGTCCAAGGTCACCCAGGAAGCTTCACGGTGGAGGATCTTAAAGCATCTTTAAGGTTTTAGTTCAGCTTACTAACACCCTCCTGGCTCTCTGACACATCCTGAATTTGTGGGCAACCTCAAAATGCCAGATGCAGGGAAGACACCTGAATGCAGGTCTTTATCCAGGTGCTCCCCCCCTTGCATCTGGCATTTTGAGGTTGTCCACATCTACACACTCCCTTCATGGCTTGTAACCTGTAACCTTTTTAAAGGCATTGTGGCTAGATGCCAACACCACATCCAGTGTCGGGGAATTCCACAGACAAGCTACACACTGGATAAAGAAGTCCAGCAGAGTCTGCTCTTACATTCAAAGCTCTGTGTTTTAAATTCCGAAGTGCTTTTGAAAACCCTAAAATAGTGATTTTGTTTACTTTATAGTTCCTGTACCTTTTTCAAGTACAAGTGCTTTATCCAGCACTTGTACTGTACTAGAGTTTACTATTTTTTGCTGCCTTGAAAAGGATCAGAGCAAGGATCAGTTACTGTAGGAAACTGTCATGCTTCACACAGAGGGAAATGAAACTTCATATTGTTTTGTGAGTTTATTTTTATCTCATGGTTGTTCTGCTGCTAGGCCGCTAGTCACACGCAATCTAAGAAGAGGGAATGCGGCCCACATGTTAAGGATTTAAGGTCAAGAATGATTCAGCTTTAGTCTCAGGCAGTTCAGGTGACGTAATAACTGTAAATAATTTTCCTGTGAACAGTAAGCAGTCTGCTACTCCTCGATATTATTAGGAGTGAGAGGCCTAATATATATAAATTTTACATTATTTTTGAGCTTGATTTATCTGTCATAGGCAAGATTGAGCCAATAAAAATTCATTGGTGTATATTTTTAAGTGAATTCTATAAACAGTGATGGGTAACTCCATTGCTTTGCTATTAGAAGTAAGCTACCACTGAATGCCAGATGCAAGGGAGAGCACCGGCATGTGAGTGTCCTGTGTGCTCTTTGACGTATCTGGTGGGCCACTGTAAAATATTGGCAGCTGGATTAGATGCTTTCTATATTGTTTTGAATCATGAACTGTGTGCAAACAGATTACATGGGTCTTCTCTATCACTTTGATTACTCCAAGTTATAATGCTGAATCTCAACATTATTATATGCACTTGCCATGTGCAAAACCAGTCAAAAGCCATTTTCAGTTCTGTTTTTCTTGCCTCATGCAGTGACTTTTCCATATTTTAAAAAAAGTCTTGAGTGGCAGCTCTAACAATAATCACACAAGGTTTAAAATGGGAAGCATGAAAAACTAGTAGTTGGAGGGTTGTAGTAGGAGTAGATTGAGGGTTGTTCAGGTATAGCCCTGTCACGGGTTCACACCTGTCAGGAGGCCCAACTGGTCATAAGAACATAAGAGCCTGCACTGGATCAGATGAAGGCCCATCAAAGTCCAGCTTCCTGTATCACATAGCGGCCCACCAGATGCCTCAGGGAGCACATATGACACCTGCATCTGGCATTTTGAGGTTGTCCACATCTACACACATCCCTCTTGGCCTGTGATGGCCCTTTACCCTAGGAATTTATCCAAGCCTTTCTTAAAGGCATTAAAGCTAGATACCATCACCACATCCTGTGGCAGAGAGTTCCATAGACCGACCACTTGAACCCTTTCATGTGGCATCAATAAATGCATGACCAGCTCTGTGATTCAACCCAGTGTCATCACTGGCTAGTAAATACCGTACTGGTTTCCTTTATGTGTGGAAATAGACAAAATTGGATGGAGTAGTGTTGTTATATCGGTGCTCCAGAAAACATTTGGACTTCTTGCCAATGATTGAATAATCATCCTGTATTTCTTCCTTTGAGAGGAAACTGTCTGAAACTGACAGACCAGTTTAGGACTGTCTGCCTGCCTCTGAGCTCTAGATAGGCGCCAAGCTCAGTCATCCATTGATGTCACCTCCTCTCTTTTTTCTCTGTAATATGTTCCTGGACAGGAAAGGTGACTCTCTTTGCTAGCTTGCTAGAATGCAGAAGAAAACAGGCAAGCATCCAAATTCCACAAATGATGGTATCATGATATTTTTGGCTAGTCTGCCACTGTTGTTTCACACTGCTGGAAGCAGAGAAAGCTTCATTACTCTCTTGTAGCAGAACACTGAGGATGTGACAGATAATCTGCTTCTTTATTTATGATGGTGGTCTCGTATTTTTTTCTTTTTTGGGTATCACAGATTATAGTAAGCCATTTTGCCCAACGCAGCATATTTTGCAACCAGAACCAAATATGTGCACTTCTGGACCAGGCAAAAAAGTGGTTAACCAGAGTCTTCTAACCATAAGAGATTTTGAATAATGTAGCTTCTAATTCTTGGTTGATAATGGAATAATGCTCCAAAAATGGTTGTGAACTAATAATTGAAGGGTAGATCTGTTCATGCCTACTACGCATGATGGGGATGCTTCCTCCAGGTTCAGAGGTAGTGAATAATTGTGTGGTAGTGGTAGTGAGTGAGTGAGTGCTGGGAAGTATATAAACTGAATGCTGGGAAGTATATAACTGAGTGGTGGGAAGCAACAGGAAGCAAAGACTTCTCTCCCTATCCAATGATGTCTATGGTGCAAGGCAGTAATTTCCAAATGGTGTGCCCAGACATGCTGGATCCATCTCTGAATAACTCAGTAATCTGGTCTTGCTTCCTTCTGTTAGTCTGCCTTTGCTATATATTGGACATGAGATTAATTGTGTGGCTTCGCTATATATATATGGCTGGGTCCAGGGTTGCCATTATTCTCTTCAACAAAATGGGGACAGGACCCTCTGTCACACTTGCCAGTATATGAACACAGTCCCAAATTGGGACTGTCCCTGTTTTTTGGGACATATGGCAACCCTGACTAGATCACTCTCAAAGTTGAGAATAGAACAGTTGAAGGAATTTTACTGTTGCATCTCTGAATGAACCACATTTCTAGGTTTGCCTCTTTAAATTAGGAAGACGGCTCTGGAGGCTCTCATGAATATATCAGAGAGTAGAATCCTTTAAGAGTGAGCACATAACTTTTACCCATGTCTCAAACCATGGTGGTGTAAGAGGGGAAAACTGCCAATTTTAATTCAAGGGAAAAAATTTCTCCACCTTCAAAAGTTTGTGAAATTCTGGTGTTAGTTTTTTAAAAGTGAACTAAATATTCTTTTAAGCATGCATGATCTTGCAGCCCACCTTGATTTCTTACCCATAGGAATCAAGATTATTACACATGCACTGCCCCTCTTGTTCTGCTAATTCTTATGAATTCTATGATTCTATGCGAATTTCTTTAGAATTGGATGTCAAGTGTTCACTTATTTTTCTTTTCCCCTCTTTTCCACAGAATGTGACTCGGAAACAAAAAGGGTTCAAGATGTTCTTTCTGGAATTGAAAAACCACAGGTATGTGATACAGATGGCTTCCCTCCCCCCCCCCCCCACATTAGTGTTTCACTCAGTACTGTAGTAGTAGTGTTTTCCTCTGTACTTTTCTATGATGCTCTACATTTTTAACTGCAAGGAAGTGTGCAACCTCAGCAAGATGTGCAGTTAGGCAGTGTGGCCAAACCTGTCACATTTCTAAGACACTTCTGCCCTTGATTGGTCTATGGAGCACTCATGGATGCATTTCAGTCCTCAGCTTTTCCAACTGAAGCTCTGTGGATCAAGCCACATATCTCAGAGACCATGAACCAGAGTATGTGCGCTCCAGGTCTGGATTAAACCTGGATTTGTTCCAGTGTCTTCTTGCCTGGCTAGACTCTATCACAGCTATAACTATGATGCCTCTTATCTTAAGCATTTAATTGCTACTAGATCTCATGGAACCTGACCGTTAGTCATATGATTTTTAAAAGCAACTGATGTACAGAAATAACCTCAATAAATACGTTAAATTATCAATATGGCATTCGTACTATATGGCATACGATATGGCATTATGCAGTAGCACTGGTAAAAATTTTCATTGGCCTTCAGTTCAGATGACTTGCATGCTTTACTTGTGAGTTCAGCACATATGTAAGTAATATGGCTATTTGGAATTCCTTTCAGTGGTAACCGTATACTATATATTGCCAACTGATATTTGATGTGCAAAGTCTAAATGGTAGAGCTGTGCACTTAAAGTGATCATTATATGAGATCTAGTCATTATACATTATGTCTCATATCATCATTATACATTATACATGTATTCCTGTATAAATATTGCTATTATTAGCTTTAATTAGTGAATAATGCAGTGCCTTGTTATGTATGTGAAACATGCACACAGGAAGGAATGCAGTTTCAAGCAGGAATCCAGTATATCAGTGATGCAACTGTTAACCTCAGAATGCCAGGTGCAAGGGAGGATGCAGGTGTCCTGTGTGCTCAAAGAGGCATCTGATGGACTATTGAATACAGGATACAGGAAGCTGGATTAGATGGGCCTATAGCAGCTGTGGCGAACCTATAGCACAAGTGCTAGAGCCAGCACTCAGAGCCATCTCTGCTGGCACATGGCCATGGCACCTCCAGACAAGTGCTCTAAGCCCAGTGCAGGATGCTCCTCTTAGGAGCATATCCAACTGTCAGTGCCATTGCCCAGTGTGCATGCCCAGAGCTCTGGGTCTGCTCACTAAGTTCAAGCACACTGCTCCAGAGAGAAGCACCCTGAAGTAGCACACAAACATTTTGTCTAGACAATGAGAATCTTCTAGCTCAGCCACACAACAAATGGCGTATTGAGAAAAGGAGAAGAAAGCAAGATTGGGGAAGAAAGACGAACTTCTTAGAAGGAAAAGGGGCAGAGATAAAGGGGACGATGGGGAGGGGGTGAAGAGACGTGGGGAGACTAAGACTGCAGTCCTAAAGGCTTTTTCCTGAGAGTTAGGCTGCAATCCTAAAGACACTTTCCTGGGAGTAAGACCCATTGAACATAATGGGACTTACTTTTGAGTAAACATGGTTAGGATTGTGGTCTAAGACCCATTGAAAATAATGGGGATTACTTTTGAGTATACATGGTTAGGATTATGGTCTAAGTGGGTATCTTAGAGAAACTCCTGTGAAAAAAGAGATGGTTTGGGGTACTTGCAAGAAAGGAAATGTGAGAGAGAGAAAGAGAGAGAGTCATGATGGTTCAGGCCACAGCTAAAGATCTGTGTTTGGAAGCAGCTCTCTATAGCCTGAATTGAGGGCTACTGGCAAAGGGTCAGCTAAGGACAGGCCATGAATGCTCTTCAACCACCTGCTGTGAGAGAGCTTCTCCTCTCCCCACAAACATGTACGCTTGACTGAGCCTCCAAAGGGAGATCACAATGTGCATGTGATGCTCTTTATGATTTTTGAATACTTGATGGGCTAGTCAAGGAAGTCTATTTGGAGAAGGATAATCAAGACCTGCACTGTGCTTTTGAAAAACCAAGAGTATGAGAAGAGCAGGGACCAGAACAGGTCAGTAGTGATTAGTCACTGCAGCTGGCCACTTGTTCCTTGTTCTGATCATGGTTGATGCCCTTAAGGAGGAACAAGCAGTCAGGAGCATTTCTTGGTGTTCAGCAGTGATGAGGATGAATTGGGACCTTGGGACCCTGGTTCATCCCTTCCTTCTCCCTCAGTCTTGGTTCCCAGCAGCCCCCTTCAGCTTGTCTGCCTTAAACTTTAAAGTACTTTTGGGAAATGGGAAGAATGGATGGACATTTATCTTTGGGGAGGGAGTGTCAGGGGAGTATTATTATTGTTTTTAAATGTGTTGTGAGTACGTATGCACAGGCTTATAAGCGGGGGTGATTGGATGGATTGTGAACAACAAGAGGGGTCTTGGATATGGGATTGTAAATTCGATTTGGATTATTTTTATATTGTTGAGATGTCGTTGTGAGATGTCTTGCACTGCTGAGTTCATGAGCGTGCAACCTGAGTCTTAACTATATTTGGGTTCCCGTCTCACACCAGGTCAATCAGCCTCCTGTTACTTTACTGTAAAATATACTCTTGCTTTCTTCTATCAAGGAGCAAAATTCCCCAATTTTAGCAGTGAGCATAAAATGGTTTCAGGTGTTCTTTTTATTTAAAACACTTCTTCACCTTTCCATGCTTTTTTCAAGGGGTCAGTTAACAATCAGTGTTCCTTTACTCTCTGGGCTCTTCCAATTATAAAAGTTCATAAAAGGACAAAGTGTTTGTGTTTTGATTTTCGCCATATGTTCAGCATGAATACGTGTGTCCTAGCTAGTGATCATAAAGGAAAGAACCCCTTCCAATAGAACATTGGCTGGATATGGTACATTAAGTTCCAAGTCCCTGTCTGGATTTATGCAAAACAGTTATGCAAGCTTGTGTCCACAATAAAGGAATTAGAAAAGAAATAATGTTTTAGTTAGTTGCACTAGTTTATCAGCCAACCTCCTTAAATCCACTTTAGTTGTGTTCTTATTTCTGACCTCTGAAATTCCTAATTGATATCAAACATATTATATTTTTTAGCAGAAAATATCTTTATTCCTGGCCCCATTTGATCCCATTACAACACCTGAATCATTTTAATTAGACCATCTAATCTCAGATATTAGGCTTTTGCTACAGATGCCTAGCTTAATTTGATGTCAGCTTTAATCATTCCAGGTGTTTGAGACAATCAGTCTTTATATAAGCTCAGAAAAATGTTAATGCTACAAGAAATCATACTTAGGTTACAATCCTAAAGACACTTTCCTGGGAGTAAGACCCATTGAACACAATGGAGCTTCCTTTTGAGGAGACAAGATTAGGATTGTGCTTGTAGTCTGATAAACATAGCCTGTTTTTTTTAATTTAAAAATGTTGGATCTAAATAGAAATCCATTTTTTTAAAATGCTTAGATGTTGCAGATGTTCTGGCAGAGGATGAGAATAACTGTGTTGACAGATAACAACAAGGTTGGCCCATACATTAGGTCACCCCAAACAACAGATTGGGATAGGGTTGCCATAATTCTCTTCCACAAAATTGGGACAAGACCCTCTGTCCCATTTGCCAGTATATGAATACAATATCCAATAATCGGGATTGTCCCTGTTTTGTGGAACATATGGCAATCTGAAATTCTATCTCTGTTCAACTATTTTGTCTCTGTTGTTACTTTCTTCCCACTGTATTGGAAGAGGAGGAAGGAGCAGAGATGAAGATTAAATGGGGTGGAAGGAGAATACTGTGCTATAATATTGTGATTGGGAGGACAGTAAGCTGGCACATCATTCAGGTAAGAGTGGGCAGCTTTAGGAATGTCTCCTCCGGCATCTTGGGCCAGGTCATGGGCCAGCTCTAGATAGCAGAAAAATCAATCCCTTGTCAGTGGGGTGGAAGAGTTTGAAGTTGACATAAAACACATGCACTTTCTCTGGTGAGGCCAAACTATGCATTATGTGAAAGATATTTGATGAAGATCACAGCTTCACCGTAACTGTATATTTCTCCCCAGCCCCACTAATATCAACTTGTATGAAGGAGAGAATTTGCACTTGGGAGAGAGCATGAGAGGAATAGGCTAAGAAGTACGTCTAAAAGTGCCACATCCCTGAGCTCCCACAAGTTGGGGCAGAATAGATTTGGGTCCATTTTACACTCCACCAAATCCTTTCAGAACCATTCCAAAGTCTACGCTGGCACTGCTTGAGCACCAGAAGAAAAGTGAGGGCCAAATCAGACATGATTTGAGTTATCTCACACAGGTTTTGGTTGTAATTAGGATCACTAAGGATCACTTTTCATGATCCTAATTATGGTTTGGTACAATTACTGAGTAGTGTGTATGCGCATGTACTTGTGTCTGAGTGTACATCTTCTATGTACATTAGAATTCCAGTGTGCTAACTAAATCTTCTTTCCCACACTTCCCTACTCCAGGTTTCAAATATCCAGGCAAGGACGGTTCAGCTCACATGGTCTCCTCCAAATGGCCTTTTAAGCGGAGATAGACACAGCAATGGTTTGCCTTACACCTGTACTTACGAAGTTGCCTTATCAGACAAAGGAAGGGAAGGAAAGTACAAAATGATTTACAGGTAGATGTGTCCATTTACTGTGATTTTTACATGTATTGTTAAAGTAGGGGAAAGGTTGGAGAGAATTTGTGTTCTTTTTTTTCCAGGATCGAGCATGATGTTCCTTCTACTTCACAGTTGTTGCCATTTCCTCCTTTTTTTCCATAGGGCACACCAGCTGGCTGCTGATATTTATATGCTTACCCCTGTGACTTCCAGAGTGGAATACTGGTGGCTTGCCAAGTTGACTACTATATAGTCCACACATTTCACTTTGAATGAAGCCATTTAGCACAGAAACATATGAAATTAATTTTTTGTGTCTGAGAGTGTTGCCTTCATCTGGGTGGCTCCTAATTTTTATAAGCAATGAGAGGGCTGCTGCTTCATTTTATGGAAAGTTAAATGGAGATGGGACAAATATTTGAAAGAGGATGGGTTTGCACCTAGAATCATAGAGTTGGATGGGACCTAATAGGTCATCTAGTCCAACCCCCTGCCTGCAGCAGGAAATCCCCCTAGAGCATTCCCAACAGGTGCTCGTCGAGCCTCTGCTTGAAGATCCCCAGTGAGGGGGAGTCCACCACCTTCCTTGGCAATCTGTTCCACTGCCGAACCGCCCTCACCGTCAGGAATTTTTTCTGGATATCCAACCGGAATCTCCTCTCTTGCAGTTTGTACCCATTGGTTCTAGTTCTGCTTTCAGAAGCAGCTATGAACAAATGAGCCCCTTCCTCCCTATGACAGCCCTTCAGGTATGTGAAGAGGGCAATTATAACCACTGTAATTTCTGGCCCTTCTGCTAGCCCCCGAGAAAAAGTCTGGCAGGCAACTGGAGGAGCCAGGTGGATGGACTAGCCAGACCTTTGAGGCAGCAGAACGTTTCCTATGTTGTAGATCAGGGTCTCCAAACTTTCAGTGTCAGGGCCTTTAACAACTGACCTTTAACAACTGTGTAAAGGAGGGAATTTCAGTACATATTTGTTGTGATCTTTGAGATGGAAAGCTTCATATGCTGTAATTTCCTCCTCTAATACAATTGTTAAAGGTTCAGGAGCTCCGAATACGAAAGTTTGGAGAACCCTGTTCTAGAGCAACGTTTCTCAAACATGGCTCCTAAGAGCTCTAGGTTCAGCTTGGCACTGTTGTACTCCATGTATACAACCAGTACTAAGGGTGTCCCAAGGGTTCCCAGATATACACTTGCAGGATTACTTGAGACTCTGTTTAGGAGTCCAGGGCTCCAACCTGGCATGAGGTTGGAAAGTTTTAAGATACACAGAATACATTATAAACCTAGCATGGTACAAGTGCTTGTGTATGTTGCTGAAATATTTAAAAGTTTTTTCCTCTTTCAGTGGAGAAGAATTGGAATATAAATTGAAGGACCTTAGGCCAGCAACAGAATATCATGTCAGGTGAGCTACAGTTGTTGGAAGGATTTTGTGCCTTTAATCTATTTTTTGTTTAATAACTCCTTTCCCAAGAGAAAAGTGATGCCATTCTGAAGAATGGGAAGCCCTTCCCCTTGTAGTCAGGTCTTGGTCTCCAGCCAGATGATGGCTCCTTCGAAGGGGCGTCCCCTCCTCAGACCGGGTCCTGACTTTGCGGGAAACGCTCAGGTGTTTTTTGTGTTTTTTCCCTCTTTTTGTTGTTTCTCCTTCCTCTTCTTCCCATTCCCTCCCATGCCCTTTCTGCCTCTTGGCTGGAGGGGCTGGAGGCAGGAATGCAGCCTAGATTGTCTAAGATCAAAACATGAGGTAGCGACAGAGAAAGGCAGCAGAGGTCTTCACACTAGAGGCAAGTTGGTCCAATAGGAAAAAGTGCTTGATGCAGACCCTGGGTTGTGTTGCCTGTAGTTTTAGATGACACTTCTGAGAAGCAGAGCTCATGCAACCAGGTTTGCAAATCTAGCACTTGTCCCGCAACTAGTTGCACAAAACTTGTCCCGCAACTAGTTGCTCAAAACTTGTTCCGCAAAACTAGTCCTTGTCCCTCAATAAGCACAGGTGCCTCACTCTGCACAGAAAAACCTTTCTCTGCAAGCAACTGGAAAGTGTGATCCTTTTATATCCTAAACCAGTGGTTCTCAATCTTCCTAACACCGTGACCCCTTTAATTTAGCTACTGCTGTAATTTGTAATATGCAGGATGTATTTTCATTGTTACAAATGAAATGTGTGTTCTATGCACACACTGAAAACAATGGGATTTATTTCAGAGTAGGCATGCATAGGATTGGGCCCTGAGGCTGCAATCCTATCCACATTTACATGGGAGTAAAGGCCCCCCTGACTATAATGGAATTTATTTCAGAGTAGGCATGCATAGGATTGGGCCCTGAGGCTGTCAGCCCCAGAGAGCCCGCAGCTACAGCTGGAGGTCTGGCAAGCCTGACCTGGCCCCCTCCACCAGGTGTCTTTAGGCGACCCTCAGGAAACCTCTAGGTGACCCTGAAAGGGGTCCCAACCCCCACTTTGAGAAACGCTGTCCTAAATGCTTGGCTGCTGCAAACAGTGTTTCCCAATTTTTGTCATGTTGGTGCTGAAGAAGTTTCAGATTTGATGAACATCTTGGATTTCAGAGTTCCAGATAAGAGATATTTAACCTGAATCTGAAAATCTTAATTAACAATTGGATCAAAAACGATACTGTTCAAAAACATAACAGAGAACATTAAGGCTACAATCCTAAACACACTTTTCTGGGAGAAAGATCCATTGAACACAATGGGACTTACTTCTGAGTAGACTCCTAAGATTGTGCCCTAAGTCTAATTCAAAGTAAGTTCCTACAGTTTCATTTTTTGTTTGCTCAGTTTAAGCCAGTGCAAGCTATCAGCTATGCAAAATAAAGTCAGAATGTTGTTTGATGTCTAGGTCTTCTCAGCGTTAGATATATCTTCAAGTGTTTATATTTTCAGTGGAATAAACTGTTCCAGAATAATGTTGTCCTGACACATGAGATAAACATGCTGGGCTTCCAGTATCTTGCAGGAGTAATATCACTCAGCATGTAGGTATCTTTTTAACCTCTAAGAGGTGGCATATTTTGAGGGGTCCAAGGGGGTGGCAGAGAGTGTTGGAGACTTAGTGCCTCTGCTCCCTCTTTTACTTATGTTCTGATGGAGTATCACCATTAAACCTTTGAATCTGAACTTACAGGACTGTCCTGGAGTAACTGGGCCTTACCTGAAGTGAGATGGAAGGGGTTCTTACAATGCAATAGTTAATGCTTCTCCCTGATTGCAAAACTTGAAATGTTGTCTGCAGCTGATACTGAAAACATCTAGTCTTTGGCTGTTCCAATGAGTGTTCTAGTGTTCTGTTTGTGGGTTCTTCAGCCAAGCTTCCAGATGGTGTAGATGATAAATAGTTTCAATCTCTTCTCATTCTCACCAGCTATTTACTAAGAGATGAATTACTTGCAGTTCCGGAACGCATTTTTAAAAATGGAATCTTTGTCCAGAACATTTCTTAATATATTTTTTACAGTTTTATATTATGCAAAGTGCTGCTTTGCTTATCCTTTTGAAGGCAAAAATGCAGAACACTTGCCATAAAGAAAATAAAAAATTTACACAGAGAAGAAAGTGAAAGTATAACAATTCTTCAGCATTTTTCTCATATGGTGGTGGGGTCCATTGGTCCTAGATTGCATCCAAACCTTGGTTGACAAAACATTGGGGAAATGCTGTACATTATGGAATCTGTTCCAAGAGAAACCCACCTGGACCCTTCTTTATTTTGCCATTTATTTAGGATCACGTTATAGAAATGCGTTTTTGAAACCTGATAGGGCAATTCAGCAAAAAGAGAGCGAGGAGGGATATCCTGATATATATTCGTTCTATCTTTAAATAAGTGATCCACAACATTTGTCGAACCATGGCCTGGTTCCATGGAAAAAAATTTCAATGGACCGGCTGGGCTGAGCATGCCAGGTTCGCTCTGGACCAGGATGCTCAGTTTGTTCCAGCCACTGTCATGCCTAATCGCGCCTGAGCTGGCACAACCCGCTTGGTTAACCTGGCAGGCCTGACCACCAACGCGCCACAGACTGGCACTGGCAGCAGACTGGAGGTTGAGTACCCCTGTTTTAAACTGTCTACCCTGTTCTTTCATTGTCATAGGAGCTGCCAGGATGAAGGTAATGTACAGTATGTCCTTCTTTTTCCATGCAGTTCTCAGTGGTCTCCCATTAGGTCTCCCACACCTGATTCATTCCCAGGCATCTCCAAATAGGGCTGGAATGACTCCAGATTGGCATCAATTCTTCAGGATTTTGGTCAGTGTAGACAGTACAGATAAGTAGTTCATGTTTTAGAGGGTAGCTTCATGTTCAGTGCTACAGGGTGTCAGGTGCTTCTTGTTGTCCAGAGGCTTGCATGTTAAAGAACATGACAGACTATTTTGAAAAGACTGTTAATACACATAATGAAGAAAGATAATCTCCTGCTTCAGATACAGACAAATCAATAACATTTTTTTCTCCTTTCCTTTTTGTGTGTGTTTCAGGATATACGCAGTATACAATTCAGTAAAGGGATCCTGTTCAGAGCCTGTTAGCTTCAGCACTCACAGCTGTGCCCCAGAGTGCCCTTTTCCACCCAAAGCATCGCACAAGACCAAAAATTCCCTAACATTGCAGTGGAAGGTAAGTTGCACAAAAGCTCAAGTCTCTTTGATGGTAAACAAAAGTTACTGTCTTCTAAATCCGATTAATGGACCATTTGTTATGTGTTGAACAGGTGAGGGAAGGAATATTGAGTTTAAGAAAAACAAATACAGTGCCTTAGTGTCTGTGGAGAATTTATTCCAGGATCTTCCATGTAAATTGAATTCCATAGATAAGTAAACCTGCAGTTGGGCCTCAGAAGACTTCACAGATGTGATAGGAAGTTTGTACAAATTGCTCTGCAAGATGGGAGAGCCTTTCAGATGCATCCATGAGCTCTTCTGAGGCACAGGAAGCCACATTACACCTCAGAAGGACTCTAGATACCACTGGAAGTCTTTGACGCAAATCAGAACTGTCTTCTCAGGCCTTCCACTATGGGCTCAGCATCTGCAGATCAATGGATGCTGAGCCCACAGAAGGAGGGCCCACTATTAATACGGCTCCTCCAGTGGGCAGAAAATTCCCATTTTCTTTCTCAGCTTCCCCTTTTTCCCATTGCAGGAAATACGGAAGACATGTTGCATTGCACCATGCAAAGAACATGATTTTGCTAGCAAACAGGATCTGATCTTCAATCCCCTGCCCTTGGCAGTTTCTCAGGGGGACAGGAAAGGGAGAACCCTGGAAATCAGTCTGAAACATTTCCTTCTTATTCAGCAATCCTTTCAGGAGAGTCAATATGTGAGGAAATTCATAGCAGGTGGTTTTTGATATATTCCCAGTTGCAGAACATTCCATGAAAATGCACAAGGGGGCAGCAATGACTGAAAGGATTCCCTTGATGTGGAAAACTTAAAGATGGAAGGATCAAATAGGACCAAATACCTGTGCTTCGGGGAAGGGGAGGCAGCAAGCTGCAGGGGAAAACACATCACTTTCCTTGGCCTGCCCACCCACCCAGCAGCTGCCCCATTCTCTCCTTGTGCATACTTCTTAAGAGAGTGTGCAGAAGGAGGATGGGGCAGGGTGACCATATGTCCTGTTTTTCCAGGTCATGTCTTCTTTTTTGGTCTTCTGTCCTGGAAAAACCAATTGGTGCAAATTTAACTGCCAAGCCAGCTTGGATTGCCTTCCTTCAATGGGTATCTTTCGCTGATGGTCCAAGCTATGATTCAGGCTTTGGGTAGTTCCCAGATGCTGCTTAAGGCAGTTCTTTCTCTTATAGATCTTCAGGCAGGGACCTACCTCAGGGACATCTTTTAGCCCATCCTTTGCTGTGCCAAGACCAAAGCAGAGTAGAATCTATCCTTACTCACCCCTGACCGTCTTCCTATCATCTGTACCCTCATTTCATACATTGAAATAGTAGTGTCATAACTTGGACATGTGGGGGGAATATCTTCTTTTGGAAAACTAAAGCATTTTCCGGATAAATTAAACCTCTTTTAATCAGGCCAGTTAGAATTAGTTGAGAAAGAAGTTTCTAGTGATCTGTTTAATGTTAGAGCACAATCCTAACCATGTCTACTAGGCTGAAATCCTAAACACACTTTCCCGGGAGTAAAATCAATTGAACAAAATGGGGCTTACTTCTGAGTAGCCATGGTCAGGACTGTGCTCTTAGTCCAAATCACCCAGGTGGGAAAGTGCCACCTTAGTTCCAGAAAAGAAATGTGTGAGCAGAACCCACTTTCAATTTCCATGTGCAACCTTTGTTTAATTTATTGCCAAGTAATCTCTATTTTTTAAATATTTCTTCTTTTTTCGTCTGTTTTTAATGCAGGCTCCTGTAGACAATGGTTCAAAAATCACCAGCTACCTTTTAGAGTGGGATGAGGTAAGTAAAAAAAATCAGAAACCAAAACTATTTTGGTTTTTGTTATAAAGAAATAAGCATTCAGTTTTAACATGAATATATGGGGAGTGTAGGAAACACCTGACATGTCTCTGTGTGTTTGCAGGTAACCTGCACTAACTCCTGGGACACTGGCCTAAGGCTGCAATCCTAAACACATTTTTCTGGGAGTAAGACCCACTGAACACAATGGGGCTTACTTTTGAGTAGACATGGTTAGGATTGTGCTCTAAAGAAACTATTTAAGTAGTCTGCAGTCTTGCAAGATACAAGAAACAAAGGATTGGTTTACTAGCTGCTATTAATGGTTTCCCCACCTTGTAGAGGGAATGAAGAGAGGATATGGGGAGTGAATTGAAAGCTGCTTGCATGAGCATTTTCTAGGAAAATGACCAAAAATAAGGGGGAAATAGGCAAAAGAAGCAAGAGTATTCCGCGAAGATTGTAAGCAGCTTGCCACAGGTTCTTCTCCACAATTTCAGCAGCTACTGAAATTTAAGTCATTCTGAAAACAGAAAGGTTTCCAAGCAATTAATACCTGGCAAACTGGAAATATCTGCCAGCTTCTGATATGCCTAAGGGACATAAAGTATCAGCTACTGTTGGAAATTTGAAATATCAACCAACCCAAACTGAGCTTGGGGGATATCAAATACTAGCTCGTGTGGAAAATATTTTGTATTTGCAGATTTACTTTTTCAAATATCTGATGGAAAATAATCATTCAAAACTGCTGGTGGAGCCTTGAGGAAACAGTAATGATTATTTCAAAGGTTTACCTGGAAGTTTATTAAAATGATTTTACATCAAAGAAAATGTTAGCATGTTGCTGGGATCCTGACCTCCAAACCTAGGAATGGGAGTAGATGTGAGGTGTGAGCCTTTCAGGGTCCTTTGGTATGAATTCACCAGTATGGCACTGTAGGTCATAAGAGAACAACTCCCTTCACTGCTCTAAAATCTGCACCCAAGTCCTGGTTGTTTGGGGCTGCCTCACATCTTCCTGTTTGGGGCTTAGCCACAATACAAATAAAATCCGACTTTTCAAACATTTCCTTGAAGGAGACATCCTAAAATTTAAAACAGAAATTATTTAAAATTTCTAAACTTCTTTTTCACTTAGAATCAGAAGCAAACACATCAGCTTCAAGATAGTGTCACACAGTGCTTTCCGCTAGGTTTTATGGTTGCAACTGCAAAAAAGCCATTGCAGATATGGAAAATATCTTACAGTACTGCCCCTGAACTTTACATATAGGTTCATGATTCTTATAACCTTTATGAGTTTTAAAAAATGATATGCTTTGTTCTTTCAGGGAAAAAGAAACAGTGGTTTTAGAGAATGTTACTTTGGAAGCCAGAAACATTACAAGCTGACAAAGCTCTGTCCAGCGATGGGTTACACATTCCGAGTAGCAGCTCAGAACGACATAGGCACGAGGTGAGCTTTTGCTTCCCAGAAGAGCAGTGAGTTGTCTTTGAAAACTGAACACAGTTTGGTTTTAAAGGGTGGTTTTGTATTTTCAGATATACTTCAAGTTTCCGAGCTCAGTCAGAATGAGGACATGCATTTGATTTGGTTAAGAGTAATCCAAGACTGTAGTTGGGAAGAAATGAAAACTGTATTTCCAGAATGGCTCTTGCTGGAGCAACTGAGGAATACCAACAATGCAGAGTAGCAAAACAAAACAAGATGGAGAAATCCAAATGGACCATATATACTACAGTGGTTCAGGCAATAGATGGTTCTGATGCCTGAACCAACACCACCGGACAAACTACAGGTCTAGCCTAGTTATACACAGAATTTTTATACACAGATTTGACTCAGCATGAATGTCCACTGCAAATCAGTTTAAAAAACTGCCTTTATACTGTTGTGGTTAGGTAGTCATGCAAGCAGTCCCAGAATCAAACCCCTGCAGGTATTGAGGCTCTACCTTATTCATATAGGTGCAATAGAAGGGTAAGAATCTTGCAAGTGGGTCTTTTAACCTGTTTCAGTTGTTTTCTGATAGATCTATCTATCTATTATATACCTCTTTTCAACTAAAAGTTCACAAAGTGGTTTACAAGAAAATGAAAAAAATTAATGACTAATGGCTAAGCCTGGATTTGAATCTAGTGTACAAATCAACATCTGTTGTATCCAAACCAAGAAACTGTAGTTTGCAATATTACTGGGTCTTCCAAAACCAGTGTTTGAGATACTGCCTTAAGGTTGGTTGGTTTCTACAGATGTTGCCTACAGCTCATCCTCTATCCTTTTCTGTACTGCTTCCCAGTGGTTTTAGTCAAGAAGTGGTATGGTACACATCAGGGAATATTCCTCAAACCCCTTCTGCACCGAAGCTTGTTCGTGCTGGAGTCACATGGATCACTCTGCAGTGGAATAAAGTAGAAGGCTGCACACCAGAAGAAGTAATTACCTACACCTTGGAGATTCAGGAGGAAGATCATGTAAGTTATTACAGCAAAATGCAGAAAACATTTTTAAACCTCAGGATCAGCTGAGACCTTGCTCTCCCTAGACACTCTATACAGAGTGATACATTGGCCCACAACCTACTCTTGTGACTTGCATGCTATGGAGGAGGTGATGCTGTCCCTGCCTCCCCACTGACGTTTCAAGGTTGTGAGAGGCTGGTTCTCTTTGATCACACTCAACTTAAGAGCATGATCAACAATAGCAACCTACATTGGGAACCATGCTTACTATTAAACCATCCAAATCTACCCATCTGACAAAAATTCTTGCCCAACTATTGTGACTATGTTTGTGTGCACTTACCATTTTTGCTGTAGGGGGAGGGAATTTTAAAACACTTTTATTTTGCTGTGCCTCACTGAACTCTGTCAGCTCTTGCATCTTAAAGAAACAGCCAACCTATAGCTAGTGGCATAACTGCACATGGTGAAGAACAGTGCAGGAAGTACTGCAGGTACCACAACATGCCATTTGAGCAGCTCCTCAAACTCACCAGAAGAGACTTTCCAGATAGTAATGGCAATGTGTAGGCTGTGGGACTCCCACTTCCCCACTCCCCAAATGCAACAGATACTCCAGTGGCACAGCTGCTGCAGTTGGGTTGAGTTTAGTGAGTTTATCAGGCATTCCATTCCATTGCTAAGTAAAGTTTTAAAAGGCTTGATAATTTTGGCATGTTTTAGCCTGATTTTAATTTCTGCAGGATCTTGCATACAGATGTCCAGATTTTTCTAAATTTCTGAGCTTTTAATGTTTCTGATTTCCTTAACTCAGCCTGTTCTTTGACCTGACTTGTACTCAACTTTCCATTTTAGGATAGTGTATTTCATCCCAAGTACACTGGAGAAGACCGAACCTGTACTGTGAAAAATCTCAAAAGAAGCACACAATATAAGTTTAGAGTAAGTGCTTCCTTTTCTTTACCATACTTTTCTATTGCAGTAATTATGGGGCACAGTGATATAACATCATAACCTTCATTTTGCATTATGTTTCTGTCCTTAGCCCAGCTCTGCGACGCCAGCTGGATCCAATCGTATTGGCTCTGCCTTTCCATTGGACTAATTCAGTGGCGTGGAGAGGGGGGATTTGCTGCTTGGGTAACAGCCTATCCTCCATAACAATCCAACCCAGGCTTTCGTGCTTTGCATGCAGCGTATGCAGCGCCGAGCACGATACCATAGTCTTTCAAGACTGACGGAGGCCTGCTTTAGACATGATGGGATCAGGAGCAGTCATTCCTAGGTGACACATTCCTGAACCATAGTGCCTACAAATCCTCTTATTTAGCTCTTGTCTTCAGAGGCAAGTACTGGATGTTGCGTACCTAGGGATGGAGAGATTCCAGGTGTAGAACATATGTTGAGGGTATGGTTGGGTGCAGAGCGCAGGTTTGACTGACACACTGCCTGAACATGCAGCTGAATAAACACAAGTTATGGCTCTGCTAGAAGAAATTGCTATCTTTGAATATTTTCGTTCTCTATGACAACGTAGGCAAAACAACCTTCCAAAAATAATTGTGTATACTTAACTCTGGTAAAAAGAGTTAAGGTATTTATACCCCACAGTAGCTTACAAAGCACTTGCGCAAGCTAGCTTACAAGGCTTTCATTTCTCCCCTCATGGGAGAAACGTTTCTCCCCTCCTGTCTTCACAACGACCATGTGAGGTCTCAGTCCAACTCCCTAACCACTGCACCCATCATGGCTCTGGCACCTGTCAGTTAATGATAGGGTTGTCATATGTCCCAGAAAACTGGAACTGGCCCAGTTTGGGGGGATTGCATACTGGCAAGTTTGACTGGCAAGTTTGGGGCAAGTTTGTCCTGGTTTTGTGGAAGAGAATTATGACAACCTTATTTAACAAACAATATATTACCAAAATAAACTTAGGGCACAATCCTCACCACGTCTACTCAAATGTAAGCCCCATTGTGTTCAATGAGTCTTACTCCCAGGAAAGTGTGTTTAGGATTACAGCCATACTGAAATATATAGGCATGAAGTTTGTTTGCTTTTATCAATACATTTTTGTTATTATAATCCCATATAACTTCAGTACATGTTGCAAGACATCTTTTGACACTGTGCTATTAATTTTGTAGGTATTTTTATCAAGACTGACAGAGGCCTGCTTTATAATCTTGCCACAAGATGGCACCCTAATTTTTTTGTTTTATTTTTTTGTACAGGCTTCATTTGAAACGTATTTGTATGCATATAACATTAATTTAACAAAATATTCCACTGTTTACTTTGAGTGTCCCATCACGTTGTTCTGCTCAGAGAAATAGAGGACAGCAAAATGTTTATAATATGCAAAGAGGCATCAGGCCAGAGGCAAACTTTTTGAGAATTAAAAGCTGCAATCCTAAAGACGCTTTATTGGGAGTAAGACAATTGAACAAAGTAGGGCTTACTTTTGAGTAGACATGGTTAAGATTGTATTCAAAATCTCTTTGAAAGAGGGGTTGTTGTTTCTTCTTCTCTTCTAGCAACTGGATTTTACAGGTCTGAGTTTTTGTTTCAAAATCTTGTTTTCCTTTAACAAACAAAAGGACAGTAGATCTGTGTACATGAATACCCTTAAAAGTGATGCACTTGCCAAAATGTTATGTCGCCCTCCCCCCCAGCAAAATTTGTGTGTAGTTACATCCATAACATACATTGCTGTTTGTAGGTTTACCAAAATGCATGGATATAGCCTTTCCAAATTCTTGAGCTGATTGAACAGGATGTGGGATAAATTGCAGATGCACCATGTCACTACTTAAATTCAAAAATCCATTAAATAGCAATTTCATTTCCTGACTGTAGTACAGTTCCACCTGCAACGGAAGCACAAAAGGGCTGCTTGATCTGCATCAGGCTATAACCTTATGATGACCTTTTTCAAAGTGTTCTTTTGTGAACTTGCTAGACTCCATTTCATCGGGCCCTTTCTTTGTACTCATGAGTCCATTAGGCAGAGTGGATTGCCATTATAGTAAGTGTATGTTTATGGTGAGTACAATAGGTTGACATCCTAAGTCAACACAATGCGCTTTCTTAGGAGTAAGAAAATATCACAATTTTCTAACATTTAAGTTCAATTCAGTTTGTTTATTTACGATCCAAGATCAAACAAACCAACATTTAAGTATTGCAGAGGTGCAGAGGGCAAACATGAACCTATCATTCAAACACCAGAGGAAACAGACTTGTTTTGATGCCTTGCCGAAAAGCCAAGATTAAAAAACTATTCATATAAAAACATTGTTTCCTAACCAGTGGTACTGGTACCACCAGTGGTGCTTAAGGTGGTGTCTGGTGGTACTCATGATACATCTGGACATCTGTGGCCTGCCAGTGGGAAGAGTGATGTGACATGACTAATAGGAGTCTTGGTGGGCAGAGCTCCATAGCATGCTTTTTGCCCACTTTTAGAAAGCCCTCCTGTCCACACGGAGTCTGAGCCCCTTACTGGTGTTTGTTATGTTGCATCTGGCCTCTCAACCCAGAAGTAACTAATCCTGACATCATCACTTCTTACATCATTTCAGTAGATGGATCATAGAAAGAGATATGGTGAGGAATAAATATTGACAAGTACTCAAATACAATATCAATTTTAACAATAAATTCACAAGGTGGCACCAGTGGCAGCTTCTCTACTGGTCTTAGAAGGGTGCTTGTTTTTGTTGAGCCTGAAGCATGAAATGAAATAATTAAAAACCTTCCTCCTTTGAATGGAATGGTTTGGATCTGAATTCTGCCCTGTTTTGTCCTGCTCCTGCAGCAGCTGTTTTTTTTAAATAACAAAAGAATAAACACATCAACGCTTTTGGCATCTTGTCAGTTCTATTAGGTTAAATTCTGGTATATATCAGATTTTCATATTACACCAGTTTATTGAGGTAATATTTGAGAAAACCTAAAGTTCTAAAAATATACTTTGTATAAAAATATGGTGAGGTTTGATTTTATTAAGAGATTAATTTTTGATTCCTCCAGTCACTTGTATAATGCAATCGTGCTCATTTCATTCCAGCTAACTGCCTCCAACGTAGAAGGGAAGAGTAGTCCTAGTGACATCTTGGTCTGTACAACAAGCCCTGACAGGCCGGGGCCTCCCACCAGACCTGTCATTAAAGAGCCAATAACATCTCATGACCTTAGTGTCAAATGGGGTAAGAGTTCACTTTCATGTCTCTAGACCTCATTATTTTGCATCTCAGACCGTTGCAATCAAGAAGGGGTATAAGAAGGAGCTGTTGTAGCAGATTCTTGATTTTTTAAAAAAGAAATTATAGTTGCCAGTCCATTTGATGATTTCTACTGTTGCACACTCACATGTGTGTGTACCACACAGTTTCTATCTTGAGTGTGGGTATCTTGCACCCACAGTGTGGGATGCAACACAGATATCAGATGATAACTGGTGCAGCAAGAATGGGGATGGAGGTGTTTTTTAGATCAGAGAACAGACCCGTGTTGGAGGGGATCCAGTGTTAACAGAAAGAAGTATGTTAAGTTTCAATCTAATATTAATTTCTACAAGCGAATATTTTCCCCTTTTGTGGTTTGCTAATGATTTTTTGTTTGTTTTTTAACAGATCCTCCTCAGGATAATGGTGGTTCAGAAATCCTAAATTATCTGTTAGAAATTTCAGATGGGAACTCTGATGGTAAATCAAATAAACAAATATTTGGTTCAGTAATTTTTTGGCAATTACACATATTCTTCATATTCTGCCGCAAGAAAACTTTATTGGATATGCTTAGTTGAAAGCTGCATAAAACTGCAGTAACACAATGGTTCAAGACACTGTGCCTGTTTACCCAAGTGCCACATGATGTAGTGAACTCCCACTACTCGTCCCAGCTCCTGCCAAGCCAGCAATTCAGAACATGCAAATGCAAGTAGAAAATTAAGTACCACTCCTGAGGGAAGGTAATGACCTGCCAACGTGCCCCTGTGACACGCCAGCCACTTTTGTCACATCACATCAAAACATGGATTGCATGACTTCAATCCAAAATAGCAGACGCTGCTACCACACAATACAACTCTAAAGAAGTTGCCTTTTATTTTATTTAAAAGTATGTTTCTGAGCCAGCCTATAGAGATGTATAGAATATACAGATCAAAACAGTTTTGTATAAAACCCAGTTTAACCTAGTTACTGAGAGACATTTATTAATGGCTAAAGATTGTGTTAAATAGCTTATCCTACAATCCAGAGTAACTACGGGAGCACATAAGAGATATTTACAACAACGTAGTTACAGTACCACCTAGTGAAAACCTATGGGAAAATCATATTGCAATCCAGAGTAAATTGTTCGTATGTTGGAGCAAGGACTCCCCATAGTTACTCTGGATTGTGCCCTTAATGTCTCTTAACTATTTCATTGTGCATTTATTTACCACTAAAGAAAAATTAGACCGCTACTGTGGCTTGGTGGTTAAAGGTACTGTGCCTATCAATCGGAAGATTGGCAGGTCACCGGTTCAAGGCCCAAGAACTGCAAGACGGAGTGAGCTCCCATCAGTTGCTCAGCTCCTGCCAATCTAGCAGTTCCAAAGCATGCAAATGCAAGTGAATGAATAAGGAAGATAACAGCGTTCCATGCGTATGCAGGCCACATATCCACAGAGGTGCCTTCAGACAATGCTAGCTCTAAGGCTTAACCCTCTTTTAAACGAGAAAAGTGTGAAAATATGTTATTTTGTAAAGTGTTGCAAAGGATTATTATTGTTAAAATATAATTGCCTTTGTTAATTTTAAAGCTTTGGATCCCCAACGCCACCATCTGTTTGTGCACATTAGATACAAGATGCATGGGAGATTTAATTTGGAAAAGGGAGCTCATCCATGAGCAACTCACCCCATGACAAAAAATTTCAAGGCATCCGCAAAGGAACAAGGAATAGCAAAACTGAGGCTGTTCTTGTGCATGGATCCCCACTGAGTGTCTCTCATAAAGAACATTGCGTTGTAAATAAGGCCTATATAACAAAGCACTTCCCATGTTTTCCAAATGTGTTAAATGAACATTTTCAACTGATACAAGGAGCCAGTTAGTTAAACTCCATTTTTTTGCTGTTAGTCACTGTAAGGACCGTGAGTGAATGATATTAGTCTGCAAGCCCTGTAGAAGTTGTTTATCAGTTACCTGAGCAAGTCCATTTATCCTTACAGCAAATCAATGGGAAGTGGCATACCGAGGATCTGCTACAGAATGTACATGTTCATACTTGAAACCAGGCACTTTGTATAAGCTCCGGGCATGCTGTATTAGCACTGGTGGACACAGTCAGGTAAGTATTGATTAACAAGAAAAAATACCTTTTTTCTATCTCTTTTCAACTCACAACCCCCTCTCCCCCATCCCCACACACTTCTTTTTTAATAGCATCTCATATTTCATATCAGAATGCTTTTGCTAATTTATGATGGAGTAATTTATGATGGAGGCTATACTAGGAAACTATAAATAAAAACTGCAAATATGATTGTGTTTTAAAAATATATTTTGCAAGTTAATTAGAACACAAATCAGTCATATTCTTGAATTGTCTCCCCCTACCCACAACATGTTTTATTAAGTGTTCTTATATATAGCTGTTCAGCAGTTAGAGACCCAAGGACTGCAAGATGGAATGAGCTCCCATCTCTTGCCCAGCTCCTGCTAACCTACTGGTTTGAAAGCATGGAAATGAAGTAGATAAATACATACAACATTGGTAGGAAGGTAACAGCATTCCATGTGCTTTGGCATTCTGTCATGCCAGCCTTATGATCACTTGGAATGATGCTGCCTCTTGAGCGCTGGGATGAGCATTAGAGTCAGTCACAACTCACAGAGCAAACTGGGGGATACCCTTCGTTTTCACATTTCATTTTCAGTGTGTTCAACATAGTACTAATTCTAGCTTATCTTCTTTTTCATAGTGTTCTGAAAGTTTACTTGTTCGTACTCTAAGTGTTGCACCTGGCCAGTGTCGGCCACCTCGAGTGCTGGGGAAGCCAAAGCATAAAGAAGTCCAGCTGCAATGGGGTATGCTGTGGGGACCAGATTGGACTTTGAATTGTTGGTAGTCTTTGCTAAGAAGAATACCATGGGTGTCTGGTCTCGTAAGCTGTCTCAAACCAGGAGCACGTGGGACCTGCTCTCATTTAATGGGGGAAAGCAGCAATTTTGTTCAAAGCATGTGCTTCAGAATTGATGGAGAATGACTGCCTTTATTTGCGTGTGTGTGTGTATTTAGAAGTTACAAGGATTGCCTCTAGCTATTAGTGTTGGAGGTGTGCTGGTAACTGCAAAAATGTGTCTGTGTGCGTCCAAATTATTTTGGTACATATGATCATGGAACATAATGATGTTGCAATTATCTCTTCTCTAGATGCCCCTGAAAGCAGTTGTAATGTCTCAGCATACAGTGTAGAAATGTCCGGACCTGAAGAGGCAGTTTCCGAAGTGTACAACGGTCCAGATCTTGAGTGTACTGTCTGCAGTCTTTTGCCTGGGACAACGTATCGCTTCAGAGTGAGGGCTTTGAATGATGGCGGGGTAAGGGAGTTATACGTTTTAGAAGCCAAAGTATTGAAACGGAACCCTGCGAAATCAATAAGTTAAAATCTCAGTTATGCCATGAACATATCAAATGGGGCTGGCCAATCCATGTCAGCTTAAGCAGTAGAGATGGGAGGTGCCCATCACTATCCTCCTGTATTCCTCCACTTCCTCCCACTCCTTTGAAAGGAACAAAAAGGGGGGCAGAGAGGAAGAGCAACTATAGAGGTGGAGAGGGGAGTGTTGAGCATGGGATCCCCAAACTTTTCAACATGAGGAGCATGTTGTATATTTTACACATGTGTATTTTAAACATGAAAAAGGTTTTATATAGATAAAAAGAATAAATTAAATTTAAATGAATAAATAAATTTTTCTTGTATCGTTTTTGCAAACAGCATCATTTCACAAATTTGGGAATCCCTTAAGGCTGTGGTATTCAAACCATTGTCTTAAGAGTCCTTGACCGTTCATGTGAAGGATTCCCACAAACTTTATGGGGTGGAGGAAGAGGGAGAGCAGCACCACTGTCCCCAGAATTGTAATCCTGTGGGGAAATGGAGGGGAGTTTTTTCTGATGGTTCAGGGGTCTGGCCAGGGCTTGGAGAGCTCTGCAGTGAGCTTACAGAATTCCCCGAAGCTTGAAAATAGTGAAAATTCCAGCTATGATGAAGCAGGAAGTCAGACTACCTAGATCAGGGGTCTCCAAACCCTGGGTCGGGCCAGATGTGGCCTTCGGTGAACCTCGGGGCCCCCCAGCAAGATCCCTCTATCCTACCCTCGGGCAAGCCTTGTAATTTACTTCTTATGTGTACATTTATGTAAATTTATTCAAATTGAATTGTAAATTAATTTTCTGGGCCCTTCACACAGTGTCAGAGAGATGATGTGGTCCTCCTGCCTGGAGACCTCCTAACCTAGATAAAGTAAAGACCACTTTAATGGGAAGGTAACAGTGTTCCATGTGCTTTGGCATTTAGTCATGCTGGCTACATGACCATGAAGGCATGTTTGAACAATGCTGACTCTTCAGTCTTATTTACTAGCAGGGTAACCTGTGGGGGATACCATTACCTTACGAGTTATAGTAAATCTCCCAAATGTGGAGGCTATTGAAATTCACAAGGAATCCTGACAATTTTGCCTGCATTTTTGCAGAAATCTTATTGGATGTTCCCTTAACATGTATAATTAATTAATTAATATAGTATATACAGTGGTGCCTCACATAAAGAGCTTAATTCATTCCGGAGGCATGCTCTTTAAGTGAAACACTCTTTAAGTGAAGCAGATTTTCCCATAGGAAATAATGGAAACTCAGACGATTGGTTCCACAACCTCCAAAATATTCATATAAAAATATTAATTGGATGTAAAAATGATAACAAAACACTGGAATTGAATTCAAAACATGCATTCAATGTGCATGATTCTATGAAGTCTACTTAGACTGCAATCCTAAAGACAGTTTCCTGGGAGTCAGCCCCATTTAACACAATGGGGCTTACTTCTAAATAGACACAGTTAGGAGACTGCAGTCAAAGACACTTTCCTGGGAGGCTTACCAGGGCTGCTGCTGGAGGTTCAAGGTGGTTGATGGGGGCACTTGGGGGCAGTTAGGGGCAGCTGCCTCTGGCACTCTCAGGCAACTGCCCCCAAGTTGGGGGCAGTTAGAGGCAGCAGCACTGGCTGGCTGGCAGCCCTTTTAAAGAGGCTCCCTGTGGTGCATTAGGGCTGCATAGCACGCGTGCCCATAGTGCATTTGCTTGTTAAGTGAAGCAGAACTTGTTATGTGAAGCAAGATTTCTTGGAAATTTTGCTTGTTATGTGAAACGCTTGTTAAGCGAGGTACCACTGTATAGTGTTTTGTGATTTTTTCTCTCCTTAGAGTGGTCCATATTCTGATGGTACAGAAGTCACAACAACAGCTGGGCCTCCTGGGCAATGCAGAGCGCCCTGTCTTGCCTTCCTTTCTGACACAAGTGTACTTGTTAGCTGGGAGGTAAGATAAGCTCTTTTTCAGAGCCTTCCTTTCCCTGTATGGACCTGGCAAAAAGGTCCATACTTGCAGCACACTTGCAGCACAATTAGATGGTATAGTATTTTGAAGTGAAAGAAGTGTCCCAAATATGGAAGGAAAAACCGCATGAAAAACTCATGGAAACCAGTGGACTGTAGGGCTGGCCCCCATCACCTTACATACATTTTGAATACATTCATTAAGCAGCTCAGGGTTGTCATATAGATATAATAGTGCATGAAATCTCCCCGCACACCAACCCTTAATGGTTTTCAAATTGTACTACTTGCTGTTAAATCACCTGGCTAAAAACCTCCAGGAATCTTCCTCCTACATTTAGCTTTGAAATTATTTTGAAATTGTCTCCATGTTAAAGACCACTTGTCAAGGGAGCAGTTATCTCCCATTTATTTGAAAAGCCACAGATTTTTCCCACGTCTTCCCGTGTGAGTGTGTGTATGTGTGTGTATACTAGCAAAAACATACCTGCATTGTGGGGGTAAAACTGCCCGATATGCCATCCGCCCCCACTGCACAACAACCCTCCCATGCGCATCAACCCTCTCATGTGCAAAAACCCTCCAATGTGCAACATCCCCCACTGTACAACATCTCCCCACTGTGCACCAACCCCCCAATCTCAATACCCTCCCATGCGCACAACCCCCAGATTCGCACCCACTTATGAGCACCAACCCCCCACGCACACCAACCCCCCACGCACACCACCCCCCCATGCAATACCTTCCCGACGCACACCAACCCTCCCATGTGGATCAACCCTCCATGCACAATACCCTCCCATGCGCACCACCTGCAGCTGCACTCCCCCTCATACACATTCACCCCCATGCACACAATCCCCCACTGCACATCAACCCTCTCATGTGCACAATCCCCCAATGCGCATCAACCCTCCCATGCGCATCAACCCCCATGCACATCATCCCCATGCACAATACCCTCCCATGTGCACCTCCTCATGCACATTCACCTGCCATGCGCACTTTCCCCCAGAGCACCAAACCCCATGCACAGTATGCTCCCAATGCACAACACCCCATGCACATTCACCTCCATGTTCACCAACCCCCCATGTGCACATCCCCCATGCGCGTCAACCCCCCATGCGCACCACCACCTCCATGCATGCACACCCCCATGTGCACCATCCCCCTCGGTGCACCCTCCCACCCAGTGCATCAGCTCGATGTTGATCAGTCAGTCTTCAGTGTTAAGGATAGGCAGAAAAAGGCACCCCTTTTGAGTCCTTTATGGGTTAAGTTTCTAGAAATTGGTTCTTGGTAGGTGCTCCACTCATGGAAGGAATATGCTCCCTGAACTTCATGCTTCTAGGTTCGAGGGTTGGGGCACAGCATCCCTCAGCAGGGATTCTTCAATTAAAAGTATAGGGAGGAAAACGCGTTGTGCCCCTTTTCACCTCCTTCCAGTTGGAATTTCCAAAAACAGATTCTTAGTGGGTGTGTCCATCATGGAAGGAACACCCTTCCAAAATTTCACACTTCTAGGTCTAACAGTTTTGGTGGGCCATTGATGGGTCAGCAGGGTGGCCAGATGCCAAACTCAAAATTTCTGAACCCCACGGCCAATTCTCTTACCTCCCAGGCCAATTTTTCTTCCTCCCCAAGCCAAAATTCCTACCCACTTAAAAAAGTTGTAGGACACACCAAAAAATTTAAGACAAATGTTGGATATGTTGAAATAAGTTCCTGCACTTAATTTCAATACTTTTAAAATTGAAAACCTTTTAACATCCATGATCCTGATACATACATGTAAGATGCCCTGAAATTAATATGCAGCAACACAATTGACTTCAACATATGTGATTCAGACCCAGACAAGCCGTGTCAGAGACTCATGCACTTTTTCTCTCACACACACATGCTATGCACTCTCTCTCTCATACACACATACAGAGAAGCCATGCATTCTCAAGCGCACACACAAGCCATGCACTCTCTCTCACACACACAAGCCATGCATTCTCTCACACACAAGCCATGCACTCACACACATATAAGCCATGCACTCTCTCTCACACACATACATAAAGACAAGCCATGCACACACACACTCTCTCTCTCTCTCTCTTTCTATCTCTCTCTCACACACACACATACATACAAGCCATAAACTCTCACACATAGAAGCCATGCACTCTCAGACATTTTAAAGGGCCGGCAAAAGATTTAAAGGGCTGACAAGCCAAAAAAACTTTTAAAGGACCAGCAGGAATTCCAGATAGATGGCTTTGTTTTCCCCTTTCCTGGAAGGAGGCGCCATTTCCGGATGTGTCCGGGCATTTCCAGTCATCTGTACACCTAGTGAGTCAGTGTATCAGTTAGTCATATATATATGGAGGAGTTTTTATAATCTGAAGAAATTGCACACCCAAGCATAGATTGTTTTGGACCCAGTTGTGAACTGTCTGTAAACATTGCCTTCGAAATGCTTTCTTGCACATTAACAGGTATGACACCAGTGGTGGGCTCCAGCAGGTTCTCACCTACTCTATAGAACCGGTTGTTAATGAGAGATAGGACATATAAAGTTTAAAAATAGGCATTTAAAAGTGGCTGCCAGATGGGCATAGAACTGGTTGTTAATTTTTTTGAATCCCATCACTGAATGACACCATAAGTAAAGGCTTCCATTTTGACCATGGTTTTGTGTGTGTTTCAGAGTCCTGAGAGTTTTGGTGCTGACATCTCAGAATACAGACTGGAGTGGGGAGAAGATGAGGAGTCGTTAGACGTGGTATACAGTGGCACAGGCAACTCCTTTGAAATTAGCCAATTGTCACCCGCCGCTCTCTATTTCTGTCGGTTACAGGTAAACCAAGTGTGTTGGGTTAGGCTAAGATTTCAGGCTGAGATAACAACTAATTTGTGTGGATAGCTTCTTTCCCAACATGAGAAAAACAAAGCTGTCATTTGCATTCTTTTGGTAGGCAAGAGAAACCCAGATAAGTTACAGTGAGGATAACAGTTGTTATCTTGTTCTGTTGAATTCTTTTAAACTTGCTAACAGGGGCAATGTAAGAAAATAAGACATTTTATCATATATCAAAACATTGCACAAACCCTGAATAAAATCAAGAATGTGATAGCATTTATTTTATCTGTGGGCATTTTTTTAAAAATACTAATCAATTTTGTTATGGTGTCAGTTTTCTCATGGCGAATAACAAATAAAGCATCATTTCAATGATGCTTGATTCAGCATGTCTGTGGTCGTGCCACAAAGATTTGTTATGATGGTGATCTCAGCTGTTGTTTTTTTTTTTTAATGGGACAGTTTAGTTTTAATGACATGTTTCCATTTTAAGAGGAACAATAAATAAAATGGAGGAAAGTATCAAGCACTGTTGAGATACGGGTTCTGTGTGAATATATGTTTGAAGATTAACCAACCTATTCCTAGTAAAGAGTCTTCACAAAAACTGTGGGTGCAATCCTATGCCTGTCTACTTAGAAGCAAGTCCCATTATATTTAATGGGGCTTACTCACAGGGAAGTGTGTTCAGGATTACACCCTAAGTGTTGCACTGGATTTTGTTCTCCAAAAAATATTGAGGACATATATTTTATGAGGAATACTATGTACCTGAACTCTTAAATTCCATCTGCTGTTCATTGGAACTAATGAACATGGCAGAAGAAGGTCGCTGACTAATGATGCAAACATAGTTTAAATTATAAAGATGACTCAACATATGAGAGGTTCATAATTTATTCAGTCTGGATTGAGTGTTGCATCAGTGTGCACAACACTTTTTGAATGTTCAGGGTGCTCTTTCATCATGACAACTACTTTAGGAGTTCACTTTCAAAATTATGCAGATTCACACAAGGTTTTGCGCACAAGCCTGACTTTCACTGGTACACGCTGGATGTAGCTCATATTTGAAATACTTGTTTCATTCTCCAGGCAATAAACCAGGCAGGAGCAGGACCTTACAGTGAACTAGTCACCTGTAGAGCCCCAGCATCGGTACCTGATGTTGTAACTACCCTCTATGCGTCTGATGATGAGCACTTGGACGTCTGTCCACTTTCACCATCTGTGTGCCTTGTATTGAACTGGGAAGAACCGTGCAATAATGGGTCTGAAATCTTATCTTACAATATTGACCTTGGCGACGTTATCATCCCTGTGGGCAACGTCACAAGTTATGTTGTTGAAGACCTGCTTCCAGAAACCACATTCCGGTGAGTATGATTTAAAACTGTTATATTCTTTGGCACCGTACTGGAAGCTTATGATGACAAATTAAATTGTTTGTTTTTTTAAAGCATTGAAACCACAATTCTTCCCAAGGGGGCTCCCAGAAGCTTACAGAAGTATAGGAACAAGAAAAGGTTGAAAAAAAATCTATATAAGATCACTCCTGAGTGGCCTCTGCTCAGCTGTAGTTTGAAAGTAGCTCCTTGCTTTTCTGGGGAACTGCAGGTAATGAAACAGCAGGACAGATGTCTAGAGCAATGATTCAGAAGTCAATGTCATTGCATCTGCAGAGAGCCCTCTAGCTGAACTCTTTTTGTGCAGTCTGGGGTCTATTTCATCTGTCTCTCCTCCCTTGAGCACACAGGGACTCACTGTGATGTGTTTGCTCAACACTTCTCGGACCAGGTCCGAGAGGTTATCACCCACGTCAGTGCGCTGATGACACCTAGCTCTTTCTCTCCTTTCCTCCTGAGGAGGCAGTTGAGGTCTTGGATCACTGTCTGGAGGCTCTAAAAAGCCATTTTTCAATTGTTCGAAAACCCGAAATAAATACACAACAGTGGATTATACCTGGCCAGAATAATCTTAGACCCCTACTAACTGGGCAAGAGACACTCTTTCAAGTGGGTGTTCCTCCTTTATTTAGCAGGGGGAAAGTAATTGGCCCTACTTATACCAGCAGTGTCTGTCCATTTGGCTTTTGCTGGTATTCTTTTTTGCATTTTAGATTGTGCGCTCTTTTGGGACGAGGACCCGTTAGCTATTATTTTTTCATTTTCCTTGTAAACTGCTTTATGAACTTTTACTTGAAAAGTGGTATATAAATACTGTAGATTGATAGATCTTATTTAATGTGCTATGCTCAGGGTACACTTGAATGAGGAGGAGGCTGTGGAGTTGGTTGTGGTTTTGATGGTGAAACATTACAATCTCTGGCATAACAATGCTGATCAAGAATAGCACCTAGTGTCATAGGTTGCGTTGCTGTTGCAACAGACCACAGTAAATGGCTTCTATTCAGCCATAAAACTTTCCACTGATGTTTCTTTCTTATCTTCATTTATTCACCACGTGCTTCGGTCTTTGCTTTGTCTCTAGATGTCTCCGGGAAACAATTAGATCTATCCTAGCACTGTAACATAAAGAAGTAAAGATTAAACTGATTTTGGGGTTACATTTGGAATACAGGAAGCGATTAAAGACTTCCAGAGGAGACCAATGCTTCATTGCGTTGTGCAGCGCCCTCATTTTTCAAATCATGGGCATTGATTATTAAGTGCGTGTATTAATTTTGATAACATGGCCACGTGAATAAATAAGTGGCTTAACTGTGACAATTATTGTGATTTTTTTCCCCCTGTGGAGTTCTAAAAAATTACTTTAATTTAGAAATGAAGGATTTAAAGCCATCAGGGGAATTACGGGGTCAGGTAACAAATGTAATTTTCAACTATTACAATTATTCATAGTTATCCTGAGACTGTTTCATTATGGCTCTTCAATTCCAATTTTCTGCCGTAAGGGCAAACAACAGGAAAATTGCACACTAAATACATTGTTGTCACTTATTGTGTATTAGGCAGTTCCAGGTAGTTATATTTTGCTGGATATAATTTATATTTATTATATATTTATATTATTTAATATATTGTATATTATATCATATATTATATTATATATTTTATATATATTATATATATATTTTGCCCTAGAGATCTGAGATTTAAAAATAATGGTTTTAAAAGTATAACTCCATTGGTTCTCACTGGTCTAACTCTACCAAAGGTACACACAACAATTAACCACTTGTTAATTGCAAAACCCCATTCATAAGCTTAGAGTGTAAGAGGGGGAAAGTGTGCACATGTTTTTGCCTGAAATATAATTTCAGATGATGAACACTTTTGTGAAAGAACAACACCTGGAGTCCTATGGTTGATTTATGGGGCTCATAAAGATAAGATAAGAAATTTATTTATCATTACACTTACAACTGGGTGCAACGAAATGAGGTGCTCTTCCCTGAGGTAAAACTGGACAACACCACTAAAAAAGAAACTTAACAAAGCAGGCCTCCGTCAGTCTTGGAAGACTATGGTATCGTGCTTGGCGCTGCATATGCTGCATGCAAAGCACGAAAGCCTGGCTTGGATTGTTATGGAGGATAGGCTGTTACCCAAGCAGCAAATCCCCCCTCTCCACGCCACTGAATTAGTCCAATGGAAAGGCAGAGCCAATACTATTAGATCCAGCTGGCATTGCAGAGCTGGGCTAAGGACAGGAGTTCACCCTGTCTTGTGGGGCCAACACGGGTCTCGAACCCTGGCCTGCTGGTTAACAGGCACAGTGTCTTAGCCACTTGCGCCACCCACAGCCCTAGAAAATGAAACTAAAATAAGAAAAAGAAACTAAAATAAACACAACTAACCATACAACAATCTCTATACAAATATAAATACCCCATTGCTCCCAGCAATTAAATTTCACACAAATTTCACACAAATTTACAACCCGCGTTTAAACTCAGTACTGCATTTGGATAAAAACTGTTCTTGAATCTGCTCGTCCTTGTTCTCAATACCCTGAATCTTCTTCTCGATGGTGATAGTTCAAAGAGCTGATGTCCTGGATGAGAGGAGTTCCTGTTCCTGTACAGTTTTTCCAAAGAGGGGAGTGAGCAGCCAGTGATATTTTGGGCCATCTTAATCACTCTCTGAATCACCTTTTCTCTGCCACTGTGCAGGTCGTGAACCGTACACAGAGACAGTAGATTAGTATGCTCTCAATTGAACTTCAATAGAAGATAGTCAGTAAACTGTCAGCCAATTGTTGTTCCTAAGAATCCTTAGAAAATACAGCCGTTGTTGAGCCTTCCTAATTAAAGCAGTGGTGTTCGCACTCCAAGTCAGTTCATTTGTTATGATGGACCCAAGAAACTTAAATTCAACCACCTGTTCCACACAAACTCCATCAATACACAGAGGCTGAATGTCTGCTTTTTTTCCTAAAGTCCACTATAAACTCCTTGGTTTTTTGAATATTAAACAAAAGATTAGTTTTTTTGCACCAACGGGATAGCTGTAATAACTTATCCCGACTCGTCATCCCCAGAAATAAGTCCTACTAGTGTAGTTTCATCCGCGAACTTGATAATCCTATTGCTGGGATGGTTATTGGTGCAATCAGATGAATAAATGGAGAACAGTAGTGGGCTAAGGACACAACCTTGTGGAGTGCCAGTGCTGAGTGTCTTGACAGTAGAGATGTAATCATTCAGTTTCACCCTTTGTGGATGGTATAATATCCATAAACATATAGAATCTGGAAAATCTAAATCTTTAAGTTTAGCAATGAATCTGTGGGGTATAATTGTATTGAAAGCAGAGCTAAAATCTGCGAACAACATTCTTACATAATTCCCTTGTGTTTCCAAGTGGGATAGGGCCATATGAAGCACAGTGTTAATCGCATACTCAGTTGATCTGTTTTGTTTGTAAGCAAACTGAAGCCCATCAAAGGAATCAGGGAGGCAAGAGATGATATATTTCCGAACTAGCTGTTCAAAGCACTTCATTAAGATAGAAGTTAGTGCCACCAGTACTAACTGGCACGGCACCGGCACCGGCTGTGGGTGGCGCAAGCGGTTAAGACGCTGTGCCTGTTAACCAGCAGGCCAGAGTTCGAGACTCGGGTCGGCCCCACAAGACAGGGTGAGCTCCTGTCCTTAGCCCAGCTCTGTGACGCCAGCTGGATCCAATCGTATTGGCTCTGCCTTTCCATTGGACTAATTCAGAGGCGTGAATTCATTGGACTAATTCAGTGTGCATCCCTACCAAGTAGGTATCCTCTCGTGAGAATGAGGAAATTGGTCGCTGTAGCATTTTAAAGATTATTTTAGGAGCACCACCTTTTACAGACAGCAGTCCACTTCATGAGCTGATGAAATGAAAAATTAGATTATAGCATCAGATATATTGCCATATATTAGATTCACCAGAAGCTTCTAGAAGAAGCTGGGGGCATCCTTTGACAAACAGTATGAATCCATCTGCAAAGATCGGGGGACCTACAAGATGCAGAATTTAAACTAGGCTTAAGTTTCTGTTTGCTGCTGATGATATTTAATTGGGGGCACACACCAAGTGGCTTCAGGAGCATGTTGGCAAATACCAAGTGGCTTCAGGAGCATGGCTTCAGGAGATGAATTTATGACATTTCACTTTAAAACTTCTTTGGTCAAGAGCAACTGAAGACTGCTATACAGAATTTTTTAAGAAGCAAAGTTGTAGTTTTCCCATTCATTAGGCTTGTATGCAGTGGTGGGCTCCAGCAGGTTCGCATCTACTCTATAGACCAGTTGTTAATGAGAGATAGGACACATAAAGTTTAAAAATAGGCATTTAAAAGTGGCTGCCAGATGGGCATAGAACCGGTTGTTAATTTCTTTGAATCCCATCACTGCTTGTATGTACTGTTTTTTTTTAAGTTTTCTTGCTTAGCATCGTCTTCCTGTTTCTACTGCAATCCTGATTTAACAGATTTCCAAAGCATATGTTTGGCCTCTGTGGAACAGTAGTTCATTAAATAAAACAGTGAACCATCATGCCTTGAAACAACTGTTTCCAATGCTTTTGCCAAATGTCAAATTTTAAAATGGTTTGCTGTTTAATTTTTTTAATCTTGTTTTCCAAACATATAGCATCAATATTTAATGTGTTCATATTAGAGATGATTCAGAGCTCAGCAAATGAAAAGGAACAGGTCCATGCCAGCCACCACTACACTTTGTTTTGATATTCAGCTTGTCCTTGGAGTGTCTTTTGTTGAGCTAGTCATATGATAGACAGTATATGCACGCTAGCTATGATGGTGAACATAAAATGCTCATCCCTGTTCTGAGAAGTCCAAACATGTTCCTCAAAATAATTATTGCAGTTGTCATGCAGCATGAGAAACAAACACTAGAGAAGGCTCCAACATTTACAGAATAAATTTACAATCAGTGGCATACCTAGAAGGGATGCAAAGCACTAAGAGCACAATCCTAACCATGTCTACTCAAAAGTAAGCCCCATTGTGTTCAGTGGGTCTTACTCCCAGAAAATTGTCTTTAGGATTGCAGCCTAAATGTTGCACTGTGCAAGGAGTCCCTCACCTTTGGAGACAATCCACGTGGGGGAGAAGCAAAATAGAGGCAAATCTCTGTAAAGGCTACAAAGGGAAGGGACCCCTTGCACAGTGCTATGAATCCAGTGTGGCATCATACATTTCTAGGACATGTCATCTTTAAAAAACCTTGTATCCTGGGGGAAATAATCTTCATTTTCCTCCTTTTCCTTGTGAGCAGGCAGTATGTAGCTTTCTTGTAACTAATAAATTATATGTAATGGTTTTAAATTTAATAATAAAACAGTATTTAAATTAACCATATGAGAGCAATATATTTTTAGCTTTTATTTTGTCATGTCCTACATTTTTCTTGGGTGTCCTACATGACATATGGTCATCCTGGGTGAGGCTCCCTGCAAAACGTAGTGTGTTGTATCCCCTCTAGCTGTACTACCCATTACAATGCAAGCTTTAATGTCTCTGGCCCTGTCTAGAAATTCTACTAGATGCTTGTGTTACAAATGACCAATATTTGGGGATCTGCTATTATTATCTATAATTAGTTGAACCTTCCTTTGTTAGTAATTGTCTGAAGCAGGTCTTCAATTTCCACATACCAGACTTGCATCCTATGAGTTCAGGGTACTGAAATTTAATGCATCTTGACATTTTTACTGCTATTTTGCCTGCATGCTTGTAGGCAATCTTACATTTTGTACTTGGATACAAAAAAACTGGGCTTAAGCAACACATATTGCACCACTTCACAATGGCTCATATACAAGTTTAAATGTCCATTTTTCTTAGTGAAATAGATTGAGGGGCAATGTGTATCTTTTTCCATGTATTTTGCATTTAGAGAAAGGATCAGACATGGTATCATATTATGGTTTGCACTAGTCATAGTTTAGAATCCAAAGCAGTGTCTGAATTTTCTCGTGTACCAGCAAACCATGGTTTACAATTCCTTGTCTGTTTTTTATAGTTCCTTTTTTCCATACACCTGTTTCTGGGACCTCTAGACCTGGAGCTACAACTATAACTCTGGCTAGTTAATTGATACCAAACTACAGTTCACATAAATCACAGTTTCATATTCTGGTTTGCTAACTGATTACAGATGAAGAGGGGAAATCATTTTTTTAAAAATCTCCTTTCCCTTATGTGTGAACACAGAACTGACATTTTTAATTAGTGCTTTCAGGATGCAGCATCCATTTTAATTGGTTCTTTCTTTTGTGTATTTTTCTTCATAGGATCCGGATTCAGGCTGTCAATGACATAGGAGCTGGACCTTTTAGCCACTTTATTAAGGTGAAGACCAGGCCATTGCCTCCCTTGCCTCCTCGGCTGGAATGTACAGCAGCAGGACCTCAAAGCCTGAAGCTGAAATGGGGGGAGAGCAACTCCAAACAGCACACTGCTGATGACATGGTGTACATCTTGCAGATAGAGGACAGGAACAAGAGGTGAGAGGGCGCATTGTTCTGAAGTGCAGTTTTGTACATTTGTCAAATCACAGAAACTTCTTCACTGATTCTCAAGAATAGGTTTGTGTGCATGGAGAATATTGTTGTGTTTGTTTCACAGCTTTGATTCCTGCTGGAACCTTTTTGTTGGTTCCCAGCACTATTGATTTGCCAGAATACAAGCAACTGTGTTCTGTCTTGCTGCTTTCTGATCCTTTTCAAAGGCAATAGAGTGTCTCTGCCCTTCTAAGAACATCAGTACTGCTGGATCAGGCCAGTGGCCCATCTAATTCAGTTTCCTATATATCATTGTAGCCCTCTAGATTGAATTGCTTAAAAGTCTTACATCCTGTTTCCACACCCTTGCATCTGGAATTGAGAAATAGCCAATTTAGAGATTGTTTCCCATACTGGGTAATGCACAGAGAGGAGCATGCACTGTTCTGCCTCCATCTTGCATGCTTTTCAAATTATAATTTGGGCATGTGTAACTAGCAGCAGCAGGTCGGAGATGGCCTGGGGGAACAAAAGGGTTAACTTTTTTTGTTTGCGCTCTGAATAATAGGCAAATCTTGTGATGCTGCATCACCTGTAATGGATTTTGCAAAATATATCAGTTTTAACTATGTTTTGCATAGAACCCAAACAGCATGGTGCTTCCGCTGGTCCTTGCTGCATCCATTGGGCAAAGGATGCCCGCAAGCAGCATGTGATGAAACACCTTCTACAGAGTTCTACAGAGTTGCAAAGGAGTGACTCAGTGTCTCAGAAAGTGTCCCAGTAATGACTCATTTTCAAGTTGCAGAGGGGGTTAACAACTTGAATCATGCCCCACCTGATTCTTTCCAACATATGGCTGTGGACCTATGTGGCAAGAATAAGGATTTAAAGGTCCCCATTTTCATCTAAAGCACGGATCTCTAAACATTTCAGCCAAAGGGCTGCATCAAATATCTGGCATAGTTTTAAGGGCTGGAAAAAAATTAATATAAAATTTCAATTTGAAATTGAAATTAGAGATTAATGAACTTAGATTAATGAACAAATGGGCTCAAATACAATATACAGCACAAATACACAAGTACCAATACACAACACAGAAATAAAGCACACACTTAAATGGGCACCCATTTCCCTATCACGGCTCCAGTTATGTTTGGACAACTGGGTTAGAGGCTCTTAGGAGACCAGAAAATGGCCATGGGCTGGTTAGAGACTTGCTGCGGATCACATCTGGCCCCTGGGCAATGGTTTGGAGACCTCTCATCTAAAGCATGGGAAATATGTGCTGAATTTTGTTTGCTTCTTTGATAATGTTCCTAAAGGTGATGAAAGCAAGTCTAAAATTTAAAAGGGCAGTGTGTTGATCCCTGTTTTCCCATCCCCAAAGCTCAAACCCTGTTTTTTTTCAGAAAAGAAGCACAAGAGACATTCAATGAATTTAAATACCCTTTTGAAACAATGACTAATAAAAGAGCTACTTAGTTGCAAAGCCATGCCTGGCAGATGTATGGTCCCTGCAACAATATGTAACTGAACAGAGTGAAATGAATATCTGGCAAGATTTCGTATTTGCCTGCACAGTGAAAAAAAATGCTAGAAAAATTAGGATAGAAAGCAGGCAACTTTGGGATGATTTAATAGAATATACAAACAGCCCTCTTAAGATCATCTAGCTTAGCAATCTGTTTCCAACAGTGGCCAATTAGAAGTATGTGGGATGCTCACAGTCAGGATACGAAAATGCTGTTTGACTAATATTTTTCTGTATGCACTTCTGGTGTACACAACTTGTACTGTCTCTGTATTTGCAAGTTCCACCTAGCTATAATGGCTATATGGACCTTTATTAATTCAGCTGCATGAAGGGCTGTCATAGGGAGGAAGGGGCTCATTTGTTCATAGCTGCTTCTGAAAGCAGAACTAGAACCAATGGGTACAAACTGCAAGAGAGGAGATTCCGGTTGGAAATCTGGAAAAAATTCCTGACGGTGAGGGCGGTTCAGCAGTGGAACAGATTGCCAAGGGAGGTGGTGGACTCTCCCTCACTGGGGATCTTCAAGCAAAGGCTCGAAGAGCACCTGTCAGAGATGCTCTAGGTGGATTTCCTGCTGCAGGCAGGGGGTTGGACTAGATGACCTACTAGGTCCCTTCCAACTCTATGATTCTATGATTCTATGATCCAGTATATGGATGTGCTCTGTCTGAAGGGGCAATCTGTTTTTGAAGCCTCTCAGCAGTTATTTGAATTTGCTGATATGGGGGATCCCCCTGTCCTTTAAGGGGAGCTATGCTCCGTTGGTGCTACAAGAGCATCAAAAATTAGGTCACAATCCACAGTTTGGGAACTGCTCATCTATACCACCTGGAAGCAGCTCTCCCGTATTTCAGATGGGAATCTTTCTCTACACTGAGATTTCTTCTCTCTGTGCTAACTGAAGTCTGAAAAAATGGGGTCTTGGACATAAATATTTGGCACAAGTGATGTATGTGGCGGATGTTTCATTGATTATAGAGCTGGCAAGTCAAGATACTTGGAAACCTTCATTAGCAAGGAGGCTTGACAGAGTGTGCATGTAACAAATATTCAGGCACGATCTTCATTTTTCCTCAATTCAATACCATCTCTCTAGGAAGATTTAATTAGTATTTCTTGTTTTAACATTTTATGTTGATTTTCTCTGAAATGTGTGCATTCAAACCACAAGTGCACTATAAGAGAAATTTGTTCTGAGTGTGTCATCCTATCAAGGACAAGCAGAACATTGTCTCTTTGTAAGTGTGGTTCTTAGTTATCATGTGACAGGCTCTCTAACCAGCAGTAATTGAAAAAGGACCGTGGCAATTTAACCAACAAATATTTCCAGAGCAAAGTAGTTTTGTGAGGTTTGATGGTGGTTGCTTTTTTCAGTAAATGAAGGTCAAACAAATTAACCTTGTTGCATCAACAGTTTAATTTTTGATGGCAGTAATTAGTCTTCTGCTCTTCAGACAATTTCTTTTCTGGGAAGCTTGCAGGTGTTCTGAAAAGGTACTGATGAAGCAATATTGTATGTTTCAGTGTACCCCTGCTTACTGGTCAAGAGACACTCTTTCAAGTGGGTGTTCCTCTTTTATTTAGCAGGGGGAGAGTAATTGGCCCTCCACACCCCAGCAATGTATGTTCTAGTGGCTTCCGCAGGTGTTCTTTTTGCACTTTAGATTGTGAGCCCTTTTGGGACAGGCACCCATTAGCTATTTATTAGCTATTAATTTTTTTCATTTTCTTGTAAACTGCTTTGTAAACTTTTCAGTTGAAAAACGGTATATAAATACTGTAGATGTAGGTGGTTGCAAGTATTTTAGGCTCCACCTTCATTGCCTGTAGGCAATTCAAGTCTACAAACAATTGATAAAAAGTACTTCTTAAAGGTAAAATAAAATTGTGCACCATAAGGCAGGTAAATCTGATCTGAGCAAATTATATTATAGATATAGGCTGCAATCCTAAAGACACTTTCCTGGGAGTAAGATCCGTTGGACACAATGGGGCTTACATTTGAGTAGGCATGGTTAGGATTGTGCTCATAGCCTAAAAGCATGCTATTTTCCTAGATCACATCTTGTTTCTTTTACCCATACATGTGCACTGTAAGACAGGTAAATCTGTGTAAGGCAGGTAACTGTGCACTATAGGTAACTGCACTAAAGGTAAGTGCACACAAGTAAGGAAGGTAACTGCACTATAAGGCAACTAAATCTGATCTGAGCAAATTATGTTATAGTTATAGCCTAAAAGCATGCCTTTTTCCTAGATCACATTTTGTTTCTTATACCCATACATGGTAAGAGATGTTTATTATGTCTAACAAATATTTGGAATGAATATGAAGACAAGTTCATTTCAAATCAATTTAATCCCATATCTTCAGAATTAACAGCTTTTAATTCTGTGTTACTATTAGGTGAACAGCACCTTTTGCGGTCCAGCAAGGGTTCTTTTAGTTTATCTCTTGGACTTTGGTTTCTGCAAGGTCTTCTTGTCCTGCAAGTCCTGCACCATGTAAAAGGAAAGCCTTCCCTGTCATGTCCAGTGTTTAAGGAATCTTCCATGCCAATCTTCTCAGGAAGTCGTCTCCAGCCAGCTTCTGCCCGCAAATCTGGGTGCAGAGCCATAATGTGGAAGCAGCTGGCCAGAGTGACTTCCTGAAAAGAGCAGTGAGTGAAACAAAAAACTCTGGACAAGAGAGGCTCTTTGCAGGATCTGGCTCATGCACATGCAGAATTTCATAAACAGGAATATTTACTCTGCAACATGACTGATTATTATTTCTGAGTTGGATAATCAGCAGTGGGTTCAAAAAATGTCATTTGAGATAAAGCAGGCTTCCGTCAGTCTTGAAAAACTATGGAATCGTGCTCCACGCTGCATACGCTGCATGCAAAGCACAAAAGCCTGGCTTAGGTTGTTATGGAGGATAGGCTGTTACCAAGCAGCAAATCCCCCCTCTCCACACCACTGAATTGGTCCAATGGAAAGGCAGAGCCGATACGTTTGGATTCAGCTGGCGTCGCAGAGCTGAGCTAAGGACAGGAGCTCACCCTGTCTTGTGGGGCCGACACAGGTCTCGAACCCTGGCGTGCTGGTTAACAGGCACAGTGTCTTAACCACTTGTGCCACATAATGCTAAATGTTATTAGGGTCTTTCTCCAGTTCCATGATTTTAATTCATTGAGTTCCAGTTCTATGATACACAGCCTGTTTACCTTTACTTGAGGGGCTGACAGGAATATTTCTCACTTATGGGAATTCTGAACTGTAGTCATTATTGCATGGTTTCTGTGAAAAGTACCATTTTCAGATGAACACAACATTTGAAGTAATCATATTGTGTTCTATAAATGTAAAGGAACAAGCTGGATTGGGCTTTATAAAACATTAAAAATGCTTGTAATATTTGATCTGCTTCATTACTGCATTATCTAAGAAATAGAAAAATGAATTATTCATTGCAGTTGAGCTTATTTTTGAACCATTTTATGAGCAATGCTCAGTGCAAATCCATTTCATCATTGGCCAATATGGAGCTCAGCAGTAGCTAGATTGTATCTACTCCTAAAGGTTGTGCATGTACCATTATGTAAGTAACATATATACCTGTTATGGGATTCAACAGGCCACTTCTATGATATGCAAGCCACCAATTAACTGGGCTAGAATAGGATTTGGTTGAATAGGAATAGTGAGCAGCTTGTAGTAATCTCTGCTAATACCTTCTATTAAAAAAAAAAACAGCTCATCAAGCAATGTATTATATTCAAAGGTCAAAATACTGCTCATGCCCCATAAATAATAGGTGCAATGCACTGAAGGAGTTTGTTAAGGTAATTCCCATTACTCATGTCCTTCTATCTCTGATGTTGGTGTTTTCCAGCAGTAGGGTTCTTCACCATGAGAATGACTCAAATGTTTTCCTGATAAACTTTGGAAAGTGGGCAGTGTGCACATTTTTGAAGTGTTGATTAGAATCTCAGTTTTTTGTGTAGATTTTGAAAACTAGCCATTGTTCCTCTTCATGTTTGCCACTGATTAGTATTATTTTTCTTGCAAGTAATTATGCCAGCCTTCAGATTCCTAATGCAAAGTCAGATATAATGTTGTTGTCTCTGAAGTTCAAAGCAGCTAATTATTTATCTATATAAATATACAATCATCCTAATCTTTTAAAATAGAGATCTCTGAAAGTTGGTATTTGCTCAGGCTTCTCATGGTTACTGTTGATAATTTTTACTGATTTTTTTAGTTGTCTTTGATGATACGTTTTGGCTGTTGATATTTTCACTTTTAATTTTCTTATGTTTTTATGTGGATCTCTTTAATTACAAGCACTTTGATAATTTTTATTATTTAATTCATTTTTTAAAAACACCTTTAAATAAAATGTTTAAAGGATTACAATAAAAGCAATTGACAGTGAAACTGGAATGGAAGCCTTTCTCCCCAAACAAGATGAAACCCCTTGTAGTTCCTCCTGAATATTTAGAAGTTTGGTCAGTTAGTGGCATAGCTAAAGGGGGTGAAGGGGCAGCAATTGTACTAGGCAGCAATTGTACTAGGCAACAAGCTTTAGAAGAGCTGCCAACTGAACTTGAAGCTAGTGGCCAGGAAGCAGATAGATGCCTTAGGGCACAATCCAGAGTAACTATGGGGAGTCCTTGCTCCGGTGTAAGAGCAATTTGCTCTGGATTGCAATATGAATTTCCCATAGGTTTTCACTAGGTGGTGCAGTAACTATGGGTACACGTAATGTCTCTTATGTGCTCCCATAGTTACTCTGGATTGTAGGACCTAGCTGCGGAAGACAGCAGAAAAAATGGGTGGCAAGTAGTTGGGGGGTGTGTTTTTCCCTGATTTTCACTTTTTAAAAAGTGATGTCACTTTCAGGTTGGTATCATTCTGAACTTGGCCTTAGACTACATTATCATTAGCTTTACCACTGAACCACGTTTGGCTATTTATCCCACCTACCCATCCCAGTGCTACAGTTCATTTGTGGAATGTGGGGTATTTGCATACCTTCACAATTCATTCCAAATAGTAAAGTGCCTAAAATTCTTAACCTCTAATGGGAAAATTACCTTTATCTCGCAGTTTGTGGTAGCCCATAGTTTTCTGTTTCTTTGGGGAGGCGGTACAGATGTATATGTTTTGAGATGTATATGTTTTGAGATGTATATGTACAAAACAGATGTATATGTTTTGAGGCAGCTACCCTGTTAAGTCTAGAATTGTGGTCTGACTTTCAGTGCAAACCTATTTGTGTCTACTCAAAAGTAAGTTCCATTGATTTCAATGGGCTTACTCCCAGGAAAGTGCTCCTAGGATTGTAGCCTTGGCTCTTTTGTTAAGAGAAGAAGCAGTTTCTCTAAAGCAGTGATTTTCAGTCTTTTTCATCTCCCGGCACACTGATAAGGCACTGAAATTGTCACCATCAAACTGTTTTTACCATTGACAAGGCACACCAGGCTGTTCAAATTCCCCAATTTTCCTATTAATGAATGTCAATCCCCAAATTCCTGCAGCACACTAGAGAGCCACGGCACACTGGTTGAAAATCACTGCTCCAAAGGAACATCAGCATAGCACAGTGAAATCTAAGAGGTCCACCTTCATTCACAAGAGAAAGACCATACCTTTTATTCCTCATTTCCATTCATTTGCCTTCTCTAGTTCAGATTTTGGGTGATTTTGAACTCAGATTTTGAACTCAGATGGTTCTCCTGCAACAGTTCTGTGTCAGTCCTGAGCAACAATTGTCCTACCTGACCAAGTGGGGGTGTTCCTGGAGGTGTATTGGTCTCCCCCAGTCTGAGGATTCCAGGGGATTTCAATATCCATACCAAGTTGCCCAGAGTGGTGTAACTTAGGACTCAAAGTCCCATATCACACCTGTGGACTTATTATTACATAAGTAATACCTGGCCCTTCATTTGGAGCAGTTTATATACTTGATCTGTTGTTTGAGGTCAAATTGGATGAAGATGGTCTGTTAAATTTACTCCCTTGTCTTCGACACCTCATGAACACATTATGTATAGATTTCTGAACCTTCAAATCACTACAGATTAAAAGGCCCCTGGAGACTGATCAGTCTTAAAGAATTCCTGATAGCTCGAGAAATTTTGTGTTGCCACAATTTCTGTGGAAGTTCTGACTGATTTCTGCAATTGGGAAATGAATAGGGCCCGTATATAGCTTATAAGCACTGTTTCCTTTCAAGCAGACTCAATGATTCTTGATTTTTTTTAGTGAACTTCAGAGCAGTGATGTAGTTAGGGTAACAACAGGAAGGACGTTGGAGAAAGATTCATGGTGGTTCTGATTGTATACCAGCTAGGTTCCCTGTTATGGCAGATGCTAGGATGATGATGACACAATTAAAAAAAACATTTATAGTTTAAATCCTCCTGGTTAGCTCAATTAGCCTAGAAAAAAATAAACAATAATATCAATTAAATCTGTAAAAACAAGCTTCTTTGGTACTTGGGTCAGCCCATGAATAAGGCCATTTAAGATGGTTGCCTCAGACAGCAATGGGGCAAATACTTCCACCCATCCATTGTCTTCCACTATTACTTTGCGCATTTCATTGAAATAGTTACCTTTAGGGTTGTAGTGAACAGTTGTTTGCCATTATATCTAGAGCACTGATAAACTATGATTTGTGCTTTCCTCCCAGTCAGAATTGGAAACCATGGGTGGAAGTTGATTGACATCCATGGTTTCAAGGGCAAGTGCAGGCCATAATGTACCGGATTTGTACTTGTACAAGCCTGGGGGTTCTCGTGGCTTGCAAACTTTGCAAGTTTGTTGCAATCTTGAAAACATGTATGTTGATGCCACTACATTAAAAAGACTTAAAAATCTGATATGTAAAACATAAGGATCCCTAGATGCATCACAAAAATCTGCTATGCCTCAAGAGAAATAGAGCTGTTACCCGAACTATTGCAGGTTAAGGAGTCTAATTAGAAAATGGTTTACACTCTTAATTAAATCAAGACCGTTAACACTCATTTTAACAAAAGTGTCTGGTTTTCATCAAGCTTCAGGAGCTCCAGAAATGGATTTTAAACAATACAAAAATAGGTACGTTAATATATTCACTGATAATAATCAGCATGCAAATAGTTTAAAAGGTTTGGCTAGCAAAGTGGGAAAGGAAATTAACAATTAAGACTGAACAGTATGGTTGCTATAGTATTCATTGTGGAATTCCCAAGCCCATAAAGGAAAAAGAGGTGGTAAATACTAAGCTGACAATCTGCTTTGCTAAATATCTTCATTATGAAGTTACACTGTTTGATACATAATGGGGTGGTACCACTTTATAATACATATCCACAAACCTATGGATGTTTTCCCCATGGATATATGAATTTTTTCCATGTCCCTATCAAAGTTACCTTAAGGTGCTATTAATTGGATGTTATTTATTGTCAAGTTACATATATTTGAGAGATTAAGGGAAAATATGGCCCTGATCCTAACAGAGATAGACCAGTGCTCTGCCAGGCCATACAGCACTTTGCAATGGTTTGAAGACCAGAGCCATCCTGAATGAATCACTGGCCAAAGCACTAGGGCAGGTAGGTTTGGCACTTTGTAGCACATTGAAGGGGCAGGGCAGGAAGGTAATAGAAGCTGGTGGGCAGATTGGTCCCAGCAGATGGCAGGATTGGCAGCACCAGTACATGCCATATCCTGTGTCCCTTCCTGAGCTTAATCTGTCAACACAAATCAATTTGGACTTGTGCCAACTAAATACTGGTTCATGTCCAAGTTGACCTGCCGCACAGACTGTGGCATAGCCCGGGGTGAGGAGGAGGAGACTTTCCTCCTGTTAAATTCTACTTGGTATTCAATTTTTGTGAACGATTATTCTGCCATTTTTTCATAGTCATAAAGCACCGAATAATAGTTGCATTTAAGTCCAAGTATCTTCGATTCTGGAACCCACTGTGCCAGGCAAAAGACCTTAAAATCCATAGGAAGCCTTTAAAAAGGCAATTAAATGTCACATGTCTCCCATTACAATGAATTCCTAGGTAATATAAACAAACGTGATGTCTAATAAATTAATGCATTAGTGATGCATAGGATGATGTATGTATATTTTAGCAAATAATGCTTGATATTGGAAATTGATATACAAATCCCAAATTGGCTCTGGAAGATTTTGAAGCAGTCATTTAATTGATTCTGCTTAAGAGCTGGACTACAAATGCAAGGCTTTGTTTTATGGTTATTATCTTCTAATCTAGACAATTATGTTAGCTTTATAGCTATGGTCTTAAAAAGTTATTTACTGATAACTATTAGTTTTATTGTTGTTTTATTATTCATGTTTTTTATTCATATTAATTATTTGTGTATATTTTGTCATCCATTTTCTCTAAGCCTCTGGGATTGTCTGGAAAAGCATACTAAATATTATTTATACTGGCCTATAAGGCAAGAAATTTCTCCCAATAAATCAAGTGTAAACTATATCTGTGAGGTTACTCAGGTGTCAGGGCTTTTAAAAAAGGACACAGTAGTTAAAACAGTTCTCCTAACTGTGTGAAGGCAGGCTAGGCTGCAATCCAGAGCAAATTCAGCCTGCTCTGACCTAACTGCACTCTCCTAACTATTCTGTATCCAGAGCAGAAAGTTATGCTGAATCCAGAGAGTCAGGAAGCCTGGGCTGCCCTAACTGCTCCAGAGCATGTTAAGTAATTGACACAAGGGGAAGACTTGCTCCTGAGGAGACACCCCTCAGATCACACTGAACAAGGAACAACTGTGGTGCCTACAGTGGTGACATGACTCTGCACATCACCTGGTGCGGACGTCTGTGCGTCATCCCTGGGATGCGGCCCCCCCCCCCCCCACCTGGACTGCACAGTCACCAAAGTTGGCGCCTGTGCAGTTGTTTCTGAAGCCAACTGGCTTCAGAAAGAGTACTGCGCAGGCACCATCTCTGACACCTGCGCAGTACTTTTCTGAAGCCTTTTGGCTTCGGGGGAGACTGTGCAGGCGTCAGAGTTGGTGCCTGTGCAGTACTCTTTCTGAAGCCATTCAGCTGCCGCTTCGCCTCCTGAGTGAGGCCGAATGGCTGTGCAGAGGCGCGGACTTTCTCTGCTCTAAGGAAGTCTCCTCTGAAGCTGTTCGGCATGCTCAGTGTGTTTCTGCGCAGTGCACCTCAGATGGCCGCTCAGGCCAGCTCCTCAGACAAGTGTCAGCTTCTGGCTGATTCTCCGCCTTGGAGCAGGCCTGAATGGGTGTGCTGACGTCCGGGGCCTGCCAAAGGACAGTCAAACTCCTCCGGCACATCACCCCATACGGAGCGCATCCCCAATGCAGCCCACACCAGCTGCACCAGTCTGGTGACGGCACTGGGTGCCTGCCTTATAAGGAGTCCCTGATGAGATGCCAGTACATTCTACAGTGAATACAAGGGGCTTCTTGGAGTGGCCTGCTGGATCCTGAGGTTTGTGGGCAGCCGTAGTTTGTTCCATATCCTGAGGTTGAGAGGAAGGGGTTGCAGCTAGGCTGGCCAAGAACTCAGATTTTTGGTCAGCACTGCCATTCTTACTCGGGCCTTATCATGGACCCCTATGGGTCTACTCATTACTATACCTGCTCCTGAGGTGGTATAACTCTGAGGGCTGGAAGAGGGCATTTCTGCCTTGGAAACAGGCTCTGGATACAGAGTAACTGCTCTGCCCTAGGCAATGCTAAACATGCCCTCAACTGGCCTCTCCTGAGCTGCTTAGGCTGCCCCAGTTAGGGCAGAGCAGGTCCACCTCTCTTAGGGCACCCTATCTTGCCTTGCTCTGCCCTAAGCCTCCTTCAGAGTAACTGGGCTGGAGCATCTTGCAGTTGCTCCAACCTAGTGTTAGATAGGGCAACCTAAGGGCTCTTATGTGGACAGATTAGTTGCTCTGGATTGGGCTGAATGTCTATAAGCACAGTCTGAATCAGCCCATTGCTTTTTGTTGTTGTTGTTGTTGTTTTATGATTTATATCACTATTGATGGTTTACAGTACTGTATATCACTATATATCAGTATAGCTTATAATATGTGTATCACTTTTTAATATATCAGCCAGAAATTTCAGTAGCTCACAAACTTCTGATAAACTCTGATTTTTCGGGACTGGTTGTATTTTTGGAAATAATTGGCATGTGTTGGTTCTCTTGTTACATTGTAATACAATAGTGAACCATTTGGGAAGAAAATACTTGGTTTTAAATAGTGACTTATATAGAACAAATGGTTTCCATGTTGGTGTCACCAAGATTACTTTTAGGAGCCTGCAGATCAATGAAGCAAAAATGGAATTGAGGTGAACCACACATGGCTGGGGGTCGTCTGGTCTCTGCCCTTTCTTGTGGTCTATCTCCTAATAATTTACCTACAGACTAAAAGAGAACATGAAGAATGGACCACCTACAGCCACAACTAACACTTCAGTGGCTGCGGCTGCAGGCAGTCTTCTCTTGTGACCCATGGGAGTTTTCTTTCTTGGCAAGACACTAGATATTTTTTTCCCCTGAGACCTCATGGATCTCATGATCTCACAGAATATTTGTGGTCCATGGACCACAGGTGAGGAGCCAGTGCTTTAGTCTAAGCCACTCATTTATATTATCCAATTTATATCATTAAATAATTTGGTCTCTGGTTTTCTTTCCCATTCTAGCAATGCTTGGGACCTCATGTTCTTCAATTCATTGGCCAAATTATCTGAGCCTGTTTTGAAGCTTCATGGGTACCATAGCTGAAGGTTTGATTTGCTTTTCAAACTTAAGTAGAACCAGAGATATAAATGATATTTTTGTCTTGGATTTGGATTTGGCACAAGTTCATCTTAAACCCCAAGCTTTTTCTGTAGTGACATTCCATCTTATTTAGCTGTGAGCAGTTGTTTGCTTAGCAAGATGTGCAAACCCTGGTTTCAAATGGTCTGGTTGCTGGCTATGGAGAATATAGCCTCCGGTCATTAATATATTGATGATATTTTTTCCCTTTTCATTCCTCCTTCTCTGATTCTCCCATAAGGTGTGCAAATAATGGCTTCATTTGCAGTGAGATTACAAAAACTCACATTTTTATTTATACCACTGTTCTTCACCTAATGATGGCCATTCATTCAATGCTACACATTTGAGTTCATTTTCTTTGTAAGACCACTTGTTGTGAATAGAAAACCCCTTCTCCAAAAAAGGGGAGATCCTCATTCCCCTCCCCAATAAAAGTTTATAGTCAAAGAAGCGCAGAACAATAGGGATCGTGATTCTATTCATAATTCCCAGGTATGATGGAATACCTTATTAAGAGGTGACAGGAAATTCAATATGGTGACATACAAACCATTTCCCAGAAGATCCTAATGGAAGATAAAAACAGCAACGATGAAATAGCAGCCCCATCATCTGCTGAACGTTCTTTCTAGGAACGCCATGTTCTCTGTGCAAATGAACCATTGCTCTGTTTGACATTAGAAAACCAGGGAATGAAACAGATTCCAGCTGCTAATCTGAAAGAGATGGGAGAGGAAATTTTCTACAGATTTTCTCCACTAGGGCTTATACATTTTTTCTCCTCAAACTGCTTTAACAACTTGCCCCCAAACGCTCCCACTAAAATGTAGTGTTTGGTGGTGACCAACACAATGAATTGCAGAATGTTTAGATGAAGTTCACATAGTTTTGCTTCATGATCTTAGTTTGTTTTCATAGGATTCCTGAAAATTTTGTTTGAGGATTTTAAACTTGCTTTGCTTGAACTAGTGATCATTGTATGTGGTGTTAGAAACGCCTTCACTTTCAACCTGGAGTCTCTTACTCTGAGCCTCCTGGTTCAACTGATAGGAGATCTGGCAAGTAATACATATTTATTCCAGTAAAGAAGCAAATAGAGATATATAACATTGGACCCTGTGAGTAGCAGGCAGATGAATTCTTTGGATTGACTAAGAGTATGGCCTTCTGCACTTTGCCTGGTCAACAGAGCAGAAGCTTATACAAATGGATCCTTGGTATCTCTGGAAAGGATGCTTAGCCTTGCAGCTCTAGGAACCAGATCCTGTGCATGTCTACTCAAGTGCAAGCCTCCCCCATTCCTAGAAAAGATGGATAGGATTGCAGCAGCAGGGACCTCTTTTTCCTGGGCTGCTTCTGCCTTCCCCCTTCCCACCAGTGCCCCTTTGTTTTGGCCTGCCTGCCTCCATGCTCTGCTATTCCTCTTGATCCTTTGGGCTCAGTTTGTTTCTTTGGGAGAGGAGCCTGATGGGAAGCCTCTGTCCCTTGTCCCCAGCTTGCCCTCATCTTCCTATAGGCTTGCCTTGCCCAGAGGGATGGAGCACAGCTGTAGAAGATGCAGAAGGATTGGCCTCTTTGCTCCATAAGTTGCACAGACATTTCCACCCCCTTTGGGGGCTGGGAAGTGAGTCTTATAAGCCAAAAAATACGGTACGTACAGAAGTCATGAAACTTGACTTGCTGGAATAGACCAAGGTCAACCCAGTCCTGCATAACGTTTTTGACAATGGCATACCAGATGCCTCTGGAAGTTCACAAGCAAGCAGGGCCTGATGGTGAAGGTCAGAGTTGTAATATGCATGTGTGTCCAGAAATGAGGCTGTTTGAATTAAAGCAATATTCAAAACAAATGGAAACATGATGCTGGAAAACAGTGGATTGAATCCCAAGGTGCCCTTCCGTATGCAGAAGGTATCTCCCTCTCACATCTGTTTTATTTGTCTTGCGATTACACAAGAAATGTGGAACTGAATCCATGGGTGATCATTAGCTTGCATAAAAACTAGTACAGTTTCCTCTGAACATGTATGTGGAAGCTAGAGAATTGCTGCAGAGCCTTAGATAGCACCACTTAACTGTTTTGTGTTCCGAACAGCAGCATTGGTAATTTTTCCTTCATTAATTTTTTTAATCCAACCTCAACTAAAATCATGGGTCTGATCAGTTCAGTCAGTTCATGACAGAGTAAATCTTCCTAAATTTAATAAATTGATTTAGAAGTTTAAGGTAGGTTTAAACTTCAGTTACTTCCTTGTGTATCCTCTTAAACTATGTACATGAGTGCTAAGGCATTAGCAGACATTTTACTGAGTACCTGGAGCGTCCACTGGGGGCAAGTACCCCAGGTAACATGTGGCACCACTTCCAGTGCACATTTGGCTGCCTCTATTTTCCTTTTTCTAAAATACAAAAAAGCACCCCCCTCTGCACACACAGACACAACTGCATGCCTATTTTGCTTTTTTAAAATGGTGATTGGCTGCTCAGAGATCTATCTGCTTCTGTCCCTGCAGAGAAAACTATGTCCATGACTCTGCCTTCTTTATTTAAATATAATAATGGGGATATTGTCAGCAGCGCAATCCATAAAACTGTGCTGATAGTTCCTATGTGTGCTTGAAGCCACTACTTCCTACTTGAAGCCACTACTTCCACATGGATCGGAAGCCATTCTCTTCTTCCTGCAAGCTCACAGCTGGAAACAGACTACCATGTTTCCAGACTACCATGCTCTGATGATCTCTCTTTAAGAGGGAGGCCATCAGAGCAGCATGATAATACTGGAAGTAATTGTGGTGACATTCTGTTGTTATTTCTGGTACGAGGACTGCATTTTAGCCCACAGCCCTGGAACAGCATGATGGCCATGATCACCACTATGGGAAGAGATCTACACCCACAAGTTTAAATTGTTTGACACTGTTGTCAGGTTTAAACATAAAATTGACTTCCTGTCAGAAGGCAAGCTTAAGAATAACCTTTTTCACTGTTAGGTATAAATTATCATTTTTTGTTATACAGGTTTTTTTTAATTACAACCTGCCTTTCTCCAACTGGACACAAAGCAACTCACAGGCACCTTGAAGTTTAAAAGAGTGCAGTTTTCAGAGCATAACTGTTTTTAAACAGTAGTAAAACGATCAATCTGCAAAAAGAAAGCATTACAAAAGGCTGCAAGCGATGAAATATAATGGCATCAAACTATAAATTTTTCAGCCTTTTCTGCAACAGACTGCAGCTGTCATGAAAGGGAGGATGACTGAGATGGGCTTTATCTCTTGCATCCTCACCAATTGTATGGCATTCTCATCAATAAATGGTTACTCTGTCATCTGAAGTGCAGGAGAGCCACTGCAGCCTCACATGGAGGAAAGCTTTTCTTAAGATACCATAGCTTTGCTCCATTGAAGGCTTTTAAGATCATAATCATCATCTTGATCTGCACTGAAAACATACTGACAGTCCAGGTGCATTCATCTGCATCCTTGCCCAGCTTCATTTTGTACCAGAGGAAGCTTCCAATGTATCTGATTTTTATTTTCCTGCTGTTGCTAATTAGAAGTGCAGAAAATACCAAGCACTGGCAGTTCCTGCAGAGAAGTGGTCATCTGCTTGCCAGATCCAAGCCCGAACATCAGTGCACAGCATGTACTGAAAGATGATCTGGCTGTCAGCTGAATGATCAGACAATGTCAATGCACTTTGAATGTGCTGTTCATGCAGGATTAACATTTGGTTATGTATGGAGTCAAAGGGTCTATAGCAGCGGTGCCAAAAGTCTGGCCTGGGAATCCTATGGTGCCCATGATGAACCTTGATGTGGTTGAAGTGAGCCCCCTCCATGTGGCCTCTCTCACCCCAATCTTCTTTTTAGAAAGTGTTTATGAACTGATTTGAATTCCTTCATTCATATAAGTTCCATCTCTAATATATTCATTTATGTAAATTTGTTCAGATTTGAAATGTAAATTAATTATTTTTTCAAGCCCCCAACCCAGTATCAGAGACATGTGGCCTTCCTACCAAAAAGTCTATGTACACCTGGTATATAGGATCAATGCTTCTTAGCTATAGAACTAATGTACTACTGTATTTGTTCTATGTTTACGCAACATTTGACAGACCAGAAGATGTTTAAAATTTTGATTCATTAATATAAAATTGGTAGCGTAACTCCTTGTTACACTATTTACAAGCAGCTGTTTCATTCAGTGGCTATGTTACTCTATTGCATCCATTGAAAAGCGACTTGGATGCACTTTATTAGGAGCTGTTATAGAAATAATACAGCATTAGAATATGTGGGAATAGCAAGATGCTTGCGGAAAACTGGGCCACTGTGAGATACAGAAACTGGACTAGATGGAAAACTCTTTAGACTGAACTAGTGAGGTTCTTTATACTCTTATGGAAACTATGGATTTGATACGACATTTGCATAGCATTCTCATCAGACATGAACCTATTGGTGAACTGCAATTTAGGAAGAAAATGGAACCTGTCCACATGAGGAAGGTAGCAAAGAAGCAGAAGAAAGAAACTGTGTTGGTTAAAGTTGAAAAAAGATGGGAGAGATTTGTAAAAGAAGAGATACAGCAGGGTCAGGGAGATCAATTTTTAGTTGTCCTGTGTCTATTAAGATACAGTGGCGCCCCATGTAACAAATTTAATTCGTTCTGGAGGCATGTTTGTTACATGAAACTTCCTTTACGTAAAGTGGATTTTCCCATAGGAAATAACGGAAACTCAGACAATTGGTTCCACAAACCAAAAATATTCATATAACAATATTAACTGGATGTAAAAACACTGACAAAACACTGGATGACAAAACACTGGAACTGAATACAAAACATGCATTCAATGTTCATGATCCTATGAAGTCTACTTAGGCTGCAATCCTAAAGACACTTTCCTGGGAGTAAGCCCCATTTATCACAATGGGGCTTACTTCTGGTTAGGCATGGTTAGGAGGCTGCAATCAAAGACACTTTCTTCTGCAATCCAAACTCTTTCAAAGTCTCCCCACTTTCTCCTTCTCTTCCTCCTGCGCCTCTCTCTCCCCTGCTCCCTTCTGGTAACCCTGAGCTGCTTCCCTCTTCTCCACTGCGGTTCTCTCCCTCTGCCCATTGGATGCCCGGCCACAGGAGGAACAGCACGCAAGTGTTGCTTTTGCTATGGGCAGGTGCGCTAGGCAGCCCTGATGCTTTTTAAAAGGGCTGCTGGCCAGTGCTCTGCCCCAACTGCCAACGAGTGTGTTTGTAACATGAAGCACAGTTTGTTATGTGAAGCAGAATCCCTAGATAAATTTTTGTTCGTTATGTGAAACATACTTTACATGAGGTGTTTGTCACGTGAGGTGCCACTGTACTTCGTAGTATAAAGAACTATTTCAATAGCCAGCATTCTGAATGCTGCTCATGGAGATGCTGCTCTTTGCAGTAATTTTGAATCCAGATAAAGTTGTGTTACATGAATTTACAAGGCACGGACAATTCCATGGCAAGGGTGTATGCAAACTCCTGGTTTTAGAGAGAGCCTATCTTTGAATGCCAGGTGGAAGGGTAAAGCAACAGGATACAGGATTCGTGTTGTGTTGTATGCTCCTGAGGCATCTTGTCAGTCACTGTGAGCTATAGAAAGCTGGACTAGGTGGACCCATGGACTCTAGAATGGTCCTTCTTAAATTCTTATTGTCACAAGATTTTGTGTTAACTGTAGTTACTTCCCAATGTCGCATTACATGGTAATTAACTCAATTTTTTCTTATGTTTAGGTTTATTCCAATATATAGGGGACCAAGTCACACCTATAAGGTACAACGGCTGATGGAATTTACTTGCTACGCATTTAGAATACAAGCTGTAAATGATGCTGGGGAAGGACCTTTCTCCGAAGTGTTTACCTTCAGCACAACCAAATCTGTTCCTCCTGTCATCAAAGGTAAGAAAGATGCATCTCTTTGTGGCAGAGAAAGGTAATGCAAAGAGAGTCACAGGCTAATAATACAGAACTACAGGGCTACAGAACTGCTGTCATTCCATCTCTCTCTCAACACCTGCTAAGAAAAGCATGCACTGTAAGTCCCATTTGATAAAAAGGGAAAGTAAGGCTGAAAGACTGCCTTCCCTGTGAGTCAGTACTTGGCTCTTGTCCACTATGACTTCGTGCATATCAGTGCTTATTTGGCCTAGTGGTACAGCTAATGAGTTCCTGTGTGAGATTTAAGCACTTAATTTTGGCCATTTGGCCTGCTTTATAAGATTAATTTGATACCCCAAATCTAGTGCCTTTTACATGGTTTGCCCAGTCTGTCCAAACTAACCTCTATGGCTACAATCAGAGTAATTACGGGACCTTTTACACTGACGTAGTTATGGTGCCACCTTTGGGAAATGCATAGAGCAATCAAGAGTAAGTGCCTCTTACGTCTTCCCGTAGTTACTCTGGATTGTAAGGTTTGTTGTTTCCCAGTGGAGAGCTCTGGTAGTGGCCCAAATCCCTGTTTCAGTGACCTATGCACATTGAACTGCCAGTTACCTGTTTCATAGATGACTTCCTAAAAGGACCTGCCTCATTGTCAGTCGTATTCCCCCAATGCCCAGCCACATTCTGACTGAGAAATGGGAAGGCCCAAAAGAATGTATGCCTCTCTGTAATAATGTGAAATGAATTTTGAATTAATTTACAAATTCATGGAAAACCTAGTTTACATGTCATTTTTATAATTTAACTTGCATCTATAGTTTTTATTTATAAAATATGCAATATTGGTTGTTCATGTTTGCTTTCCTTTTGTGTTTTTAATGTCCGAGGAGAAAATTATGCCAAAATGTAATAGGCACCAATAACAGTACATAACAAAAATTGAATTTTTTTTGTTTGAATCTCATTCTATTTCAGAACACCTATTCTAAAGTTAAAATAGAACTAAACTTAAATAGATCTTCCACCCTCTTGTATTTTATTTCTCAATTCTTGCAGTTTGTTTCTTGTATAGAGAGCCATCCTTTGCAGTGGGCAGAAATGTCACCAGTATCTTTGTGACATTCTCATTTCTATGAAAGTTAGACCATGGTTAAAATGTTATATCCCACAAATTCAAAATGAAAGGAACAAAGGAAAAATGTAAATAACTTAGTGCAATACTTGCATTCACCATATTTAATGTGGGAATTTTTGTTTCAGCACCTCGAGTGAGACAGTTAGAAGGAAGCTGTGAAATTACATGGGAAACAGTACCCCCCATGAAGGGAGACCCTGTTAGTTACATTCTGCAGGTCCTGGTTGGAAGAGAATCTGAGTACAAACAGGTAGGAAAACAGTGCCATTTGATATTAACATAAGGAATTTAATAGCAATTGCAGTCTTGTAATGTAATACTTCATTACTGAATGTTCCTTCTTTTTAAGAGTAGTGATCTCAAACTGGAGAATGTTGCGCAAAGGGAAACTGTCCCTGGCACAACCGGTCCTTCCTTCTGTCAGGGAGCCATCCTTCCCTGCCATTGTTCTCTGCAAACTGAATTCCAGCCTGACATGCCTTCTCTGAAAACCAGCAGGCTCCAGGAGGTCCTGCACACCCCATCATAGGATTAATGACATATTTTTCACTGTAGTAACCCATCAGAAGAGAAGGAAGTATGCCTTCCATTCTCACTACAAAGTGTTTAAAGTCAGGTTTGTTTTTGTTTTTTTAAAAATTAAATTATTTCTTCATTATTAAATGAATGGATTTATTTCTGTTAAGCACATTTCGGTACCATGTCCATTTTCAGCAATGTCTGACTGGTTTAGTGTTCTGCTCTCAAATTTTTCTTTCAAATAATGGGCTGTATAGCAGACATACTCATATTTGAAAATGCAAGATAGAGATACAAAAATTTGTTCAGAGATCACAGAAGTTTACCATAGTGTCTCACAAATAAAATGTTTGTGTACTTAGGTATTCAAAATTTAGTGGTAGAGATACTTTCCATTTAGAAGATCCCATTTTCAGTCTGTGGTATCTCCAGCGCAATTATGTAAGATCTGGGGATTGGGGAGTCTTTACCCTGAGACTATGTAGAGTACATTCATAATGAGTCCTGTAAAGACAGAAGGTGGTTGATACCATGTCTTTATCTGACTGATGTTATAAATATATATTCTACGTAATATTATACCCCTAGTAATATTGTAAGTGGATATGTCTAACTGATTGGTGGTTTGGCATTTGAATTTGAACAATGCCTGAACTTGTGCTGGCATTGTCCACATTGTCCGCTTTGTCTTCAAGTATTTGCCTGTTCTCTCCCAAAACGATTGCATCTGATTCTAGAGTAAGGATTGTTGTGATGGCTCCTCATTTTGAACTGGTTTTTACTGGTCAGTTTTTAGCACAGCTGATTGTGTGATGATGGCTAAGTAATCCAACCATTCTGGAACCTTTTAAAGCCAGATCTTATAAACTGCTTTGGCACCCCAGGAGATAAGAAATCATAAAGGTGCAATCATAAAGGTGGACACTTCCTAATGCACATCTCTGCCTTTTAAAATCACAAGCATTTCACAAAATGGCAAAAGTCAAGCTCCCTAAAAAGTTATAAATAGGCAGTTGAAGAGGTGCAGGAATAAAGGATCATACCCTATGTGCTTTTCATTCAGAAAAGAAGCTATGTTTATGGAAAGGGGATTGATTGTGTAATGTTTTCCTCCCCCATCCACCTGAATTTCTTCCTCTAAGATTCCCCTGGAACAAATATTGGAGGGGGGATCGTAGAGGGAATGAGAGAGTAGCAAAAAATCCCTTTCCCCTTGCACTAGTTGAGCTTCTTTTGCAAACAAAGTATGTTAGAATACTTTGTGTAAAATACTTTTACACAAAAGACTCAGGAGAATAACAAAAGGGAGATGTGATCAGGAAAAAAGGCAAAGGAGCCACATGAGAGGCTATTGATAAATTATGGAGGATAAACACAGGAGAAGAAGAATGTGTTCTTCAAGTCAATGTCGTTTTCAAGAGCTTTCAGGCTATATAGTCTCTCTCTCTCTCTCTCACACACACACACACACACACACACACACACACACACACACTATAAATGAAAGGTTCTTATGATGATGATAGGAGAAAATTCAAAATTGTCTCTTAAAGCTCCAAGGCATAATTCGGTTTAAGTGTAGTTGTGGTATCCAAAATTATCTTAGGTCTTTATAGAGCTGGATTCACAATTCGAACATTCAGGGGTTACCAGCACCTCACCAAGTTTCACAATCTCAGCAGGCTAGAACGGGGTCACCAAACCCCGACCTGGGGGCCAGATGTGGCCCTCAGTGAGCCTCAGTGTTGCCCCCGGCAAGACACTTCTATCCAACCCTTGTAATCAACTATCCACCTTTTAAAAAATTGTATATATGTTACATAATTACAAATCTGTAGTGTGTAATCATGTATCTGTTTAATTAAGCAGGTGTTTTGTCAGGTTTACATTTCCTCTTGCAAAAAAAAAAACTAAGAGAGTAGTACTTGGGTTGCCCTATCTATCACTGGGCTGACCCAACTACAAGATGGGCCACCCTAGTTACTCTGGAAAAGGCTTATGGGCAGCCTAAGGCAACATAGGGTGCCCCAAGAGAGGTGGACCTGCTCTGCCCTAACTGGGACAGCCTAGGCAACTCAGGAAAGGTGCATTGAGGGCATGTTTAGCATTGCCTAGGGCAGAGCTGTTACTCGGTATCCAAAGCCTGTTTCTAGGGCAGAAATATCCTTTTCTAGCTCCTCAGAGTTATACCACCTTCGGAGCAAGTACAGTAATGAATAGACCCATAGGGGTCCATGATAAGGCTTGCGTAAGAATGACAGTGTTGACCAAAAATCTGAGTTCCTAGCCAGCCTAGCTGCAACCCTTGCTTCTCAACCTCAGGATATGGAACAACTAGTGCAGCCACTAACCTGGGGATACAGCAGGCCACTCCAAGCATCCACCCTCACTAGAGGTACTATTAGCATTCTATGGAGCAGCTAGGACAGTCCAGGTTTCCTGACTCTGGATGCAACATAACTTTCTGCTCTGGATACAGAATTGTTGGAGCAGCCCAGCTAGGGCTCTCCTCACTGCCCTTACTCTGGATTGTGCCCTCAATGAATTTGTGGTTGTTTGAAAAAACAGGTTGCCAAGCTGCTTCTAGAATTAAAAGTTTGGTGATGTTAAATTGTACAGCAGTTTTTTCATAATCAATGTACAGTCACTCCAAAAGTCTCCAAATTCCCCCAGCAGAAAAATACTTTTATTGTCAAAGCACAGAAATGTTATGTAGCCTCTGCTCTGCTGTAGAAACTCTGCATTCATAGAATGTTCTGCTTCTTTTGACCCTTACATAACCAATGTCATCTTGGTCACGACCTGGATAAAAAGAAACACCAAACATTTCCAAAAGAAAATCTCCAATTGCTGGATCTTTCGAAGAAACATTTTGCAGTCCCAGTTCTCTGATAAAAGTGCCTTCAAATTGCTTCTCCTTGCTCTGGATATTATACAAATGGTTTGGTGAAAAGATTGCTGCATAACCACCTGCTGAGGTCATCCAGCAACATTATGCAAATGAACGTACCCAGAAAATTAGATTAGCTGGGTCACTCTCATCACAGTTGAACTTGCTTGTACAAATGGTTTTCATCAATTATTGAATGCTGTTTGTAAAGGAAGTTTCTAAACAACCATATCCTATAAAAAGTTCCGTTCTTTGCTCTGCAAAGTCAAGAGAACAAACCTTGATGGTCAATGGTTATGTTTCACTGCTGTGTTTTACTTTTGTTTCCAAGCAAATTTCCATTGAAGAAAAATTAAAGCCAGGATAGATTATTGTTCCACTTATAGAAAATGGGTAAACTTTTAAAAATTGCTGTATTAGTACAGACTTGCTGGGTTACAGAACTCTTTCACCTTTAAAGCACTGGAGGGGGGGGAAAGTAAAATAAAACTTTGCATCTTTAACTTTGTTTCAGGATCAACATTTGATTTGAGAGTAGACTCAGCAAACTTTGGGCTCCACAATGGGCTCCATGTGTTCCTCAGGAAATTCTCTGTTACCATTGCATGAAGGTTATAAGAGCCCAAAGATCAGTAGTGAGGTGTGACAAAGGGTGAAACAGATCCAAGAAGGGAACAGGTTCAAAATTGGACAGGGTGCCAAATCCTAGCCCGTCCCTGGGGCCAATCCTGAAGCCTTCGTCCATATGATCTGAAACAGCAATTTTGCTAGCTCAAGTCCAAATAACCCTTCCATACTTTACGTGAGGCGTTCTTTACGTGAGGCGCCACTGTACACAGATAAGGGAACTATTTACCCAGAGGAGACCTCAATGCTCTACCCCTCGATAAATCACAGGATGTAGCAGTAGTCTTTCTAGTGTTGGTGCATTGGTAGGGGAGAAGGATAGGATGGGTCCCCTAAAACACAAACACATGCACTCTAACACAAAACGTTGGTAGTCCTTATGGAATATAACCACTATACAACCAGAAATATTACAGTGCTTTCTGTAATTTCAGAGTTGATTCTTACTTAAAAAAACAAATACAAGAGCCTTGGAGAGGGGAGGAAACAAAAGGAGACAGGAAGAAAACAAGAGGGGAAAATGGCCAGCTACCTGAAATATTAAAATAGAAAGGAAGGAAACAAGAGGGGGAAATGGCCCAGTTATCTAAAATATTAAAATACCACAGCCAGTGAAAATTGGCAGTATTTGTTTTAGTGTGAAGAAGACTCAGGCTGCAGTCCTAATCTCCAGTTAGGCCTGCACAAGTGTCATGCTGGCCAGGGGGTGCCCTGGGCAGGGGTTAGCCTAGTGCACAGACATGCACTGGCCTACCACCACCACCACAGGAACAGGGAGACAGGTGAGTTGTGCCAGCCTAAATTGGTTAGGATTGTTACCACAGTTTTTTCCAGTACAAAATAATAGCACCTTTTAGTGCTGGGAAAGGCAGGATTCCCCACTGAGAAGGGAAACGTCAAGGGAAGACATCTAGATAGCGTCTGCCAAAAATATATCAACTACATACTTATTGTGCATTTAGAAAAGTCATCTAGAAAGACTCTTAATTCACTTTCTCAATGCGCAACTTTTTGCAGAGATCTTTTAACAACCAATTCCTGCCCGGTGTAATTGGTAGTGTGTGGCCACTTGCAGAAGGTAGGGACAGCAGCTCTGCAGCCTGTGCAGTTCGATTTTTCCTGAATGGTTGAGGCTTGCACTTTGCACGTTTACCTTTTTATTTTTAGTGGGGAAATAAGTTGGGAGACCTAAATGTGTGTGATCACAGAGAAGAAAAGGCCTTTTTGTAAAACAGGAGAAATCAGTAAGGTCCTTGTTCCTAATAAACAGGCCCAAACCCTCAAGAGCTTTCCAGGACATTGACTCTTTCCAGGCAATTGCCAATTCAAAGTCCTTTTGAAACCACTTTGTAATAAACAGATGTGGTGCATGCTTCCTTTACCAGAAACTGCAATTAAGGTGTCCTTTTTAGACTTCTTTATGATATATCCAAGTTTTTTCTCCCCTACTACCTTGTCTGTAGAATAGGTCACCCCATTAAGTCAAGTCCAGAAGGTTTTTTGTCAGTTTAGCCAAATATCTTTCACAATCTCGACATACAAACTCATAAACAAGATGGGAGAGCACTAAAATTCACATTACTGAACTTCTACAATACCATCACTGTCTCCTTAGGAAAATAACAACCCAAGATGGAGAGCTCAACCACATATACTAAGAAACTCTGCTTTATCATTATGATGCTTGGCTGGAGAATAGGCCAGCTGTGGTTGGCATAGAACTAAACAGGCAAAGCAGGTAGATATGGCCTTAAATGAAATAGCAGGACCAGTAACAGGATGTTTAAAACTGACACCAACACATAAGGTTTACTATCTAGCTGGTCTCCCTCCCCCTAAATTCCGTCAGGAAAGTGTAGCGTAGAAAGAGTGGATTAAAGCAACATCTCTACAAACTCATCTACTCTATAGCCATCAACTTCCACAGTTGAGACTGAGATAAAGGAATAGTCTCCTTAGAACTGTGGCCCCTCCTTTTGCCACAGACTGCCATGGACCTATGGAAAGAGAGTGAGGAGATGCCAAGTGAAATGGTTTGATCATACACATGTCTATCACCTGATCAAAATGAACCATGACCTGTATGGAAATCCTTAAACAGACTGTGTGCTGGGATAGGAAGCTCTGGGACAACCTGAGGAAATGGGCATACAGCATGAAAGATGGGCTATGAACAAGCCACCCCACATATGCCGCAGTGCATACAGTGCCCTTCTACATGCACAGAGGAAGATCTTATGTTGGCAAGGAAATGCTGTCAAGGTAGCCCGGTTTTGGGCAAATGACATCTAATTGAAAAAGGTGTCTCCTGCTACTTGTACTGCTAGCCATCTATAGGGTATGGTGCTCATCCCCATTTCTAAGCTGACGAGACAGCATTGTCCAGAGATGCTTCCATGGTCATGTGGCCGGCATGATTATGTGCCGAGGCACATGGAATGCTGATACCTTCCCACCAAGGTGGTACATATTTATCTGTTTGCATGCTTTTCAACTGCTAGTTTGGCAGGAGCTGGGCAACTGACGGGAGCTCAACCTGACTTTCAGAACCCAGGACTTGGACTGCTGACCTTCAGGTCAACAGGTCAACAAGTAAAAAATCTTCAGGTCATCAGGCACAGTGCTTTTATCCACTGACATCAAATTAAATTCCTTTTAATGTTCTATGTAAAATTTTAACCCACGTATGTGCTTTTGACACAAAGACAGACTGTCTCTTCTGTGCAGTTCACAAAATAAGTTTTTTGCCTTAGGAAGTTCACACCACAGGACATTTGTTGGACTTGAAATCTGATAGAGAAATACAGAATCCAAATGTCCCCTTTGTCCACTCCTAGCTGCCTTGATAAACTTGGATGGCTATTTTTGGTTGTTGCTTTAGATGCATATCTTTTGAAAGTCACGAAAGGTAAAAGTGTCTCGATCAACCACAGTACATGAGTGGGATAATTGCGCTTCCTTTTTGAGAACCATTGTGTTATATAAATGCCCCTTTTCCACAGCAGTTTGTTATGGGTGTGATTTTTGCCATTATATTGAGTGTAGACTCCATGTGTGTTCTTTTGCCAGAACTAATGGTCAATATTGATTCCAACTTGACCTGTTGTTGTGCATGTTTCTCTTTGTATCAAGCTTTCTGCCTGTGTTTGTTTAGCTGTTTAAGGAAGAATAGGCAATATCATTCCCTTTATTTATTAGTACTGTATTATCCAATCAAGAACCATCTCCGACTACAAGGATGGTCTGGGATGCACTCATTCCCAAGTATGTTCTGTATCAACCTGTGGCCAAACATAGAACAGGTCATTATTAACCAGGGCTCTGTTCTGGAACCCCCACTGGATTCCAAGCCAGTGGAAAAATAGCTTTAAAGAGTGACTTCCAGGTTTCTTGCCTCCTCCACTGCCACCCTAGAATTCGATGGTACAGGCTCTATACCACATTCAGCTACTAGAAGGGGTAAATAATGACAACTAACAGAATAAAATATAATTGGGGAAAATTGGATTTTGCTGTTCTTCCCCTGTTATAAAACATTTAAAGGTGGACTTTGATAACAGTGATGAGTCAAATCAGCAGATTTCAGAGGGGTGGCACATCCACTAGCCAAGATTTTTTAAATCTTGGTACAGTGGTACCTCACTTAACAAGTGTTTCACATAACAAGCAAAAATTTCCAAGATATCTTGCTTCACATAACAAGTTCTGCTTCACTTAACAAGCAAACATGCTATGGGCATGTGTGCTATGCAGCCCTGTAGCTCAGCACGGAGGCTCTTTAAAAGGGCTGCTGGCCAGCGCTGCTGCCTCTAACTGCCCCCAACTTGGGGGCAGTTGCCTGGAGGTGCCAGAGGCAGCTGCCCCTAATGGCCCCCAAGTGCCCCCACCGACCACCATGAACCTCCAGCAGCAGCCCAGATAAGCCTCCCAGGGAAGTGTCTTTGATTGCAGTTTCCTAACTATGTCTACTCAGAAGTAAGCCCCATTGTATTAAATGGGGCTTACTCCCAGGAAAGTGTCTTTAGGATTGCAGCCTAAGTAGAATTTATAGGATCATGCACATTGAATGCATGTTTTGAATTCAATTCCAGTGTTTTGTCATCATTTTTACATGCAGTTAATATTTTTATATGAATATTTTGGGGGTTGTGGAACCAATTGTCTGAGTTTCCATTATTTCCTATGGGAAAATCTGCTTCACTTAAAGAGCGTTTCACTTAAAGAGCATGCCTCTGGAATGAATTAAGCTCTATGTGAGGCACCATTGTATTTTGCTCTACCCAGTAGGAGGAGATCCATCATGGTGGTAATGCACTGGCCTCTCATGCCAGGTGACTTTACTCTAGTGATGCCTCTGCCTTGTTGCCCTCTCCCTTGAAGGTCACTATCAAGTCTTAGTTCTTTGTCCATAAAATGGGAACAAGAATAGAGAAATTAGAACTTTGAAAACTACATGGTATTTGAATTGCAAAGTGTTACAGTGCTAAATTGCCACACTGTGTGCAGAGAGAGCCTATTTTTGGTTTTCCATCCTCAGTGTCCCATAATTGCCCTCTAGTTGCCTGTTCAGAGTCTATCCAAAATGTTTTATTTGCATAAAATCACAATAAACTAACACATCAGTGTGAATCATTATTTGGTTAAAATTCATATCAGCACAGTTAATTGGCTACAGCTTATTTTATTTGTCAACATGATTGCCATACAGCCACTTATGGCTCTTGCTGACTTTACCCCCTCTTTCTCTTCAACTTTGTGTAATGAGATAGAAACACTGACGAGTGAACTCCAAACTAAACTTGCAACATTAAGTGGAAAACACTTTGAGGATGTGCGGGGCTGAGTCAAGATGGTGACCTGAAAATCACAGCATAGCTTATCATTACTCCAAAAGAGATTTTCTAGAATACGTGTTTATTTTTTTAGAAATTGAAATAAATTTTAATCTGATATCACTTTCAATGTGCATATAATCATAGATTCATAGAATCATAGAGTTGGAAGGGACCTAGTAGGTCATCTAGTCCAACCCCCTGCCTGCAGCAGGAAATCCCCCTAGAGCATCCCCAACTGGTGCTCGTCGAGCCTGTATCAATGTTCAGCTTACTCTTGATTGTTGTTCAATCTAGTATAGGTGTACAGTTGTTAACATGATGAACATGGGAATAACTGTAGATATAATTGTACTCTGTATTTTCAGCTCCTCTTGTTTCCTTATATATACATTATGTACGTGTGTGCAGCACAACATGAGACTAGTCCTAGACTTTGTATATGTCTAATTTCTGAATCTCTTATTGAAATAAATCAATTTCAAGTTGTGCTTAGAGGTACCGATGGCTATAAGCATCAACATTAATTGGCTTATTGCTTTTCCTGTAAGCATTCTCTGAATTTTTATTTAAGATCTTCAGCATCACTGTAATTCAGTGGTGCTTTTTAGCACAGGATCCTCTTTTTGAAAATGTTTTTACCCCAGATATTCCAAAGGTTGCAATCCTTATCCCCAGTTACCCCAAAGTAATCCCCATTAATTTTTGTTAATCCTAACCAACTAAATACTAACCAACTCTCCAGCACTGACATAGCTGTTCCAGTGGGGTATGTGCTGCATTTGGCACTTGAGGGCAGTTATGGAGGCTTCCTTCTCAAGGTGAGGAATGTTTGTCCCCTTCCCCCAGAGCTGCATTGTTATCATGCTACCTTTGGTGCTGGAAAGTTGTTTAGGATTGTTCCTTTTTAAGCATATACATAGTAGTCTGTTAAAAGCACATATCTGTTAAAATTTCCCCAAATGCAGTCACATGAATGGGGACCCTGAATAGTTCACAGCTCATCTAGAGGGCAGGGTGACCAGATGCCCAAACCTAAAAAGGAGGACAAGGTCTTAGATTCCTCTCAGCCTGGCCTTTCTGGAGGTCAATGGCACATTTGCCTACTCACAAGTAAAGCTGAAATTTTGGGCACTTTCACTTTCCCATAGAGCTCAATGCATATTTTAGTTTTTTGGCCATAACCTTGATAGGAAGGAGATATTTCAAAACCAATTTTTGCATTGGATTCTGCTCTTCAATACGAATCCAAAACATATGACATGATGGTACTGCACACCATTGCCAAGTTCCAAAATAAAGCCAAAATGGAGGACAATGAAGCCCTTTGGGAGGACACCCCGTCAGAAGGCTGAAAAAAAGAGGACAAATCCAGAAAAATCCGGTCATATGGTCAACCCTGCTGGTGGGTCTCAGCCCACAGTTTGAGAAACACTAGTATAATTCATTGCTGGATGTGAATTATGAGAGATGAAGGAAGAGATGAAGTAAGGTCCTCCAAGTGACTTTCTGCTTCATTGAAATGTGTTTGACTCATTTGGGTGAGAAGGTAAACTGCAAATCAGAGAGGTGTGCTAGAAGAGGTAGCAAGTGCAGACCAAGGAAAGATGGGTGGTGTCTAGGAGTCAGGTACTGCAGTTGGCGTCATTGCTGCTTTCCGCCTCCCTGTCTGTCTGCATCTGGCTTCTTTAAAGGCCTTTGTGCTCATGCTTCAGTGCAGGGCAGTATCTTGCGGGGGCAAACAGAATGGGAACAAATATCTCATGAGAATGCAGCCTAATGAAGCACTTTGGGATCAGATTGCTAGTTCTTGCCACATGGAGAGCCCCACCACTGAACGGGAGCTTCCAAGTGGCTGTTTGGGGTGTACGTAGTGTGCTGCCACTGAAGACCCATTACCTTGTCTCTAGGTCTCATGTTTTCTCATTTGAGAAGCTTTCAGTAATGGGATCTGAGTCAAATAAATACAGTGTAGGTTAGAGTGGAAAATCATAGAAGTACCGTACCTTGCATGAGACATTGCTAGTGAATTGTAAGTAAAGGATTTACTTCTTTTTTTAATAAAGCAGGTTAGTTTGGCTGGTTTTTTAAAGTGTTGTTTTCCACAGTCATTCTCTGCAAGAGGGCTGCTTGGGTTTTAGTAACCTGAGAAAATTCAGCTACCGATCTTCTTTCTTTAACCTCATCTTGACTGTTCCTGCAAACTTGGTATTCCAAGTGTCTGGCCATGGCAAATTGCAACCAACATTGGGAGTTGCAACCAGTGACCCAGTAGGTCAAGCAAGCTGCCACTTGTAAAGGTTTGAGAACCACTGGTTTGGAGAATTGTCTGAATATTATTATTGCAAATATTTGTGCAGCCTATATTTTAAAACAGCATGTTTTAAAATATAATAATTCTGAGCACATTTCCATTTTTCTGCTTTCAGACCATCTCTGCCACAATTATCCCTGAAATTGCTTTCCTTTCATCATTCAGGCATTGAACCTTTGAGATATTTTGAGGAAGGCTGTCTCCCCAGAGATCTATTTGTTGTTTTTTTGTTTGAAAGTTTGTGCCTATTTCAAACTGGTTGCTTATTAGAATGTCTACTGGTTATAGCATTAGGAGAGAGAGCAAAACAAATTGTCCCTGTTTGCTTTTCCAAAATCGGTACAAGCAATGTCCATTTTTTTTTTCTGTGATCAGCAAAGAGAATTATTTCCATGTCAGCAAATGTCTTTTCCTTGCAATATTAAAACAAGATGCTATCAAAAAGAAGGCTAAGAGAAGATAATCTATCACCAAAGAGGCCACAAACAGACCTTTAGCTCTTAAATCAAGGCTTAATACACCTGTGACACAGTGTCACACTTCCCTGTGAAAATAAACTTGATCTAGCACCTCCTAAATGGTTGAAAGTAGTTCATTGTTTACATATATTCCTACTAACTTCCTTTAGACTTGCTCTTCCACCTAAATCTAAACACCCACTGCCAAGCATTTATGCAGATTCATATTTTCTCCCACTTGCAATGACTCAGATCCACTGAGTCATACGTTCCCCTGTTTTATTAGCATGAATTGGTGAAATTGCAGTTACATTCTTAATAATAATAAAATGGGGAAATATATCCCAAGAGAAGCGCTTTCTTTAGTTGTTTTCCTAGCTGGCTTTTGTATAGAGAAAGCTATCCCTCCCTACTGTTTAGTCTTTAGAGACCATAGAAGGGAATGGTGTATCCATCAAAGCATTAAACTTAACAAAGGGATAATGCCTGATTTTCAACTTTGATGCATAAAGTGTGTGTGCACATGCATATTTATCCTCAGTTAGTAATTATGGTGTTTATGCATGAATCCCACATGCAAGTAACTGAATAGTTACTCCTTTCTATAAACTTGACACTTGATAGGTAGCGTTTATAGATGGGGGAAATAATTTCGCTTTTCTTGTTTCAGAACTTGCTTCAAGATTTATAAATAAATGCTGATTATGATTAATTGATTCAGAACCCTCATTTATAATGCCATAGGGCACAATCCAGAGTAACTACAGGAGCACGTAAGAGACATTATGTGCACCCGTAGTTACTGTACCACCAAGTGAAAACCTATGGGAAATTCATATTGCAATCCAGAGTAACTTGTTCTTACTCTGGAACAAGGACTCCCCATAGTTACTCTGGATTTCACCCATACTTTGATAAAATATGTATTTTGTAATGTGCAAATGGCTTTAGATACCCATTAGGTTCATAAATTACCATATAGCATATATTCAATACAAAAAACAATGACAATTTATTGTTGACAAGGGACAGCTGGACATATAAAGGGCCCCATTACCTTCAATAGGTTAGGGCCTCATCAAAGCTAAATCCGGCCCTCGACCGAGCCTTAAATCAGGACACAGGCCAGCTAAGCCTTGGTTTTGCCACTGACTGCTATATTTGTTCATTACAAACTTGCATTCTTTTCCAATCATTCAGTTACCCAGAATTTACTCTCACTTTGGTTGACACAAGATGGTTCCACATTAGGGTGACTTTTCCCTGCTCTTCACACCTCTAAACCCTGGGTGGGGAGCTGAGAACTGAATTTAAGTTTTATAAACACATAATATCTGAATACGATACAGACATTGTATTACTGTCTAAAGTCTAAAGATGGTAGACATGCATTTGATATCTACTACTCTATTCCATTCTCAGGAATTTGTCCTCAGGCAGGGGACATCTATACCACAGGTTAAAAAATCCAAGGGTAAAACAACAACATATTCATTCTATGTGGTTTTCCAAATTTGCATTGTGTTTTGTTTTGAAAGGTGTACAAGGGAGACGAGGCAACGTTCCAGATCTCAGGCCTTCAACCTAACACAGACTACCGGTTCCGAGTGTGTGTTTGCCGCCGGTGCTTGGATACCTCACAAGAACTCAGTGGACCTTTCAGCCCATCTGTTGCCTTTCTGCTCCAGCGGAGTGAACTCCTGCTTACAGAGGAAATGAGAAGGATAGACAATCCTAAGACAAAAAGCATGATGCCTTCTGACGAACAGTTTGCAGCCCTCATCGTCCTCGGCTTTGCAACTGTATCCATCTTATTTGCTTTTATACTACAGTATTTGTTTATGAAGTAAAGAGTCTGACACATGGGTTTGGAGGTATCACTTTAACTAATGCTACGCATTATAATCCACATGTTTTTATTCAGATATTCTTTATTTTCCAGTGGTGTTTTCAAATGCATTTTATACATTTTTTTCCAGGAGTATTTTTTGTGTGATTTTGGGGATGGGGATGGTGGAGGGTCAGTCCTATCTAGAGGATTAATATTGATATTTGGGTACACGTTCTTGAAGTTCACGACCAGGAAGTTATCAGACTTCAGAAATATCCAAAACAGATACCAAAAGCAGATATACTTTTTTGTTTTGTTTTTCTTTTTAATTTGTTACTTTACAAAATTCAGAACTGTAACCAGTTGCCTTTTATGTTTTGTTTCTTTCTGAAATCATTGCAGTCTTTAAATTTGCAGTTTTACTACATTAGATTAACTGTTTGCTTATGGCTCTTCTGCATTTGCAAACCTTAACCACCAGCGTTTAATCACGGTGTGGTTGGAATATATCGTTCAGCAATACATGGTGTTGGACGACCAAGAATTATCCATGTTGCATATGATTTTATCCTCTGCATTCCCCCTTCTCTTTATAATTTCTCAGCTATGTTTATCAACTATACAGTGTATTTAGCACATTTCAATAATTTATCCCACAACCTGAAGTCCTTTTTAATACATCTGTCTATTCCAGCTGTTTGCGCACTATGAACTGCCTGTATAACAGATCTGATAACCAAATAGCTTTATAAATGACAAAGCATTACAGTTTTTTACCATTTTTTATGTTATAGCTGTAGTTTTAAGAGGGCATTGTGCAATAGTTACTCCCATGTCCAGCTGTTGTTTTTTTTTCAAAAGCTGCTTTTAACTTTTTTGTTCGCCTTTGTGTATATAACTTACTCTTAATCCAATCACTAGACCAGATATATTCATCTTGATTTTATGTGTTTAGAACTGGTGAAAGCTTCCTGCCTTTGCTGTTAAGTATTACCTTAAAATATAAGTAACCTTTTGCCGTCAATCAGCCACTAAAGGGAAGTAGAACCCATTTGTTATTCAGCCTTGGAAAAGTTCATTTGATGCATCTTAGAGATGAAGCTAGATATTTTGAACATGCGTGGCTGCCCCTGAAAAGAGCAACCTTGTATACCTCCTCCCTCTCCTATAAAACCTACCTTAAAATAATAGTGACACGAAATCAGTACATTGAGATTTATCTTGCCCCACTCAACATTTGTTACTGCTGCTTGCTAGATGTGAGTAAACGTAAATATTGTAATAATAAATATCACTGGAGAGGAAAGAAAAGAGGATACTCTGGGCTGCTGGTTTTGATGACAGCCATGCACACTTCCTTACTTCTACTTCAGCCTTGGATTAGTTTTTTTACAACAGTATACAGAATGTGATCCATTGCAAAAACTGTGTCAGTTTCCCTTCAGATTATTGTGTCTGTCCTTAACATCAGTGGCCCAAAAGTGCATGTTAATCCAATCCATCAAAATCCTTCATTTTCCTCTTTTTTTCTTGTTCTTAACTTTTGAGTCATTGAGTTATTTATACGACAACGATGTTCAAGTGCCTCAGGGATATCAATGAGCAGGAGGTGCAAGTCAATTCCAGAAGGGTGCAACAGACACAGGGTGCAATCCACTGTGCACTTCTCCTGTGCATATTCTCTTGGGTCAAACTGGAGTCAAATTTGTGCAATTCCTGCACATAGAAGTTTGTACAGGCAAAATGCCATTGTGCAGCTCCTTTTTGTTCAAGCAGCAATGCATTGGAGAAACTCCAGTGAATCGTGCCCCATACTTTGTATATCCCTGCTTTAAACAAAAACATTTTGTATATTTTTGCTATTTTGACTTTGCTTGCAACATAGATCTTTTTGTCCTCTGTGTTTGCTATGATGCAGTGTCCTGTATTAGCATATATTCCCATAACCAAAGTAATGGGGAAACCAACATTATTTTTTGTGCTAGGTTTATTTATACTATATACTGCATACAGTACTTTAAATGCCAATTACAGTGCAATCTTATTATTTATTGTAATAAAAGATAAAAATAAAAAGTGTACTTATGTACTAATTTTCCCTCCCTTGTAGCATGGTATATTTCTATTTTTGTTTTATACAAGTGTACTTTAGGCAAAAATGTTTTTACACCCCCTTAATCCCGCCCCAGCAGCATTCCTAGTAGTATTAATCTTCTCACAGTGTCTTGTGTATTTCAAAAATGGGAGCGTCTTAGGCTGAGGTCCTATACACACTTCCTAGGAGTAGGCCCCACTGAATTCAGTGGAGCTTGCTTTTTGAGTAGACCAGCATAGAATTGCGCAATTAGTGTATTAAATGCCAAAAAACAGAAGGAACCCTATCCAACCATGGGCACAATATGTCAAGCACATTGGTGCCATGCAGTGGTCATTCTCTTTCTCTGGGGTCTGCCTGGCAGGGGAGCTTGTCAAACTGTGCTCTCCATCAGTGACCGATAAAGTTTACATGTAGCCAAAAAAATCACAACCATCTCTTACAAGAAAGTGCTAAGATGAATCAACAAATTATTCTGTGTGCCTCTCTCTAGATGTAGCAAAATAGTGCAAAGGTTCTGTATTTTGTTATTGATGATCATTAGTTTATACATTTGCCTTGAAAACTGATGGTGTTGAGTTTAACTTGCCTCTTTTTTTGTTGTCCTTCCCTTTGGCCAACATTGTGGCTTGTCAAATGTTCCTAGTTTTGTTTAAATTCATGTGTTCTGTGAAACTTGGATGTCTTTCTGCATTAGGATTTTGTGAGCATAACCTGTCCAGAAAGATGCTTTGATGGGACGATGGGATGAAGAAAGGTATTTTAGAAAAATAATAGAGGAGACTCCATTCTAACCAGAAAAATTAGCAGAGCCTTCTTAAAATTAATGGGATAAGTTAATCGTGGCTAACTGAACACCTCATGGTTTCAAGCAAGTCTTAAGCATTGCTCATTTTCCGTAGCTCAGAAAAAGCAAATTTTGGAAATCAATTATTGGGAAAGCTGCAAATGTGTAAAATATTCCTTTTATTAAAAAAATACATAAATAAAAGGTCTGCATCTCTGTGGCAAAAAAAGATATTAATCAAAGTGATATAAACTTGATAGTTCATATAAATTTTGGTTTAAATATTTTGAGTGTATAATATGGAGTAGTTCTGCACAAGGGCATGTCAAAGAAAGGTTGGGCAACAGTTACATTATTCTCTTGGTGATAATGTGTTAAATTTAAATAGTTAATTACCCCGGCCTCAGTTGCCATGCAGGGCAATGAACAGACTATCTCAATATATCAAATGAAAACACTGCCATTTTTGCCATGCAGATGCAGTAGCGTTCACTTCTAACACAGCCATAAAATAACATTATAAAATGTTAGATCGGTCTTTTTTCTAGGACTGTAATCAGTGGACATCATAGTTTAACTAAGCCCCTTATATTTCTTTTTCTGTCTTCCCTGATACAATTAATGTCAGCTGTGGAAAATCAACAAGACTCCTTCCTTCCCCTTCCTCCATCCCAACCCTGTGTAGGCTATAAAAAAGCTGTAAAAATACGAAGTGGGGAAAGTATTTTAAGAAACTATTTAAAAGGAAAAGAAACTTTTTTAATATTATCTGCCTTTGTCCTTTAATGAACTTGAAATGTTGTAGTTTTCTAATCCTGTTTTGTCAGCAACAGTAAATCAGTGTTTATGGAAAAGTGCCCTAAACTGAATATTTCTGAACATATTCCTTGCACAATTCTTTACATTGGAAAAAGTCTTTTTTTTACCTCACTTATAGGACATACATTCCAAGCTTTTCAACTCTGAGAGAAATAATCATAAATTTTCCTGTATTGTAAATTAACTATTTCATATGCATTGTATTAAAACTGCCATATCAATTTTAATGTATAGATTTCTGCAAATATTACGCTATGTATGTATGACTTAACTGTATCTGTAGTGTATATGTAATATATTTATGCTCAATAAATGTTTTAATTCTTTCTTGAGGGCAAAGTTGTCTTTTGTACTGCATGATCTCTATTCTTGAGATATTTTTAAAGCTGATAAGGGAAGCTTGGTAAGGGAAGCTGTAATTTGGCATGTTGGCTTGGGTATCAGACTGGCATGGGATTGCCCTGTTCTTGGGATCACTTTTATCCTCATCAAAGCACTTAAATGGTGAATTTTGGTGTTTGCAAATGTAGAATCATAGAGTTGGAAGGACTCTAGTAGGTCATCTAGTCCAACTCCCTGCCTGTAGCAAGAAATCCTCCTAGAGCATCTCCAACAGGTGCTGGTCGAGTCTCTGCTTGAAGATCCCCAGTGAGAGAGAGTCCACCACCTCTCTTGGCAATCTGTTCCACTGCCGAACCGCCCTCACCGTCAAGAATTTTTTTCTGGATATCCAACCGGAATCCCCTTCCTTGCAATTTGTACCCATTGGTTCTAGTTCTGCTTTCAGAAGCAGCAAAGAGCAAATGAACCCCTTTCTCCATATGACAGCCCTTCACGTATCTGAAGAGTATGATCATATCCCTTCTTAGCTTTCTCCAGGCTGAACAGACCAAATTCTCCCAACCTTTCTTCATAGGGCTTATCTTCCTACCCACTCATCATGCTTGTCTCTCTCTTCTGAACTTGCTCTAGTTCGGCTGCGTCTTTCTTAAAATGAGGTACTCGGTATCGAACATAGCACTCCAAACTACGACATGTTTGTCATAGTCTCACCACTCATTGAGATGCATCATGAAGGTGTGTGAAGCGTGCAAAGCCTTTGAAGAAGTCCCCTCGGAGTCAATTTTGCCTTTGAGCAAGTCCTTCTGTGGCACCTTCGTGCTTGCTCTGTTGACATTTCTGTTTGAAATCTCCCCCTTACACCAGTGTTCAGGCATTAAAGCTTTTCTATTCTAATGAGTGTCTGGACTCCAGCTCTTCACCAGTGTTTCACAGTCCATGTTTTTCACTTCTCCTGACTCAAACGAGTGTTGATTCAAATGTACTCTGAAAAGCTGCTGAAGCCAATTGTCTTAGACCTCCGACTGTACCTTTTTCTGTCAAGGTACAACATGTAAGGATGTGCAAATCAATAGCAAGCAAATATAAATGATGGATCATTTTTACATTTTTGCCAAACTCCTGTTCCGTCCTGGAAAATAGCTTTCAATTTCACACTGAAGCACTTATCTGCAGCGAAAAAGAGTACTACATACTTATGAGTAATCAAGCAAGTCTGATGAATACTTATGAGTAATCAACCCAATCTGAACAAACACTTAGGACAAATGCCTGGTTGGAGCTGTCAGAAATGTCCAATGCAGTGTAAACACGTTTGTATAGTACAATCAAGAGTCTTCCACGCTCATCACTCTGTGAACTGCTCTGTGATAACTTGTGACTGTGCGTGAGTGTATTGTCCATTATTCTGTTTTAAATAGGGAAAAGTGACCTCAATATATAGTTTTTAAAAAGAAAATTAGACTGAGCCAGTGTTTCCGAAACTTCTAATAGTTTGGGTGCTTATTCTGGGAGCATAGAACTTATCTGCATAGTCTGGGAGCCACTGCAAAGAAGCTAAAAGAAATGATCAGAGGTGCTAAATATAAGAACACCACACCTCAAAAGGTGAGGGTAAATGTATTTAGTATTTTAAACTTGACACAATCGCTTGAGGCACTCTGAATCTCTGAATGTAAATTAGAGGCAATCTGGTCATAAGTCCCAAGTAAGGACCGTGCTCATCTCTGTTTCTTAAGCCAAGAGCCAGTATTAACCAAAGATATTTCTATGGTCATGTGGCCAACAAGCATGGAACATAACCATGTGTTTTACATGTGGTACCTATTTGTGGCCAACAAGCATGTGTTTTACATGTGGTACCTATTTATGTACCTGCATTTGCAAGCTTTAGAACTGCTAGGTTGTCAGGAGCCTGGACAAGTAACAGGAGTTCACTTGTTATGTGGAACTCAAGTCTTGAACTCCCAAGCAGTTGACCTTAAGGTCGGTGTCTTAACCACTGATGAGCCCCTGCATCCTTAGGACTTAGAGGGACCCTTAGGACTAAGAGAGACCTAAGGAGAGATCCGTACGACTAAGAGAGAACTGCTGCTTCTGCTATCAGTTAATGTAAGACAAGACTTAGCTAGATGGACGAACAGATGATATAAGATAGTTCCATATGCTTGGAGCTGACATCTGTACTGGTAATATATTCTGCATTCCCCCTATATCGTGGCAGTCCATATGGTTATGTGATCTCAGTGCCATAGGCTTGCAGGTGCTGATATTTCATCCTGTAAAGGCTATCCTTACTACTGTAATCTTAGTGTGGCCATGAAAATTTCAAATAGAATATTAGAAAACAGTATTTCACCTACTTACTTACAGTGCGTATATTTGTCCATCACCTATTAAATAAAAATCAATTATTATTCAATTATTCTCACAACTGGCAAATAAAACCAAAAAAATCAATATTGTTCCTACATGACTTGAGAAATAAGCTACTGTGGTGGTGATGTTAGTTCTTAACAGTATTTATATACCACTTATCAATGAAATTTTCACAAAATAGTTTACAAAGGAAAATCAAATTAATAGCAATAGTAATAATAGCATTAGTAATTTTATATATATATAATTGAAAGCTCATTGATTGACTCACTGACTCATCAACGCCCAGCCAAAACCACGGGAAATGTGAAATTTGGGGAGGGTGATCCTTCTGTGATGGAGGCACACATTAAGAACCAATTTTTTGAAATGCCAACTGGAAGGTGGTGAAAAGGGGCACAATTTGTTTTCGTCCCTATTCTTTACATTGAAGAATCACTGACTGATCAACGCCCTGCCCAACCCCTGGACTTAGAAGTGTGAAATTCAGGGAGGGTGTTCCTTCTGTGACATGAGCACCCATTAAGAACTGATTTCTAGAAATGTAACCCAAAAAGGGAGTGGAAAACAGTGCAACATGTTTTTGTCCCCATATCTAACATTGGAGACTGACTATACCTTCTGTAATGTTTGGACCAGCTAAGAACCGATTTGGTGCCTGGTGGTGCTGGATGGAAGATTTGGTGCAAGAGAGAAGATGGTGCATGGGGGTTTTTACTCCCACAATGGCAGGTAAATTTCGTAACAAATATAAAGCAAGAACCTACTTTCTCAGGTTGATAAACTTCTAAAACTCGATGATTTACAGGACAAATGCATGTTTCATTCATCTGACGAGTGACAAGAGGAATAATTACAACTTCAGACTTCAGAGCCCTCTATGATTTGTTACTGTACTAATGGAGCATGCACACTGTGGCAAGCTTTACATGGTGACATGTGGTCCCCAATTTTTAAAACCATCCTGAGAAAGATGAGGTTCAGCCTGGCCTCAAAGCGATCTGGTTTAGTCTGGGCTCTTGCTTTGCACCACCACCAACAACAAAAATTAAACAGCCTGCACATGACTGATAATTGCTGTGTAGTGAGTAATGGAAGTCTCAAAAGCATCATGGGAAATATATCATTTATGGTTCATTAATTCCTCCAACTCTTTGCTGAAACTGTCAGCAAGGAGATCAGTTGTAAAGGCAGGTAATTTATCCGGAAAATGGTACCAACAGACAATTATCTCGGGCAGCAACTTGCTTAAGATGGTGAGGAATGAATCAGAGTCCCAAGAATGAGATTGAATGGGCCATACTGGAGCTTATAAAGGGAAAAAAATCATTTTATAAATCTGTTCAAACTGTATCACTTGTCAAGAACTAAAGTTGTTCCTTGACTACTAAACATCCAGACGGTTTCTCCTTTTATGCCTTTGAATGTGAAGGAATTATAGTCTCCACTTCCAGCTTCATCAGAATTTTCTCTCTTAGAAGGTGGCTATTTAAAATGTGTTTTTATATCTCACCTTTCCTGTCCTATTGGTAAGAGCACAAGGCAGCCTACAGTTGATTGAAATAAATAGAAAGTAACATTTAAAAATATCACATACCCAGACAAGAATATAAAAATCCTATTCGCAAGTTTACAAAGACACAACGGTTATTGTTTTTTGGGCATTTGCTTGGGAATAAGCCCTACTTCAAGTTTATTGTACATCTCTCAGAGTTAGCATGCCAAGAGGTAGACTGTAAGTCCCAATACAGGGCATATGGGACTTGTTACAGTCCAAGGTTCCAATCCTAATAGTACTTTCCTGGGAGTAAGACCTATTGAACTCAGTGGAACATACTTCTGAGTAGAAACTAATAGGATTGCACTGCAAGAAATTCATGACAAGAGTCTTTGGTGACATCTCCAACGGTCACCTGATGATCTGTGGCCAAACTACACATGAGATTAAGCTCCTAAACCACAGCAGAGACAGATTACCCTTGCTACCCTTTCCTTTGAGGGCATGTTAGCTGGTTGGATCATTTCCTAGAAAGGAGCTCAAGCATGAGATTGGTCAGGACGGCTGAAGGTGCTAACCCTGTGACTTGCAAAAGATGTTTCTCTTAACCCCAGAAGTCCAAAGAAGTGGCATAAGGTCACCGGCCAACAAACACGCTGCACCATCTGGATTTAGAGCTGGATAGCTTTATTTTCATTTTGGATGCATGAAAACGTCATCAACATTTAAGCAGTAAACAAAATCTGGCCTTCAGAGTTCTTAAAAAAATAAACAGACATGTGGATATGGGTGAACCCTTCTCAATTATATATTTGGACTTCCAATTCAAATAGTGGGAGAAGGATCAGTTGAAGTGAGAGGGCAAACAGAGATGGGAGCCACCGTTAATCTGCTGCAGTAGGTGACTGCCTCAACCAATCTCATGATGGACCAGCCTTTGCTAGCCCTCTGGGAGTCCATCATATATGAATAACTTTCTACAAGGCACAGAAATGTTGAGGTAATTTGGAAATACATTCCAGTTCAACATCGATAAAGAAGCTGTCGAAGGTTTAATTCTTTACAGAAAGCAAGGCATTATAAAATGCAAACTACTGGTCTGAGACAAAAAGAAGATAAAAATCAAAGACACTCCAGACTTTACCATGAGTTAGACTTGAGCAGTCACTTCATCGCAAAGTTTTCACAGCCATTTCTCATTAACGGGAGATTCAGAGTTATGGGGTTTGGATTAAATAAATCATTCAGCAAAAAATAATCGTGGACAAATGAATCTCCAAAGTCAAATGTAAGTTATGAGGTTACTCAAGCAGCATGTTTTGAGATTTTAAGACACAAACCCTTAAATTATACATTTTAAGTTAACGAAGACCTCATATTGATAAAACAGCTGGATATGTGACATGTTGCAACAGACACTTCCAATAAGCTTTCATCCTCGAAAAGGTCAGACTCTGTATCCAATGGCAGAAAAAAGAGCCCAACAAATATTATACTTTTCATATCTATGGATGTGTCTGGATATAAATCAAAGTCCTGTTAGATGTCTATGCACAATTGCATTGATAATATGGATGAGATGAATAACAAGTGGCCAAGGACTAGGCCAGGTCCCCAAAGCTGCTATTTTTTGTAATAAAGTATGAAAAAAATTAATTGCATTCTTCCACTTGTCTAGTTTGGCATCTTAAGAACTAATAGATGCATTGTGGCAGAAGTGGTTGTGGACGAGAAACATCAACTGTTATCCTGAGTTGTGTGTGTGTGTGTGTAATAATTAAAAAATTGTTTTCTCACCCTCCATGGGTGGTGTATGTATGTTATCCTCAATCTCGGGTCCTCTGCCAGAGGCCTGGGAGTTTGAGGGTTCTGCGCAGTATCTTAGCTGTTCCTAGCAATGCGCTTTTCTGGATCGAGTGTTGTGATGTCGTTCCTGGGATCTGTTGGAGCCATTCTTCCAGCTTGGGTATCACAGCCCCTAGTGCTCCAGTCACTATTGGGATCACATTCACCTTAACTTGCCACAGTCTTTCTAATTCCTCCTTCAAACCCTCCTATATATATATAGGTGGCCAGTGCGTCACCCCCATACATTGGGCAGGGCAACAATATGAATGCCCCACCTCCACTGATTTTTTTAGCCATACATTTTAATAGAATAAAAATATTTCAAAGTGGTTTGTTCCACTGCATTCTGCTGTAAATTACATATTCAAAGGTGTATAACATGATGGGATTACTTCTTATGATTGTAGCCACTTAGGTCACAAGGGATGCCACCCTCTTCAAGGGTGCCCCCTTTCTAAAGCCCTAGTGACGTCCCTGATCAGGACCATTTTGGAAGTCTTGTACTCTCCTGGACAGGCCTTCCACTCCAGCCAAAGCATGCCTGCTTACTCACCAGTAAAGACAGCTGTGCAGTTCATATCCATTTTCAATTAATTTCAATGCAATCATCAGGGACCTCCTCCTAGGGTAAATTGTGGGGGCTGTGTTCATTAGATCAGGACAATTCTGGTGTCCTTAGATTCCTCCCAGCCTGCCCTTTCCAATGAGCTATTGCATGTTTGCCTACTCACGATATGGGTCACTTTAACTTTCCATAGAGTTCAATGCATATTTTAGTTTTTTAGTTTTTTGGCCATAACGTTTGATAGGAAGGTGCTATTTCCAAACTGATTTTTGCAGTGGATTCTGCTCTTCAGTACGAATCCAACGGTATAGGACATGATGGGGTTGGTTTCACCATCACAAAGTTGCAATTTTTAGGTCCCCTTTGGGCGCGTCACCCGGTGCGGACTGCCCCACCCTAGTGACACCTGTGTGTGTGTGTGTGTGAGTGAGTAAGTGAGTGAGTGTGTACACTTCCATGGCAGATACTTTAAGCATCTGAGGAAGTTGGCTCTAGTTCATGAAAGGTGATATAACGCAGCAACCTGATTGTTACTCTTTAATGTGACACAAGTTGGACTCAAGTACAAAGAAAGGGATAGCATGAAAAAAAAAAATGAGTGGTGTGTCCAATATAAGTTCTAGAAAGCTTTGCCTCAAACACTAACTGCACTGCAAAGGGACACAGTTCCAGCTTGCAGCTGGCAATATACTGGTGATATGCTGGCAAAATGTGATATTTGTGTGTAATATCACATTTTTTCCACCTGTTGCAAGTGTTCCTCCAACTCCTGTGCCAACAGAGAAGGATGAATTAACACATACATCTTCATTACCACATCAAGGAATAGCCTGCATGTGTGAACACCAAGCAAATATTGTTTTAGTTGAGATTTCCTATCAGCTTCATTGCTTTTCAATAGAGATAACTCACCTGAGTCTTCCCATATACTTGCATGTGTGAATCAGTCCTTGTACATTACAGGTATTTCTATCTTCAGTCCTTTTACTAGTATGTCCTGAGCTGAGATTCTGAGAATACTGTGTTTAGTATTGAAAACTTTTCTGTCCTTTCTTCTTGATAACCATTTTCTCTTCATCATATGGTGAAATGCGCAAAGCTAGCTCTGACATAGCTATACGTTTCTTTTAAAGCAGTTCAGCTAACAACCCCCTAGTAAGATTGTTCTGTTAACTTCATTTTTACATTCTGTTCATTTTTGTGTAAAGGCAGAAACTCTCTAAAGAGTGTTTTGGTTGTTGTGCAGAAGACAGTCACCCCATTTCATAATAAAAACAAACAAACCAGTGAATGTAGACCAGTGTTTCTCGACGTTTGTCCTCCAGTGTATCATTTCACATAGTCCATCTATTCAAAGTACTACCAGAAGTAACAGGTGATAATATCATCCCCAGTTATTTCTGGGTTGGGAGGCAGGATGTGATGAGACAAACACCAGTAAGAGGATCAGGGTGTACAGGAGGGCTTTTCTATGTGCAAGAAAGAATGCTTTGAAGTTCTCCTGCCCAAGCCTCCTACTGCTGTTTGTTGTGTCCGATTCTCAATCTTGCTGCCAGGCAGCAGGCATGCACAGGTCCCATGAGACACCACCTCAAGTACCTCTAGTGGTACCCATATCACTGGGTGAGCAACACTGATGTAGACGTTTTGCTCTGTTGATATCTTTCGAAGTATTCATGTGAGCACAGAAGTCCAATAGCATATTAATAACAAGGCAAAATGTAAAAAACAACAACCATAAAATATTTACTGTCCTCCTTTACTCTTGAATCATGGACCTCTTTGGAACTGCATCATGCTTGTCCAGTGATTAGTCACTCTGCTCTCACAGATTCATCACTCAGCGACTTACTCCTAGATCCCTAGCACACCCACTCCATTGCATAGAGATCCATTGCCCCTGGTTTGTCACAGGCTCCTGCTGTTATTCCATTAATCATACCCCAGGGGTGTTCAACCTCTGAGATCAGAAGCTGCACCTCCTGAAAATCCCTCCTTTACACAATTGTTAAAGCTCCAAGAGCCCTGAGGTTGAAAGGCTGGACATCTCTGCTCTACCCCATCCTCATTTCTTAAATCTACCCCAAGCCCACTGGATGTCCTTCTCATGCTTCCTATTGCCTTAGCAATTGCATGCAACAGGTCCCCCCAAACAATGCAGCATGTTTGGCACATTGATTGCATGACAACATTAACAGAGGTTGTTTCAGAGACAATAAAGAAAGTCTCTCTTTGCATCAAAGCTCTCCCACCCACATAAGATCTTTCAAATAAGGGAACAAAGACTCTGGGTTCCCTTGAAGTTTGGTTGCCCTTCCTTGGCTTTCTGTAGCATCACACTGTGCTGAACCTCTGCAATACCTTCATAACTTAAGCACAGTAAGGGATCCCCTTTCCAGTGACTGACCCACTAAAAGCCCTCCCTCCCTTGGGCTTGTTAGTTGTTAAGGCTAGTTATGAAGATTTGCTTTTTCTTTTCCTCAGTTTTATGAATGGCTAAAGCAACTCCTTTCTTTAGGTCTTTGGGGTATAGAAATATAGCTTCCCAAAAGTAACAAAAAAGTTGTCGATGGTTGTTGTACACAGATCTTCCATTACGTCCTGATTGCTCTTTGCTTCCCCATTTCCATAACTAACTGCACTTTCAGATTCCAATCAGAAAGGATGCAGCATTCTTTAACCTGAATATCTTTGCCCTTATATTATGGCTTCCGGTGATGGGTAAGTCCAACACAGTACGCTGTCATGTTGCTCTGGTGCTGGACTCTGTCCAAGGACGGGAACTCCCTTCCTTCATCATCGAGAGCCTTTTCTTCCTAGACGGCTTGATTCCAAAGAGTCTGTAAGCTGCCTTCCGATATTTCTTGGACATGATGTTGTACAGGATTGGGTTGATGGCTGCGCTTAGGTAGAAAAGGACAAATGAGGCCAAGTTACAGTACTGACTGATAACAGCTATTTCCAAGGATCCAGCCTCAAATGATTTGGAAAACAGATAACGTCCAATGTGGAAAGGCAGCCAGCAGAGCACAAAAGCCAAAACCACCACCGCTAAAATGAATCAAAAGAGAAGAAGAAAAAGAGTATATTAGGAAAATGGAAGTAACATGGAATCAGCATCTTTAATCCTAATGGATTTATAAAGTTAACCTAAGAAGAGCCTCCAGTGGATCAGGCCAAAGACTCATTTAATCCAGTTTCCTAATCTCACTGTGGCTCAACCTATGCTTTAGGGAGTACACAAGATGACGAGAGACATGCATCCAAGTGCCCTGCCTTACATTCGGAGATAGCTTACTTCTAAAGCCCAGAGACTGAATACAATCATCACAATTTGTAATGGACTTTTCCTCCATAAATCTATTCAGTTCCCCTTTGAAAGCATCCAAACCATATCCTGCGGCAAGGAGTTCCACAGATTAATTATGCACTGACTACAGAAATATTTTATTTTATTTTCTCTTCCCCTGGTTCTGATTGTGTGAGAGGTAAAGCACATTCTCTATCCGCTCTATCGGCTCTATCCATCCCATTCAGGCCTTTATGCATCTCAAATATATCTTCTCTCAGTCATCTTTTACTAGACAGAGTCCAAACACTAAACCCTTTTCTCATATGGGAAGTACCGCAGCTTAGGCTGCAATCCTAACCATACCTTCCTGGAGTAAGTAATATTGAACATAATGGGACCTACTTCTGAGTAGACATACTTAGGCCTGCACTATAACAAATCAATTTGGTCACTCTCTTCGGCACTTTTTCCACTTTCACTATATCCTTTTTGAGATATGGTGACCAGAACTGCATGCAGTATGCTAGATGGTGTTTATTGATTTGTTGGTTGTTTGATTTGTATCCTGCCTTTTTCATGGGGACCGAAGTCGGCTCACATTTTTTAAAAAGCCTTATTACATTTCATAAAATCCGACCATTAAAATACATTAAAATATATTATAAGTGTAAAAATAGTACCATAAAATTATCACAAGAACAGATAAAAGCAGTGGTATTTTAATAACCTTAGCCTATAAAATCCAGAACAATTACCTCATAATTTTTACCTCATAAAAAGTTTTACAACATAATAAAAAAAAACCAGGTATTTAAAAGGCAAGTATGAACAAGTATGTTTTCAGGCCTCACTTGAAGGTTTGTAGGGAGAGAAGTTTTTAGGACAAGAGGAAAGAGGGTGTTCCATAGTATTGGTGCCACTACTGAGAAGACCCTATTCCCTGCCAGTGTTCCATGCACCTCCTTATGGGGCAACACTCGTAAAAGGACTTCACCCTCTATTTGTACAATTACATTATAATATTGTTATACATATATAATACATTATAAAATACATCTCAATCCTTTTTAATGATCCTGAACATGGAATTTGCCTTCTTCATAGCCACTGAACTCTGAGTTGACACGTTCATTGTATCACTATAGTATCACAAAATCTCTCTCCTGTCCCAACACTGGAAATGGAAAACGCTGAGTCTCCATTAGTAAATAGTGAACTTTGATTTCTTGCTCCAATTTATACCACTTGATTACATGGAAGCACCCTTGCCCTTTTACTTCCCCTACCCCAGTTTCCATTTGGATCTCCACAACTTCACCACCTGGGAAAGTTTAGCATCCTCTGCAAACACACCATTGCTTATCTTCTACTTCAGATTATCTATAAACAAGTTGAAACACAAGTGTCCCTCATCATCCATTCCATTCCAGAACTTTCCCTGGATAAAAAAAATCTGTGGATTAAAAAACAGTGGAAAAATAAATTTAAAAACCCACTTCCAGGTTTCATGCTCCACTGTTGCTCTTAATGGAATAAAGCCATGCCTCAGCATCTGCCGGGGTTTGATTCTAAGACTCCTGCTAATACCAAAAAATGTGTTAAATTAAAGTAGTTTATAAAAATAAAAGGATGTTCCCTTACAGTTGTTTAAAAACAGCTTTTCTTACTGTTGTATCATGACAGTCAGCAATTAGAAATCCAAAAGACCCTCTGCTCAGTTGAAGAATGGTTTGATTGCTTGCATAACTGCCTCGCAACAATAGGAAAAAAATCTGTTTTCAACCTGTGACTTTAAAATGATGCACTTTTCCCCATCTCCAGAGATTGGCATGTTACTTCTCATTTACAGTTGAGCCAAATCTGTGTAATAAAAATCTGTGTATAACAAGGTTGGACCTGCACACCAAACTAGGGTTGCCATAATTCTCTTCCACAAAACCGGGACAGGACCCTCTGCCCCATTTGCTGGTATGTGAACACAATCCTCAAATGTTCCTGCTTTTCGGGACATATGGCAGCCCTACACCAGTCCCCGATTCTTGGGGCACACTACTCTTCACCTCTCTCCATGTACAAGTTACCCATTGACACCTACCCTGTTTCATGGTTTCAACTAGTTCGGAGTGAATAAAAGGACCTGCCCTCTTATTCTTTGGCAGCGAAGGTTCTTAGGAGCCAAACATAGTGTAACATGTTTTCTGAAAGTGTGTGCGTGTGCAAATCGGGTGTCAACACCCACAGTAAGGTTCCAGTCCAATCCTTTCATATTTGCATTGTCCCAAATGGAGCATTTCTGGCTTCAGGCAAATGAATAGAAACCCAAAGTGGCCTTTTAAGAGCTGAGTTTTACGCCGTCTCCTTGCTAATGCATAATTTCTGCAGTACAAGTGATCATGAAAGGAACAGGGCAGTGTGACATTTTGCATGACATATAGAATAAGAGCAAAGTGATCTCACCGGTACATATGTTTGAAAGCATCCCCAGAAAAAGTGGATATTATAATAAAAAGACACTGCTTTATTTAGATCCTCTGATTGGAATATTGTGCTTAAAGTAAAGAAACCTCCAACGCTAAGCTCCCTGAACCTTTGATCCCACAATGCGATGTGGGTTCTGTGACTGAAAATCCAGGCATCTTTTTCAGAAAGCAGCCATGGGGAGAGAGGAGGATGTGGAACAGAGCTGTGGCAATGGGAAAGTGGAGCTTATAGCACCATGAAAGTGATACAAATTGCCACCTCTCACCCCCAATTAGGGCTGTGGTGGCACAAGTGGTTAAGACACTGTGCCTGTTAACCAGCAGGCCAGGGTTCGAGACCTGGGTCCCCATAAGACAGGGTGAGCTCCTATCCTTAGCCCAGCTCCTGCCAACCTCGCAGTTTGAAAGCGTATAAACGCAAGCATGTAAATGCAAGTAGATAAATAGGTACTACTTTGGTGGGAAAGGTAACAGTGTTCCGTGCACCTCGGCATATAGTCATGCCAGCCCCATGACCCTGGAAATGTCTTTGGACAATGCTGGCCCTAAAGGCTTGTAAACGGGGATGAGCACCACACCCTATAGTCAGAAACGTCTGGCAGTTAACCTGCGGGGGAGATCTTTACCTTACCCCCAATGCTCCTTGTAGACATAGAGAGGAAAATTAATAGTCCGGATCACAGCACCGAGACTCGAGTTGAGTCTCAATTCTCTGCCCCCTTAAACTAAGTAAAAAAAAACACACAGAAGGTGATATTTTTCCTCTTACCCCATATTGAACCCTAGCCACTTCTATGAGGTTACAGAGATCTTTACCAGCTATTTTGCAGATGCACATCTAAGCAACCCATGTAGGTCTGCTTGAGTCGAGGACATGGGTTAGAATTCAGTTTGCCATAGATCCTGCCCCTTCCCAGGACTGATCTGTCCCCTGTTCCACTCTTCCCTGTCCAAAAACATCTCCTCTCTGCTTCCCAGAGCACCCTTCTGCCACCATCCTCAACCCCATGCACTGCCTGGTTCAAACCAACATTGCAGGGCCAGTGCATAGTCTGGATCAGGCTTTTCTCAGCCCACATGGCCTCTGTGTTGATGCAACTGACCCCCTAGTTGGGGGCTACCTTACAGCACATTTGCCACACTTGGCATCAGGCACAGGAAACCTGCACCATTTAATCTTAAAATTTGCGTTGCAACCATAATTATTTTCTGCAGCGGACTTACATAATTGTTGTTGGCCTAATTTATTTGTTAATGAATTAATGTTAATGTATGTTAAAGTTGCATATGGTTTTGTTTTTTAAGAGCCTTTTCTTTTTTTCCCTTTCACTCAGCTTTTTTATGTCACTGCCCTGGCTCTGCTGCCGTAAACCCAGCTACTACGAATCAGCAGTATGGATCACCTGAGAGGCTCGTGGTCTCATTTGAAGGGAGCATGTTCTCATCTGTGCCCTGGAGAGCCTTTTACACAGCTTATTTCTGCATTGCTGGACCTTTTGGCCTCTGTAAACAAGGCTTTGTAAAATAAAAACCAAAAAAGCCCATACTGCTTTCCCTGTCTTTGTACCATGATCGAATGTATACCTGAATTGGTATATGCAGTTATACTGAATATAGATGGAAATATATACTGGTACTGACTTACAGTAGGTAATTAATAAGGAAGTAATACAGTAAATAACTACTTACTGTACTTGTAATACAGTAATGAATGACTTCAAACCATTCTTGTGTCTCCATACCTTGCGCTTTCACTCTGCTTAGAGTGAAGATTATGGACAATTTTCTGTTTACAGCATAAATGTATATAACATTTTTGTATTTGACATACAGTAAATGGACTTTGGCCCACAGAACCTAACGACACAATAGATTTCTATTGCCTTAGGCTTTAAGGTGCCTCAAAAAATATCTTTTCCCAAACACCTATGAAGTCACAACTTTATTGATTTTGTAAGGTTTATATCCCACATTTCCCTCAATGAGCTTGGGTGTCGTTGTCCCGCCCCCCTGCCCCCCCCCCCCCCCGCTATCCTCACATCAATCTTTGGGTAGGGTAGGCTGAAAGAACAACTACCCCAAACTCACATAGTAAGCTTTATTGTTAAACAGATGTTGAATTCAGGACTCTCCTAGTCTAGACTCTGAAACTTGCTGATCGTTTTCACACCCCCAGACTACAGTCATCCCTAACCACTTCTTAAATACGAAGATACCACTTCTCGTATCTCGATTCATACCCTTGGAAGTCCATATTATTTGAGAATACTCCTGTTTAGGAGTTTCCTGGCACTGATGTAGCTATTCTCTTCTTGCATCTTATATCCCCCATTTAGCAAAGTAGCAAATAATAGGAATATACACATTTTTGGGAGGTACATATGTGTAAGCTTTACACAGGCTGTAATAATTGGGTGCATGGAGGTGGAGAGTACAGCCAGTGACCCCATTCGGCCCTCAACCTGCCTTCACTTGAACCCAATCAATAAAGTGAATAGGTCAAGCAGACAGAATGTGTCTTAGCCCCTGGTTCAAACGAAAGAAAGATAAAATAATGTCATAGTTTTCCCTATACACCAATTGTTGATGATTTAAAACTGTGCAAACTATTTTGTTGGCAAAGACTCTATCTACATATACAGGCTTAACCTGGGTGTTGTGGTGTCCATATCTTCTGGTCAACATTCCTTGTCAATCAAACAGATTGAGGAGTGAGAACGAACAACATTTTGTCAACTTTCCAGCTACCATTGAAAATATGGGAAGATGAGACGCTGGAAAACGGGATAGTTTTTTACTGATGAATGTTGTTATATTGTGGGCTGTTACTAGTTCTTTATATGGAAGGTTCCACATAACTTTGAACCCTGCATGCTTCTCCAACAAGTATACTCTGGTAGGAGCTGCCACCATCCATTTTGTGGATTCACAAGAGACAAGCAGACATAGTATGGAGTAAACCAATACGTCCTTACCTAACATTTTCACAGTCTGCCTGTTGTACTTGTCCCTGACCGAAGACTTTGGTCCTATGTCCTTCCGCTGCCTCCTCCAGAGTTTTCTTACAATTAGGCTGTACAGGACAGTCAGGCAAAAGACTGGTAGGAAAAAAAAGACACTAGAGGTCCATACCATAATGGTCAGGAGCCCAGACTGGACAGCATACTCGGTGGTCCTACATTCGTTTGTGTCCAAGGGGTTTGTCCCATTCTCATGCTCAACCCCGACCAGGACAAAGATGGGCCCAGCACTGATGAAAGATACCATCCAGAGGACCAAGATGACCAGCCTGACCTTGCCTTTGGTGATCACGACCTTGGCTCTGAGTGGAAAGCAGACCGCAAAATACCTCTCCACACTCAGAGCAGTGATGTTGAGGATAGTGGCATATGTGCAACTCTCACTGACAAACTGGAAAAGCTTGCACAGGAGGTCCCCAAAATTCCAGGGCCGATACTGCCAGAGGCGGAAGAGATCCAGGGGCATGCAGAGAAAGATCAACAGGTCCGAGAAAGCCATGCTGGAAAGGTAGAGGTTGGTGGTGGTCCTCATGTACTGGAACTTGGAAATCACCAGCATCGTCATTGCGTTCCCCAGAATCCCAACCACAAAGAGAAGAATGCATGTGACAGTGACTGTGGTGAGAAGTGGCACAGGGAAAAGGTGCAGGTCATCAGGCCATGTATCATTGTCAACATCCATGCCAGACTTGGGCTGTGGGTTGCTCTTGTTGTACATCCTTAGGATTTAAAAACCCTTCCAGGCATCAGCTGAGTTCCAAGGAGCCAAATGGACTTTGTCAGCTGCTGGTTGTGTTGGGGGTGGTGAAGGCCATGGCAGAGGTAGGACATGGGCATAAACATCCAGGAGAGCTATAGAAAAGCAAGCCAACAATAACTTAAGCTAAGTGAGTTGAGTTTTGAGGGACCTGATGAAAAATCATTGGGGACATACTTAAGAAGAGCCTCCACTGGATCAGGCCAAAGGTCCATCTAGTCCAGCTTTCTGCATTTCACAGTGACCCACCAGATGCCTCAGGAAGCACCCAGGACTCCTGCAACCAGGTGCTCCCATCTGGTATTTTCAGATTGTCTACATCTATCTATGCGCACACACAAACCCAACATGGCTTGAAACCTGTGATGGCACTTTCCTCCAGGAATTTGTCCAAACCCTTCATCACCGCATCATGGGGCAAGGAGCTCCACAGACTAACCACATACTGGGTAAAGAAAAGTTTTCTTTTGTCTGTCCAAACTCACCAAACATTCAGTTTTAGTGGATGTCCTCTAGTTCTGTCATTGCATGAAAGCATCTGTCTATCCACTCTATCCATCCCTTGCATAATTTTTATGTCTCAGTCATGTTCTCCCTCTGATGCCTCCTTTCTAGACTGAAGAGCCCCAAATACTGCAGCATTTCCTCATATAGAAGGTGTCCCAGACCATCAATCATTGTGGTTGCTAACCTCTGAACCTTTTCCATTTTCTCCATATCCTTTTTGAGATGTGGTGACCAGAACTGGACACAGGACTCCAAATGTGGCCTCACCATCAATTTGTCCAATGGCATCATAATTTTTGCCGTTTTATTCTCAGTCCCTTTCCTAATGACCCCAAGCATGGAATTTGCCTTCTTCACTGCCGCAGAACATTGGGTTGATACTTTCATTGAGCTGCCTACTAGGACCCAACTACTACTACTACTACTACTACTACTACTACTACTACTACTACTACTGTACGGGTGTACATCTCTCTTCTATTCTTTTACAGATAGCTACATATACATACATTATATAGATAGCTCTATATATACAGAGAGCCCATTAGCCTAAATGTAAAGTTAGGATTATTTGCCCCATTGTGCATAATTTTACAATTACATTGAAACACAACTGCCATTTCGTTGTTCATTTTTCCAGTATGGAACCATGTATGGAACATGTACCTATAGCTAATCAATCCATAATAACTGCCATTGTTTCTGCAGTCACAATGGGAATGCACATGAGAATAAGCACACACCTGGTTTGGACAAGCTTGATTTATCTACACCTGGCTGGTGAATTTGAAAACGAAGTGAGGGGCTGTGACAGTTCTATGGAATTTCATTTGTGTGGATCATAAGAACATAAGAGCCTCCACTGGATTAGGCCAAAGGCCCATCTACCCCAGCTTCTCAGAGTCCAATCCTATGCATGTCTACACAGAAGTAAGCCCCGCATTTCTGGAGAACTGCAGATAAAATAAGAGAGTGTAGTAGTTGCATCAGCTGCTAGGAAATCTCTTGGGTTTTTTTTAAGGAATTAAGCCACTAGTCCTCATGGATACAAAGAGTGTGAGTACTTCATGTTGATATCTGAGAAGCCCCACAATGGCCCACACAGCCCTTTGCCTTTCCCTATAACCAATAAATAGAATGAAATAAAATTTCACTACTGCCTGCCTGTTTTTATATGATATTTTAAACCTGGGTTTTTACAGTTTTTATATAGTTTTTAATTGTATTTTATTGTCTGGTTTTGTTTTTACAGTTTTTATCAATTTTTTTTAAAATTGTATTTTCTCTGTTGCTTTCATTGTTATCATCCGACTTGAATGTCCTTTAAGGAAGAAAGGCGGGACATAGATTGAATGAGTGAATGAATTATACGTAGTCAATAAGGCTTACTGCCAGGTAAATGTGTTTAGGATTGCTGCCTCTGTCTTCCATTGAAATGGGTTGCAAGCCAATTTTTCCCCTCTCCCAGGCATCCCAATATCCATCCATCTCTCTGTGCTTCAATCTGAGCAGTAAAGTTTCTTCATACGCATTCTTGGCCAGTGGCATAGCTAGAGGGGGTGCAGCAGTCAGTCTTGGAGGGAACCTCACTACTTGGGAGCCATTCATGCAGAGGGTGCAAAATGGGATAAGTTGGGCCATTGGGGATCAGTCTGGAATTGGGATCTTGGGTGCAGATCAGCATCTCCAGGCTTTGATGCTGGAATCTGGACCAATGGCATAGCTAGAGGGGGACAGAGCAGTCAAGATTGGGAGGGAGTCTCATCCCTTTGGAGGCACTTTGTTCCCCACACATGGCATGGAATGGCTCCGAAGGGGTGAAGCTCCCTCCAAGAGTGACTGCACCCACCCTCTAGCTATGTTTCCACCACTGGTCCCTCTGTCTGAGCATCACCTCTCACAGCATGTCCGTTTGTCCAATCTTCCAGGACATGTCCAGGATTTTAGTCTTGTGTCCTGGAAAAAAAAAATTGTCTTCCTTTTCCCTGTGAGCAGGCAGCATTAGCCTTCTTGTAATTAATAAATTATATAATAGTTTTAAATCTATCTACAGTATTTATATGCGGCTTTTCAACTAAAAAGTTCACAAAGTGGTTTACAAAGGAAATGAAAAAATAAAAAATTAGGAAATGAAAAAATTAGCTAATTAATAGCTAATGGATCAATAGCTAAATTTAACAATAAGCAATATAAAGTTTAAATTAACCACATGAAAGCAATATACATAAGTGTTTTTAGCTTTTATATTCTCATGTTCTACACTTTTATCGGGTGGCCTAAATTTTTCTTTGGTGTCCTACATTTTTGGGGACAGTGTACTGTTTTTTGGTTATGACATATGATCACTCTCAGTGGAGGATCCTTTCTGGGGCTGAGTGTCCAGCTAAGGGGGCAGAATCTGCCTTACCCAGCATCTTCAGGGTGATAATATGTTAGGAAAAGAGGACAAGGAAAAATGGAGGACACCCAAGAAAAATGTAGGACATGACCATTTAAAAGCTAAAAACACTCATGTATATTGTTTTCATGTGGTTAATTTAAACACTATATTACTTATGATTATATTTAAAACTTCCATTTAATTTATTAATTACAAGAAGACTATTACATTTAAATCTTATTATTACATTTAAAACGACTCCATATAATTTATTAATTACAAGAAGAGGGCATATCCTGGAAAAAGAGACATATGGTCACCCTGATAAATCTCCCTCAAAATGTAGGACACCCAAGAAAAATGTAGGACATGATACAAAATACTCATAATTACTGCCTATATCTATCTATCGCTCTCTCTCATATAAACAGTATATAAACACTATATTACTTAGTATTAACTTTAAACTATTACATAGAATTTATTAATTTCAAGAAGGCTCCATGCTGCCTGCTCACAAGGAAAAGGAGGACAGTGATTATATTTTTCCAGGACACAAGGCTAAAAAAGAGGACACGTCCTGGAAAAAGAGGACACATGGTTACCCTGAGCATCCTTCACACCTTGCAAAGGAGGAAGACTTTCCCCGAGCATGTGCAGAGTTCTCTCCCCGCATCCCTCTTGGGTCTCTCAAAGCAGGTGTGCAGAGTGCCTCCCTTGCCCCCCCCCCTTGCACAGATCTCACCTGGGCAGCTCTGTTCACCTGGAGAGGCGCCCTCCTGGCTAGCCTCCGACGGGACCGCAGTGGCTGAACCCGGGGTTTGGTCTGGGCTGGGCTGGGCTGCCTGCTGCGGCTGCTGGGGAGGCTGGAGAAGGAGAGCAGCACCGCAGCAGCACCGCTCCGCCCCAGAGAGAGGTGGGCAGGGAGGGAAGGTGGACCCCAGCCAGCACCTCCAGCTCCCAGCATCAGGCTGGTGCTGGGTGAATCCCTAAGCCTGGAAGTGGGGATGGATGGAGAGAGAAGGATCCCCCCTTTCTTTCTTTCTTTCTTTCTTTCTTTCTTTCTTTCTTTCTTTCTTTCTTTCTTTCTTTCTTTCTTTCTCTTTATCTCTCTCTTTCTTTCTCTTGCTTTCTCTCTCTCTTTGTCTCTCTCTCTCTATCTCTTTATCTCTCTCTCTCTCTATCTCTTTCTCTCTCTTTATCTTTCTTTCTCTTTCTTTCTCTCTCTCTTTCTTTCTCTCCATCTCTTTCTCTCTCTTTCTTTCTCTCTATCTCTTTATCTCTCTCTCTCTCTCTCTCTCTTTCTCTCTCTCTTTCTTGTACATCCTCTTCTTCCTAGGACATGTCCTCTTTTTATCCCTGTGTCCTGGAAAAAAATCATTACTGTCCTCCTTTTCCTTGTGAACAGGCAGCATAGACTTCTTCTAGTTCATAAATTATATGAAATTGTTTAAAATTTAATAATAAGTCATAGTGTTAAATTAACCACACAAAAGCAATATAAATGAGTGTTTTTAGCTTTTATTTGATAGTGCTCTACACTTTTCATGGGTGTCCTACATTTTGGGAAGGGGACTTTGTCACATCCGGTCACCCTGCAGTGAAGTTTCTTGGAAGAAGGTCCCGGAAAATCTCATTCATTCATTCATTCATTCATTCATTCATGTGAACTCACACACACACTCACACACATAAACATTCATCTCACACGCTTTCCTTCATGCAAACCTTGGATCATCCATTCACACACACACACACACACACACACACTCATTCACACACAAACACACAAACTCATTCATTCACATTCATTCAAACACACACACCCATTCATTCTCATAGGCCTTCCTTTCTTTCTTCCTTCCTTCTTTCCTTCCTTCCTTCCTGCACACCTTTGTTCACTCATTCATTCACACATAAACACACACATTCATTCATTCACAAACACACTCATTCAGACACACTCACATTCAGCCACACACAAACACACACACACATTCATTCACACACAAGAACACACATTCATTCACATGCAAACACACACATTCATTCATTCACACTCCATTCATTCACAAACACACACACACTCATTCACACGCAAAGACACACATACATTCATTCAAACACAAACACACACATTCATTCAGACACAAATATTCATACACATTCATTCATTCACACGCAAACACACTCATTCATTCACACACATATTCATTCACACGCAAACACACCCACACATTCATTCACACACACATTCATTAATTCACATATACACACACTCATTCATTCATTCCCACACACACTCCATTCATTCAAAAACACACAAGTCATTCATTCACAAGCAAACACACAGATTAATTCACAAGCAAACATTCATTCACACTCATACATTCACACACAAACACGCATTCATTCACACTCACTAAGTCATTCATTCACACGAAAACACAGACACACTCATTCATTCATTCACACACAAACACACAGACACACACTCTATCATTCAAATGCACACGCACAGACACACTAATTCATTAATTCACACACAAACACACACACATTCATTCATTCATTCATTTATTTGATTGCTACCCTGCATTTCTCCCTTTAAAATAAATTTCTATTTGGTCCGTTGAGTCTGTGGAACATGAGGCAGGAGTGGGTTTTAAGGACCAATTGGAGAGCAAATCCCTTTAATAAAATGAAAAATCAGTAGACCTCTAAGAAGAGCCACCCATCCACTCAAAGGACCTTCAAAATCCAGCATGATTCCTGCTCTGCTGGTTGCACAGGGGATGCCAAGTATTCAGTTTTGCAAGTGCCTGCATATGCCGTATATTTCCATTCCAGGCAGCGGGGCACAATGGAGGCAAATGCCAGAGAGGACCCAGAGGAAAGGTGATGCCTCTGTTTTGCCCCCTCTGCCCAGATTGGCTTTGAAGGGCTTGCTTGCACAGCACAGTCAGGCACCTGCAAAATGGGGTATATCACGTGGCACTCCCTCTAGCTTCACCACTTCTCCCCACACTGGCCAGCCAGGTTCCTCTGGGAAATTCCCAAGCAGTATACCAAGGCAGGGCTGTGGGTGGCGCAAGTGGCTAAGACGCTGTGCCTGTTAACCAGCAGGCCAGAGTTTGATTCCTGGATCGGCCCCACAAGACAGGATGAGCTCCTGTCCTTAGCCCAGCTCTGCAGTGCCAGCTGGATCAAATCGTATTGGCTCTGCCTTTCCATTGGATGAATTCAGTGGCGTGGAGAGGGAGGATTTGCTCAGGGTGACCAGATGCCAAACCCAAAATTCCTGAACCCCAGGGCCAAAATTCCTAATCCCAGGCCAAAATTCCAACCTGCTGAAAAAATTGCCAAAAAATGTATTTTTTGTTTTTGTTTTTTGGTTTTTTGACCATAACTTTTGATATGTTATTTCTCAAAACTGATTTTTGCATTGGATTCTGCTCTTCAATACGAATCTAACGACATATGGCATGATGAGGTACTGTGCACTATCATGAAGTTTCAAAATGAAGCCTAAATGTTGGACAATGATGCCAAAATGTAGGACACCCGGACAGGAGGCTAAAAATCCAGACAAATCCGGGGTTTTCCGGTCATCTGGTCACCTGCTTGGGTAACAGCCTATCCTCCATAATAATCCAACCCAGGCTTTTGTGCTTCGCATGCAGCGTATGCAGCGCCGAGCACGATACCATAGTCTTCCAAGACTGACGGAGGCCTGCTTTTTTTATATATACTAAGGCAACCATCCTCTTTACTGGTGATATTCAGCAGCATACTACCTCTCTGATCATGCTCAGATCTGACCTGACCATCTAATCCAGTGATTTTCGATCTGTGTGCTGTGACACACTTGTGTGCTGTGGATAGTCCTCAGGTGTGCTGCAGAAATTTCGGGAGGGACATTTATTAATAGGAAAACTTGGGGCTTTGAACAGCATGGTGTGCTTTGTCAGTGGTATAAACCACTTATGGCGTGCCATGAGATGAAAGGTTGAAAAATCACTGATCTAATCTGACCTTTATTTTCCAATCGTCTGATCTACTACCTCTGATCATGGAGGTTCTAGAAAGCCATCATGACTAACTAACAGAAACATTATGTTGACATCGAAGAGCATAAAATATTGCTAATGTTACCTGGCCATTTATACCATTTCCATCTTTCTCCCCTCATCTCAAGGAGGAAAAATACTTCGTGCATCTGATGAAAGAGACACCACTTCATGAGAGCGCGTGCTGTGTATTTATTTACAGAGCCGCCCACTCTTTATTGCTCATGCTACTTCAAATTACTATGGCTGCGTAGTGTGTACTATGCAATATTCATATACTTGAACTTCAGTGTAGCAATGGTGGCTTGCCGGTTATGAACGTCCTGCCAATGAATTTCACTTGATGACCCAAAATTCTAGTATTCTGACAGAAAAAGAAATTTTATCTCTGCAAGAAGAAAAGTAGCACAAGAAGAAAAATGTATTTAGCACATCGTGACCATATCTCCTTTTTCTTCTTTTTTAGCCTTGTGTCCTGAAAAAAAAATCTTCATTGTCTTCTTTTTCCTTGTGTGCAGGCAGCATGTGGCCTTCTTGTAATTAATAAATTATATGTACAGTGGTACCTTGTGTAACAACTGCCTCGCATAACAACTGATCCACATAACAAGCAAAAATTTCTCTAGGATTCTGCCTCACATGACAAGCATTGCTTCACTTAACAAGCATTCTTGTTGGCAGTTGGGGCAGGCGCGCTGGCCAGCAGCCCTTTTAAAAAGCATGAGGGCTGCCTAGCGCACCTGCCCATAGCGATAGCTGCACGCTGTTCCTTCTTTGGCCGGGCGTCTGCTGAGCAGAAGGAGAGAACAGCAGTGGAGCAGAGGGAAGCAGCTCAGGGCTAGCCAGAAGGGAGGAGGGGAGAGAGAGGCTCAGGATGGAGAGAAGGAGAAAGTGGGGAGACACTTTGAAGGTTTCTTGGATTGTAGCTTCCTAACCATGTCTACCCAGAAGTAAGCCCCATTGTGTTAAATGGGTCTTACTCCCAGGAAAGTGTCTTTAGGATTGCAGCCTAAGTAGACTTCATTGGATGCACAGAGTATGAAGTAGACTTCATTGGATGCACATTTAATGCAGGTTTTGAATTAAGTTCCAGTGTTTTGTCATCATTTTTACATGGAGTTAATATTTTTATATAATTTTTTTTGTGTTGTGGAACAAATCGTCTGAGTTTCCAATATGCTTCATTTAAAGAACGTTTCACGTAACAACCATGCCTCCAGAACGAATTAAATTTGTTAAGTGATGCACCACTGTAATAAATTTATGTAATACTGTATTTACTAAAATATAATGCTCACCTTTTCCAGCCAAATTCAGTCTCCAAAATCAGGGTGCACATTAGATTCAATGGTTAATTAGATTTGAGTAAATGCAGTATTTTGATTATAAGTATGGGATGCATATTAGATTTGATGGTGTATTAGATTTGTGTAAATACGGTAGTTTTAAATTTGAAATAAGTAGTACTGTATAGTGTTTACCACATGAAAGCAATACACACGAGTCTTTTTAGCTTTTATTTGACCATGTACTATATTTTTCTTGAGTGTCCTACATTCAAGGAAGAGCCTTATCTTCTTTTTTTGTTATGTCATATGGTTACCCTATTTCCCTGTTGTCAGCTTTATATGTACAGACACTTTTTTGCTTTCACTCCCTGCAAGCAGAAAACTAGCACATCAGGGAGAAAGTCTACAGGACATCCTCTTGGTGTTGTGTTAAACATCGGCTTAAAAATGGGATCTGAAAAAATGTAGGGAAGATCTTAAAAAATATAGGGAAGCATTCAATGATGTAATTTCCCACCTGCAGTCTGGAATAGATGACTCTGTATTAGTACTTCAGGATTCAACCATCTTATTTGTAGCTCTTGCCTTTAGATCCTTCTAATGTGTAGAATGTGGATCTTCCATGTCTGACAAACAGACATCAGACAAACAGGCAGCACAAACTAGAAATACTGAGAGGTGAGAGAGGGACCCCGGAGGCGATCTGGTTTTGCTGCATAATGTTTGGCCAATCAAATTGTTCAAGAGGAAGTTGACAGCCCTTGAAATTGCTTCCTGATCTTCGCTCTGGGGCTGGCCATGTTACCTGCGCAGGCAGCTAAAAAGCTCTTAGACATTGCAGAAATGCTTCAATATATGCTGCTTAGCTGGAGGCTCGGCCCATGGTAGGAAGAGAGGAGACACAAGGAGAAATACAACAAGGAAAGAGAAACATAGGGTGCAGTCCAGAGTAACTACGGGAAGTCCTTGTTCTGACATAAGAACAATTTACTCTGGATTGCAATATGAATTTCCTATAGGTTTTCACTAGGTGGTGCAATAACTATGGGTGCACATAATGTCTCTTATGTGCTCCACTAGTTACTCTGGATTGTAGGGATAGTCAATGAATGGAATCGGCACAGACAGATCTCATGCTTCTTAGCAGTGGTTTCTATGCATGCAAGGAAAGGGATATCTACCAGAGTCTACCAAGGTGTGCAACAGTTTTGGGCAACTCTTGAGATGGCCCAAGAAAATCTGTTCAAGAAAGTTGTAAAGCCCTTGTATTTAAAAGACCCCTGCATTAGGCAACTGGATTGTCAGCATGTAGAAAGCTAGCATGCCTGGGAGAAGGGCTTAACTTTCCCTGATTGTTAGGAAACTTTTAAAAATCATGGAATAATTTCATACATTGGCTTTTGGGCTGTGGGTGGCGCAAGCGGTAAAGACGCTGTGCCTGTTAACCAGAAGGCAAGGGTTCAATTCCCGGGTCGGCCCCACAAGACAGGGTGAGCTCCTGTCCTTAGCCCAGCTCTGCAACGCCAGCTGGATCCAATCGTATTGGCTCTGCCTCTCCATTGGACTAATTCAGTGGCGTGGAGAGGGGGGATTTGCTGCTTGGGTAACAGCTTATCCTCCATAAAAAATCCAACCTAGGCTTTCGTGCTTCGCATGCAGCATATGCAGTGCCGAGCACGATACCATAGTCTTTCAAGACTGAAGGAGGCCTGCTGGCTTTTGTTGAGGTTCCCAAACTTTTATGGACCAGGGCCTACTTTTTAAAATGACATTAGCAGGACACAACCATGTTTCCCAGTTTTATATACATCCCAGGAGATCCATAAAAAAAAATATTTTATTTATAAGTAATAATAACCAGGAAAGAGACCCTCCAACTTTGACTCTCTACACAGGCTTGCAAACTACGGGAGCTCAGCTCCTCACACGAATAAATTTTTTTCCTAATATATTCCTTTATGTAAATTTATCCAAATTTGGAATGTAAATTAATTTTTTCCTTCCCCCGACCTAATGTCAGAGTGATGATGAAGCTTTCCAAAAAAAACTTTGAAAAGATATTTTCAAGTGCCATACTTTTTTACAAGCTACAAATTGGGAATTGGTGGATGAAAACACAAGATTAATGTTCATGGCTAGTAAAAATGTTTAAGAATTAAATGCTTAAATACCAAGGCTCTCAAATGTCTCTCTTGAGACGCTGATGTTCCAAAGTTTATTTTATGTGATTCATACATTAAAAGAAAATTTGGCCACCCCTAGTATATGCTACCATGCAACTGGATTATAGAAAGAGGTCCCTTTAAAGAATCCACCAAAAGCAAAAATGAACTGAACGCAATAACTCAGCTCCCTTTTGTTGGTCCATGAAATGAAGGTACCACATCTGGTCGATTTCCTCCCTCCCTCTGCCTCCGACTTTCCAATGGATACCTGTTTTTCGTTATTGTTCAACAAGAAAAACCACCAGGATTGCACTTGATTTTAAAAATATTTCCATGACAACAAATTGTGATGTAACAGACTATGCTTCGACCTCTATTGCATTAAAATAGGAGTGTGGGAGGATGGATGGAATAAATAATAAACCAAAGAAAGAGCGTTGATGAAACTTACGCCAAATAGGATTATACACCCTGCTGGATATCGAACTCCTGATTGCTTCTGTTACTATTTTAGAAGATAGCAAAAGTATCTAAGCAGTAAGAGATAACATTGTTGAGGATAGTATGACAGATGTGGCTTGGGAAGATCTAAGATTGCCTTGGGATAATCAGTGTATCCTACTTTGCATGCAGGCCTCCGTCAGTCTTGAAAGACTATGGTATCGTGCTCGGTGCTGCATACGCTGCATGCAAAGCACGAAAGCCTGGGTTGGATTGTTGTGGAGGATAGGCTGTTACCCAAGCAGCAAATCCCCTCTCTCCACGCCACTCAGTGATGGGCTTAAAAAAATTTAAGAACCGGTTCTCTGCCCATCTGGCAGCCACTTTTAAATGGCTATTTTTAAACTTTATATGTCCTTTCTCTTGTTAAGAACCGGTTCTATAGAGTAGGTGCGAACCTGCTAGAGCCCACCACTGACACCACTGAATGAGTCCAATGGAAAGGCAGAGCCAATACGATTGGATCCAGCTGCGTCGCAGAGCTGGGCTAAGGATAGGAGCTCACCCTGTCTTGTGGGGCCGACCCAGGTCTCGAACCCTGGCCTGCTGGTTAACAGGCACAGTGTCTTAACCACTTGCGCCACCCACAGCCCTTTGCAAGGGTGTTGTGATTATACATTGGAGGAGTGCTGGAGAATTCACATAGTCTGCCGTGAATCATGTAATGCAGGGGTCTCCAAACTTTTGGCCAAAAGGCTGCCTGAAATATCTGGCCCAGTGTTATATGTAAAATTTAGAAATGAAACATAGATGAATTAATCAATGCATGGGGCTTAAATTTCCCAGGATTTCTCTAAGTACCAACTCACACCACATATCATATAATATATATATGGCCACAGGCAAGAGCAGTCCAGGTATGGTTTTTTTCTGATCACTTGGCATGGCAACCGTGGGTCCGTTTCAGAAACGGCCAGGATTAAACAGCAAATAGGATAAAATGAATAGTAGAACCAAGTTATTTTCTTTAAAAAAATTATAAAATTTATAAAATCAACAGCCTTAGAAAATGCAACTGATATAAACATTTTGAACAACACATTTCCACATTTCTGAGATTTATCCTCATGTTCTGTTGCCCACATTGTAAAAACACATAGACTCACATAGGTTGAAAATTGAAACCATCTTTTTAAGCTTACAAATGTTGTTCCTGAAAATTAGTGAGGACAGTGCTATATGAGTTATTGCACATGTTTCTGGTTTAAGGATCAGCTGGATAAAAACCCAAATAAAATTACAATTTTTGTAAAATGAGAATATTATGGAAACTGATTCAGGATCTCAAGATTATAAAGAAAAATTGTGTATCAAAAGGGGTTCTTAACCACTGGTATGAATTCCACCAGTGATTCGCAGGTACTGCAGTGAGACTGCAATGGAGGCTTCCAGGGGTTTTAAGCTTAGGCTAGCTGATATAGAGCTATTTTTTAAAAAAGCTTACCCTGCGAACCCACCCTGAGCATTTTACTGATCCGAGAAGCTACCATTGCTATCTCCAAATCCAGATGATCATCCCGTTACTTCTGATGGTATCTCTGAAGTTAGCTCAGTGGAAAGTGGTACATTGGTTGATCATCCTTGAAAGACCCTGCCTTATAGTATTCTACATAGCACTGCCATATTTTTATAGAGATCTGTTGCTGTGCTCCACTACCTTTTCCCTGATCTACTGCAGGAGACTGGACTGATGGGACCAGCAGAACAATGAGCAAAGAGATGCACTGAGTGCATCTTTAATAGCATCTTAAATGAACATGCATTGTCACCAGATGAAAATCTGACAACAATTGTGCATTGCACTAACAGCGAAGAGCATTTCAATGGTACTTGATGCTTCCTCGCAGCATTGTTCGATTTCAGAGAGCTCCAGCCAACCGACGCTTTGCTCGTTATTGAAATCCTAATGATTTCTGCTTGCACGGCTCAAATCATGCATGTCTCCATGAACGTTGAAAGATGCAGGACCTGAAAAGGTTCCTTTATATTTAAGAACTGCAGAGAATGAAATAGAGGAGCCACACTGGATGAAATTTTCCCTGCAGTGCAAATCTTAAAGGTATAGGAGCCTCTTCCTGTTGGCAGCTCATGGGGGCGGCAGTTCAAATGGGCTTATTCTCCCTCCCTGAAATATGCTGGCATGACCTACATAAGCCTTTCACAGAATGGCGATAAAGGTAATTATCAGGTTTATGTCTACACAGCAAACTGCTGGAGAAGGCACAGTTGACACATTTTTCTTAACACAGCCATAAGTGTTACAACTCACAAAGTGTTACCACTCACAGTACCCGGTAGTTGTGCCATGTGCTATTCCATCAAAACAGTGTCTATTTTTACTGTTTGCAATGATTACCAGTATTGTTGCAACAAAGCACTCAAAAATAATGTCCAAGCACGTCAGATACATCACAGGTTGAAAACAGCTTCAGAAAAGGTTGCCAATGTTTTCTCTGGCCCTTGCACCTGTGTCTTTACACAACAGTGTGGTGTGCAGACATTAGAAGGTGATAATCCAGCACAGGTGTAAACCAATCAATCTGATCATTACTCTACACAAATAGAACATGTTAGAACAATTTGAACACAAGAAGAATCCTTTACTGCTGTAAAGTTTACCCAGTGTTGAGTAACAAGTCTGGAAGTAGCACCCAGCACAAGCCTTCTTCAAGCCTTGGGAAAGTGACCATTGATTTGATCTGCCCAACACTGTGAGTGGAAAGTGAGTGTGTCATGATGAGGCATTCAATCTTATGCTATGTGATTCCATTCACAATCCTAACTCATCTGGCATAACTTCCTATGGTGGTGTGGGGAGGCCTAATCCCAGGCACCCACCCCCACCCCCAGGAATGGGACAGCACTTACCCTGGCCTACCCACACCACCACAGTAAGTTATGCCAGATGCGTTAGGTTGAACTAAATTGATTTAACCTCCCACCTTCATTCAACTAGTGGTATACAGTAAGTAGTTTTCATGTTATACTTCAGAATATGGTGCTGCATTCATAATTCCATTGTGAATAGTTTGCAGTGGCAACCTCTTGGACCAACGGCAACTGCTCATCCAATCCTTGAATTTCAGAAGTCCATATTCCCAGACCAGAAAACATGATACGTAGAATGTCCATAATGATAAAGAGCAAAACCAGCAACTGCTAACCCTTGTGCTCCATATAGTGCACTGATTTGTATGGTTTTGTGACTAGGATCTTCCACCTCCTTCTTCCAAAGCAGAACTGTCCGGGAAAAAGATCTGGGTAATGCACTGTCCTTAGTTCACAGTTCTCAATGCTGAGTAATCTGGAGACAGAAATCAACCTGACTGCTTCATGGGAGCAGACAGGAAGAAGCATTCATAACCTGGTTGCAAAATTCTGAACTTGACTGCACGTTCTTGTGCAGCTTCTTAAAGGTCTGATAGGTCCTTGACTTCCTAGGAGATCAAGAAGGCTCCAAAGAAACTGGCTTCTTTGTCCAAGTCCACCAGATCCTCATGACTGATGGAAACAAAAATCCGATCTTGGCTTTTTAACTGGAATACCCCACCTTGGTATATGGAGTAAAGTCCATAGCCTGCCTTTTTAGACCAACAGCTGGTCCTTGCGCTTTTCATCAGCAGGATGGGCTCTGGGTAGTTGGTGTACTTGGAAATGTATTGGACCATTTGCTTGGGATTGAGGACACTGTCCGAGCCAGGATTAGAATCAAATTCTGGATTCTCAGGTTCGCGAAACCGAAAGTAGGTTTGAGCATAGATGTAATAGAAGCCAGTTTGAGGTACGATCAATTCTCCATTACTCAGCTCTACATTGTAGAGGAAGGAATGAGCTCTTTTTGAGGGCTCCCATGTGCTTATTTTGTATCCGAAACCATTTCCAAGCAAGGTACCTGAGAGTTATTGGAAAAGATGATAAAAATCTGTTAGGTATGTAAACCCCATAATGAAAAACCAAGAAATTGATTCTCTGCTTTTATTCCAGTCCAATGTTCTTGTGCACAATCAAATGCCCAGATGATGCTCATGCATGAACAGGACCTGTCATACAGGTGACAGCAGTTATTCTGTATCTGCTACGTACCGAGTGAGCACTTAACTGAATTTAAAATAACATTGTTCCTTCCACATTAGAAGGTTTCTACCCCAATATTCACAAGCCCAACTTTAATTAAATTACCGCCAAATCCAGAGTAACTACAGGAGCACATAAGAGACTTTACATGTACCTATAGTTACTGCACCACCTAGTGAAAACCTACAGGAAATTCCTATTGGAATCCAGAGTATGTTATTCTTACACCGGAGCAAGGACTTCCTGTAGTTACTCTGGATTTTGCCCTTAATTAATTTAAAATTAATTTGCCATTAATTGCAGATTCATTTATTAAGTGCATAATAGATTTCATAGATTTCTAGCACTGCCTTCGTCTCATCCTTTGTTCACTCACATTTTATGCAGCATCCCAATGACACTAGCAGTACAATCCTAACCATGTTGACTCCAAAGTAAGCCCTAATGTGTTCAATGGGTCTTACTCCCAGGAAAGTGTCTTTAGGATTGCAGCCAAAAAACTCAGGCGGAAAACACAGTGTTTCGAACAGTTCCATCCTGCATTTTGTCAGACCTGATCTATAGCACATGTTTTAGCAGTAAAATGCAACCGCTGCACATATATGCTTTAAAGTCTTATATGCCTTTAAATGAAACCCTTCCTCTTTGTACACCATTTTATTGTTTGCCAGGCATTAGTAACTTTTCCTTGAATAGCATGCCTTTGTTGCCCTGTGTCTATTTCGGGGGGTGGGTCAGTTATCATTTTTTAAATTTTCTTTTTTTTAAAATAGTATTAGCTTGCCTGTGCTACTAAAAAAAAGATGAAAAGCACAGAGAACAGAGATCAATTCAGAGATCAATGGAGCAATTCAGAGAGGTGATTCTGGGGCAATTATTTACAACCTAGGGTTGCCATAATTTTCCTATTGGTATGTGAACACAATCCCCCAAAACCAGGACGGTCTGAATTTCCAGGACATATGGCAACCATGCTCCAATCCTATCCACACTTTCCTGGGAATAAACCCCACTGAACACAATGAGACGCAGGGTGCAATTCAGAGTAATTACAGGGAGTCCTTGCTCTAGTGTAAGAACAATTTACTCTGGATTGCAATATGAAATTCCTATAGGTTTTCACTAGGTGGTGCCGTAACTACATCTCTTATGTGTTCCCGTAGTTACTCTGGATTGTAGCATCACTTTTGAGTCAGGGACTAGGAAGAAGAGATACTGTGGTACTCCAGAAAGGTGTCAACGTTCTTCCTTTTCCCCCAAGTAAAGCAGCCCTGCAACTGGGCTACTCATCACTGCACTGGCTATTCAATTATTTCTAACTTTGCCCCTCTGCCTACCCTCTTCCCAGTGCTGGACTGGTTGTAAGTGTTGTGGCACTGTATGCTGGCAGTGAACTGGTGCAAACTGGTCTGAATTGGGCCCTATAATCGTTTTATAGTATAGAAGTCATTTGCAGTTACAAATGGATTGCTTCTGCATTAGTGCAGAATTCTTTTCCTGAACGATTCATTTTTTGGCACAATAAAATCAGCCAACCAAGGAAAGAAGCAATACATAAAAGAAAAAAGAGCATTTCTTCTATGGAAATGTTTCTTGTTTTCTGATCTTTTTTCTAGTCTGCAATAGTATAATTTTCATGAATCAGAACTGGGTGGTAACAGAACGGCCATATTCACTGGCTTGTTTTCTCCAAAAACAGGAAATACGTGTTGCTGGAATAACGTAATGCCTTACTCTGCGTGGTTAAAGCGCTCTTCCTGTTTGCGGTGAGGTGAGCTACCACTCTGGGGGTCAGAGTCTCAGATGCGTCTCTTTCAGTCGCTGCGGAACCAGGAGAAACCCCACCTGGATGAAAGTGAAGAATGATCAGCCCTTAATCTTAAACTGGTACCACAATAAAAGAATTATGTTATGGTGATGGCATCAGCCGCATGTTTGCATGCAAAGACTTCTCTAGTTAAAATAACTAACAGGGAATGGGAAGGATTTGAAGCAACATAAGTGGCCACTGCAAATCACAGCTGTTGTTTTTAACTATTTTCTCCTGTTGTAGAGAGGTGGTCATGCAAGTGATCATTCAATTCTTCGACTGAACTAGGCAAAGACAGAGGTCCTTTGCACTTCTAATCCCTGACTCTCTCTTTACAACAGTAAAAGAAGCTGTTTTTAAACAATTATAAACAATTAATTTTAAAAGCTTTTATTTTACACGTTTTGGTATCAGCAAGAAATCCTGCAGATATTGAAGCATGACCTTATTCCATTGGGAAAAAGAAACCTGGAAGTGGGTCTTTACTTCTCCACTATTTTTTAATCCACTTTTTTTTAATCCACAGGATGTGTGGAACAGAACCCTAATGGATAACAAGGGACACCTGTAGCTCCAAGATCACTTTTTTCTCCAAATAAGATGAATGCAGGGGTGTCCAACCTTTTAGCTTCCCTGGGCCGCATTGAAAGAAGACGAGTTGGTTTGGGCCGCACATAAACACTAACAACGTTTTTTTTAAAAATGTAGTACAAAATGTAGGATGTCCTATATAATGTAGAAGACCTTGGAGTAAGTCTCACTGATTTTTATGGGGCTTACTTCTGTGTAGGATGCATAGGTTGGGCAGCGATTCTCTCCAAGCTAAATCTTGGAGTAAGTCTCATTGATTATCATGGGGTTTTCTGCTGAGTAGCCATGCATAGGATTGGGCTCTCAGTCAGCAACTTGGGAGTAAGCCTCACTGACTTTGGTGGGGCTTACTTCTGAGGAGGCATGATGCATAGGATAGGCTGTGAACCTCCCCAAGCTTAGCCTTGGAGATATGCTGCAATTCTGAACACATTTTCCCGGGTGTAAAACCCACTGGGTACAATGGGCCTTACTTCTGAGTAGACATGGTTAGGGCTGCAGCATATCTCCAAGGTTAAGCTTGGAGAGGATCACAGCCCATCCTATGCATCATTGTGCTCCCAGACTGCAACTTGGGAGTAAGCGTCATTGACTTTAACATGTCTTAATTCTGAGTTGGTCTCAAGGGCAGCAGGCAGCAGCAGCTGGGATACAGGCTGAGGCTGCTTTGGGGGGATGCAGGTGGGTGAGCACTGCAGGGTCTTCAGGGGCCTGAAGTGCTCTGAGTACCAGGAGACAGGTAGGTGGATGAGCCAGGTAGCCCAGATTAGCTTTGTGGCGCACAGAGAAGCACGCAGAGCAGCGCGCAGAGAAGCATGCTAAATTTGAAAATGTCTGCTGCCACAAAGCTGGTTTTTCCAATGGTGGTGGCCAGCTTTGCAGGAGGGCCACATCCACCCTCGTCCTGGGCCGCATGCAGCCCCCCGGGCCACATGTTGGACACCCCCTGTGTTACTGTGTCAGTACCTTTTCCCAAAGAGGAACCTGCTTCCATACGGTGCGTGGACATCATCTGCAATGACAAATGTAATGGGTTAGCTTTTTCCTGAAAAAAACCTAGAACAGCAGAATAAAGAAGCATGCAGACTTTAACTCTCTCATTGACTGAAATGCTGTTTTCTCTACAGAAAAATGAGCAGAAGGAAGGCTCTAGCCAGTTTCCCACATTCAGCAAATCACATCACACTACCCTGTTTCTGCAGAACATATTATTGCCAATTTTTCAACCTCCTTCTGCTCCTCAGCCTTCAGCACAAACTTCATTTACAGAAAGAAGCAGTTAGGAGATATTTGTCTCCATTTTATGAAGGAATTTCCAACCGGAAGGGGGTAAAATGGGGCACAACACATTTTCCTCCCTACACTTTCCATTGGAGAATCCCTGACTGAGGGATACTCTGCACCAACCCCTGGACCTAGAAGCATGAAATTTAACGTTAAGGAGTTCAAAAGGGGTGCAAAGTGTTTTTGTCCTATACTTAACATGGAAGACTGACCAATATCCAGTTGATGTACTGGGAGAGAAGGTGCACAGGGGGTGATGGTGCGCATGGGGGGGGGCGTGCGCATAGGGGGATGGTGCACATAGGGGGTGTTGCATATGGTGTGCATGGGGAGAGGGTGCTGAGTGGGGGGATGGTATATGGGGGAAATTTTACTCCCGCAATGTGAGTACGTTTTCACTACTTTAACAATAATTTTGCCTACATTTTTCTTAGATGTCCTACATTGTGGGATGCCTTATCTTCTTTTGTAGTTACGGCATGTGGTCACCCTGTGTGCAAATATTGTTTGCATATCAACACCTTATAAGTGTGCAATATCCACACCTTGTTTTATATATAAGGTGTAATATAAGGTGTGTAATGTCCACGCCTTATATTTTTAGATGAATATATAAAACAGCACAACTATTTGTCTTAAACATGTAATATGTGAAATTGGCAAAAACAACATCAATCAGGTCCTGCTTTTAACCAACATGAAGTTGCTGAAAAGTACCTTTTTAATGAGCCTGGAAAGCTGCCACCGGACTTGCCAGCAGGGGTCGCTGTCTTCATTATAATTTGGATCCAGGTCTTCCAGGTTAAAATTATCCCTAGTGATGCATGCAAAACCACTCCTGGAATAAGTGTCACGAAGCTGTGTCACAAAAAAAGGAACCATTTGTTAATTTTTCCTCCTATAAACACTAGTTTAGATAAGTGAGCATCATTTTTCTGATGCTCACTTATCTAAATTGTACAGAATGAATCGCACTTATCTAAAATGTTTGCTTCCCCCATAAGCTCATTACATTGATCTTGTTATTTGTATCCAATCTCATATCTTTAATTAAATTAAAATTCCCTTCTAGCAAAATGGCTTTCCTTTATCGCTTTAATATATTTGTTTGAAAATGTATTCTCTGCCGTTCAGCAAAACGTTTCCCAAACAGTTAAAAATAAAACAGCAAAGTCCACTACAACGGTAACATAATTAGGATTAGGACAGAGATAAAAACATAGGGTTAGGAGAATAAAAAAATATAATGTTCAAAAAAGTCTGAGAAAACAGAAAAATCCATGCTTAGTGCCCAAAATCCAACAAGGTAGGCACTAGTAAGTCTCCGCAGGAAGAGCATTCAAAATATAGGGCCATCACAGCAAACATCCTCTCCCCAACTTCCATATGCGTCTCCTGAGAAACCACATGGATGCATGTGGTTTAAAGCCCCTAGTAATAATCTCCATGCATGGACAGGCAGCACTTTGAGCAAAGAAGTTCCTTCAGGAACCCATTCCTACGTACAGTTGCACAGAAAGCATCTTCTGAACTTAGTGAGGTCAGGTTGTGTATCTGTGCTCGAACGGGAAATGTGTTTGTATGGTATGGCACACTCATTTGGAATTGTTAAAGTTACCTTGAGAAGTGGACTTTTGGAACAGCAATTAGTATCTTTATATAATACTAGTAACAATCCTCGCTGTCGCTTGCAGAGGTACAATATAACCATATTCATCAGTTTAAAAATAACCTCATTTCCAGCATCTCAACTACCCTTTTGCCTCCTCTCTCCACCGTTGGCTCCCCCCCCCCCCTCCACAGCTGCCTGGCCTGTTATCTGCCCCAGAGACAGTTGGAAACAACAGCTGAAATATGAATGGAATAGTGACAGTTTTTCTCCTCAGACTTCTTTGCACCTGAGACAGGAATAGAACCCTCAGGCTGCTTTATTGATATGGAATGTGCGGACACCCTTCACACAAGTCGAGGCTTTTACGTAGATAGAAATGCACTGTCTCTGGCAACTTCTGAACCTTTATTCGGGAATTGAGGAAGATACAAAATGTAGGAGATACCAGGTTTGGGGACAAGTGGATATCCCCTTAAGATACAGCAGTGAAAAAAGGAGATGTCCTATACAAAATAATAGTATGACAGAGAGAATACAGAAGTACCTATTAGGCAACCATACAAAAAGTCTTATGCTGAGAGTCTAAGAAAATCCAAACACTGTAGTTCTCCACTCCTCAAACTCTGTGTCATTCCCAACCATGTCCCAACACCAAGGTGAAGGGAGCTACCAAATTGCCAGATTTTCCTAAGCCTCTGGTTCCCTCCATCCCAGTGCTGTCATGTTCCCCAGTGCCTGATCACCAGTATAAGCAATGCTCCTGCCAGGAACAGTCAGGAGTGATAAAACAAATTTTCAACCAGTGTGACAAGGCACATTATTGTGTTGTGAATGGTCTGAAAGTGTGAGTGTGAGTTAGTAGGGCCATTGGGCAATGTGAGTCCATTACCAGCAGTATAGTGGTCAATTCTCAAAAAATGCATGGTGTGCCTTAATAATTTTAGCACTTTGTGTGCTTTTAAGTCAAAAATCAGAGCACAGATCTATATTCAATAGAACATGCAGCACAAACATCAATAGAGTGAATCCTTGATTTAACATGCCAGAAATAATGCACATTGTGTCTTATTATAAAGGTGTTAGAATTAAAATGAAATGTGAAATTTATTTATAGTTATAATTGAAGATTATGAATTGATGAAATTTGAGGTTTTGATATGGAAGAAGAATTTTAGGTTTGAAAAGATGTTAATATAGGTCGCATCATGGAGGTCCTTATGTGTATAACCCTGTGTGTACCCTTCCCATTTTTGTATCACAATTCCTGTACCTGTATTTGAAAACAATAAAATTCTTACAAAAATAAAGTAGTAAAAAAATTAAAAATGAAAAAGACCTTTTCAAAAACAAGGATGGGTAAGAAAGGGAAACACACTATTTACCTCTCCAGAAATGGAATAATGGAGTGCAGAGTACCCACATTTACTCAAAATCTAATGCGCAATCAAATCTAATGCTCACCCCATACTTATAATTAAAATACCACATTTATTCAAATCTCATTAACCATCAAATCTAATGTGCACCCTGATTTTGGAGACTAAATTTGGCTGGGAAAGGTGAGCGTTGGATTTGAGTAAATGCAGTCATTTCTAGCAGAGCTGGAATCAAAGTTAGGATGGTAATTATTACATGGTTGCCTTCTGGCCCTCCCCATGATTTCCACTCCCATTCATGTGGCCCTTCGGCCAAATGTTTTGCCCATCCCTGCCTTAACATCTTGGGTGTGCTTCTCCTTTTGAATCCTTTGGCAATCCCTCTGCAATAAGGCGTTGTATGTGTGGGAGATGAAATATGCCCTAGCAGTGCTTTGGGAAGTAACAGAATGAAGGATTAACTTGCACAATTGAGGACCAGAACAACTTTCCAAAATCATTTGAATTTATCACTTGGCAAAGACAAGCAAACACGAAGATTCATATTTTTTAAAAATAGTATTTAAAACATAAAGAACCACTACCTTTTTATTAAAACTAATTTTTTTATCATACTGAAAATGTCATTAACAGTACTGTGGGTTTTAGTATGGGCCTTTTAGGGTGCTGGATGATGGAGGATCACCCGACCTTGGAAGGAAGCCAATAACTTCATGTTAATTTGGAAGCAGGTTTTTTCTTCTTCCACTGGCCATTCCATCTTCATTTATGGCCACCATCTACAACAGCAATTAGGTATGCTTAGTATTGATTTCTACTACTCACACTTCTCCACCTCGCTCCCCTCTTTAATTCTGAATTGAAATGCCAAAGTATCTCCCAAAGTGAGTTTACCAAAGCAGGTATGCAGAGTGTGTTTCAGTCAATGGCATCCATCAATATAGTCTTCTTGGACAGGTTTGGATTATCTCATGGACCTGCAATTCACAAGGGAAAAAAGAGGCTTCAGGCTATAGAACTTTCTCCAATCTTGGTGACTGTACTATATTGCATTTCCAAATATACATACCAATGCATGGATTTGTGAGTGAAAGATACCACTTCCTTTGATTTCATCTTGTAAGTTGGACGTTTTCCCGAATGATGTTCTGTGGCACTCATTCCTCCATCTCTCATTCATGAGTCTATCCTTTGCCCCCTCTTTTTTCCCCTGCTTATTCCTCTCTCTCTTTCTTAAGCACTTCGGTATCGTTTAGGGATCACCAAATAATTTCAAGTTAGGCAAGCCCATTCTCAACCACAAGGGTAAAATATCTTTGGATACAGTTCTGATTCCCCAAACATGGAACTGCACAAAAACAAGAAGAGCTTCCAACATGTCGTAAAGGACTGTGTGAGAAAACATCAGCCTGGGATCCACTCAGAGGAAACATCTGGGAGTTGGTCTGCGCATACTCTAGACCTGAGCTTGCTATTCATTTCCCCCTGTTGACCTTTAAACCAGTCCTTCCTTTGGTGCATCACTAAATCTTCCAGCTTAAAGCCACTGGAATCTGAAAGGGAAAAAAGACAAAAGCAGAGAAAGATAGTCAAATAGGAAGACAATTCCTCAAATTCTTCTTCTCCAGGCAATAATAAAGTTTCCAATCCAAATGCTGGTGCTTTGAGGCATGCTCTTGGGCAAAATTCTCTGCAGGCCAACATCAGATTTGCAGGTGCCAGCTCTGCACACAGTCAGCTCTTCCCAAGTCTTCAGACTAGCACAAAAACATGAATTCAAATGAGGCATCCACAAAATTGAATGTGAATTTTCTCAAGTTCCATCTGCACTCAGGACAGACTGCATGGTTTTCTTTCTCCAGAACTTTCTTGGTGTGCATCAAAAATTTCAGGTACTAATTCAGGAAATACCACCATATAAAAAGGATCCAAAGTTTGTCATATACTAAGGTAAGGAATGGGGCAGTGGCATAGCTAGCAGGGATGCAAGGTCCTAAGTATACAACCCTAACTTATCCTGGCACTAGTCATCATTCTTCCGTTCCATTGGTGATGTAGGGAGGCAAGTGCAATGTTTGCGCACTGGCTAATCCTCCTCCATGAGTGGGGCAGAAGTGTCTTACAGCACTTTGGTGACATCCCAGTTCAGCACATGACTTATGCCGGGGCTAAGGCTGGCCTATCTGGAGATTGTGGCCTAACCACACTTTCCTGGAAGTAAGTACTGTTGAACACACTTAGGATATGCTTAGCATAGCACTGTTAAGTTTTGCAAATAGCCTCACTGAAATGCACAAGCAGCCCCTCCACTTTGGAGCCAGGCATATGCCTCTGTTTTGCACGCACTGCTTCTAAAGGACCCTAAGCCTGCTGTATTAAGGGCACAATCCAGAATGAAGGCAGTAGGGAGTGCCCTAGCTGGGCTGCTCCAGCTATTCTGTAGCCAGAGCAGAAAGCTGTGCTGCATCCAGAGAGCGTCAGGAAGCCTGGGCTGCCCTACCTGCTCCAGAGAATGCTCAGTAGGCACCAAGTCAGTGACACCTGGGGAGGGCTTGCTCCTGAGGAGGCTCCCCTCAGATCACACTGAACAAGGAACAGCTGTGCTGCCTGACTTTATAAGGAGTCCCTGATCAGATGCCAGTACAGTCTACAGTGGATACAAGGGGCTTCTTGGAGAGGCCTGCTGAATCCAGGGGTTAGGCTGCCCCAGCTAGGGCAGCCCAGCTCCACCTGTCTTGGGGCAGCCTGTAAGCACAATCTTAACCACGTCTACTCAAAAGTAAGCCCCACTGTGTTCAATGGGTCTTATTCCCAGGAAAGTATCTTTAGGATTGCAGCCTATGTTGCCTTAGGCTGCTCCAAGCCTTTTCCGGAGTAACAAAGTTGGAGCATCTTGCAGTTGGGTCAACCCGTTGATAGACAGGGTAACCCAAGTGCACTTCTGGATTGTGCCCTCATTCTCCCTGCAAAACTTACTGCTTTGTACCCCCTCTAGCTACACCAAGTAGTTCGTTCACACATTTGACTTAACTTCTTTATTGTTGCGTTCATTTTCTACCAAAGCAGTGCTGGATAAAAACTGCCACATAAACCATGATGGGCCATGATCATAATATGCAAGCATTACAGAGAATATGAAAATATATTTCATGAACCAACAAGTTGGAAAGTGTGCTTTGTTAGTTCAGGCATCGCAGAAAACATCCATATAACAGTTTGACATGAAGCCTGAATGTGAGTTCAGTGAGTTCTCTCTCCTCAAAAGTTATTTCAGACCATTGTTTTATCTGTCCCTGTTCTGTATTGTTCACTTAAATCCTTTCTTTACCCAGGGTGCAATCCTAACCAGTTTAGGCCGGCACGACTCACCTATCTCTAGGTCTGGTAGTAGCATAGGGAGGCCAGCGCATGTCTATGCAATAGCCCACTCCACAGGAGTGGTGAACGAGTGCCTTATGGTACTTTTGCAACACCCCCAGGGCCAGCAAGGGAGGCTTATACTGGCCTTATTGGGTGGGGGAGTAGGATTGCTCTGCCATTGCCAAAATTCTTATTTGGACTTGTCTACTTGGCTGACTTTTTGCCTGGGAACTGCTGGATTGAATCTAAACTATCTGCTCTGATTCAGAAGTTTCCCTAACTCTGATCCTGCCAAGATAGAATTACTTTCCATGCTCTGATTGGAAGCTGCCACTCATACTTACTTGTATGCTTGACTTACTTGACTTGACTGCCACACTTGACTTGTATGCAGTCAGACCAAAAGTGAAAGAGGTTTATTACCAAATTTCAGAATTACTAAAAAAAAAGTTTCCAGGGGCCTGAATAATCTAAAATAGGGGCTGATTGACACCCGCAAATAGTCAAGAACCCTTTCATACACATAAACACTGTGTCAAAGCTCTCCTCCTAAATGAATTTCCATACTGCAACCGAAAGAAGGAAGTTGCTCATAACAGAATTGGAGATAGGGAAAGATAATGTTTTTGTTCCTCATCTGGTTTTCACTCACTACAGAAAATTTCCCTTGGATTACTTCCTCATTTCATCTTAGAAGTCATTCATATAAGATCAAGAGCAGCCCCCACTGTCTTGCTGATAGGGGACTCAACCCCCCTCCATTGCCCTAAAAGGAATCATTTACCTTGAAGGTATTACCCAGAGAAAGAAAAAGGGCTTGATCAAGAGCAGAAAATAGATCAAGGCTGCAATCCTAACCACTTTCCTGGGAGTAAGACCCATTAAAAACAATGGGACTTATTTTTGAGTAGACATGCTTAGGATTGCATTTAAAAAACCAGAGTAAAAGATTATCTTGGCTCAATTCTACCTATACTTACCAGGAAGTAAGCCTCACTGATTATAAATGAACTTACTTCTCAGTAGACAAGCATAGGATTTGGCTTCTAATTTGATCTGCAGCTTCATCAGTTCTTTGGGGGTTCTTCACCTCTCTGGGTGCCTCCATAGCCAACATTACTGAGTGATTCCCTTTTTCCCCAAACATTCCCACCAAGGCGTTGTTGGAAATCCCCCCAATGTGTAGCATTTCTAGACTGAAACCAATATTGTTTTTTGGTGACTATTTTCAGCCCACAAGATGAATCCTTCAATTAGCCCTGGCGCTTTGTGTGGGAGTCAACGCTCTTGTGATAACCAGAGCTTTATTTAGGGTGTGTGGTTTACCCGTATAGCCTGACCTGAGATACCATTTCGAGTCATTCTGAGAAAAGCAACTGGGGGAAACTAGAATGGTTACTGATTTGCCATCTGCTGGTTTCAGTTCTAACTTCACATTGTTATTGAACCACTTTTTTCATTGTACGTAGAGATAGAGCTACTAGCAATTTAAACTATCCTCTGTATATACAATTTATTAAAAGGATAAAAGAAGTTAAAAAGAAGGGGATCAAAGCTGGGAGCAGGCAACCTGAACCAGAAAGATTATTTCTAAGGAATGTGAACAAATACTACAGAAAATATTAGTGCAAGCATCCCTTCCATTGAAAGTCATTCAAACCTTCACAAAGCCCACTTATTATGAGTTTATTAACCAAGGACTTTGCTCCAAAAATTGGAATGGGGCAAGAATCCTCTCTGAAAATACCGTTGACCAGAGCTGAGCATAGCATTTTTTTTACACTAAAGTTAAAGCAAAACAAATAGGATTCTGCATCAAGGTGATCCAGATCCTGAGCTCAGATTAAGGTAGTCACCTGATCCTTGATTACTTGGAGGCAGGTCCCATTGAATACAAAAGGACCTGTTTCTAAGTAACATATGAAGGTTTATACCATAGTGTGGCATTTCCTAGGCACCCTTACTTAGGAGAAAAACCAATTGAACTGCCAAGCATTTTCCTTCCAACTCTGCACGCACAAGACTGTGCTGCCCAGAATGCAACTTCAGTATATTTGCAAATCTCATTTTGCTTCCAAGAGTTTTGAACAAATCTGAAGTGGGTAAGAGATGTGGAAATTGAGCCGTAGGAGGTAGGCCAGTGGAGGTTAGTAGTCAGAATGGTAGCCCATCAAGGTGGTTTGGGTAGTCAAGCTGACAACTGAGAACATACTCAACTGTAGAAGTTGATGACTCAACATCCTAGCCAGGATCTAAAATTTAAATGCTGCCTGGGTATATGCAATACTTCCTTATCCCAATACTGCAAAACTCTGGGAATTTTTTTTCCCCTTATGAAACCTGGAATTTGCATAATTGCCACTGTGGTACACCCACACAGACCTCCTAGAAAATTATATACTAGGAAAGAAAAGTGCATGGCAAGAAGAAAAAAGGGCAAGGTTGATTCAAAGACTGTAATGCAGTCAAGACTTAAAAGATTACACAAAACAAAATTAGAAATGTCTCTTGGAGCACAAAAAAAATCATCCTTTAAAAATAAAATCATCATTTAGAAATAAAATTAAAAGAGAAAGAGGCACATCTCAATGATACAGAAAAGAAGAAGCCAAAAACAAAACAAAGTGTGAGATTACTGTACAACAACCCTGCAGTGTGATTCAGTGTTATTATTCAATTTCCTAACATTTTTTAAAGAAAACGTAGGCTGAGGCTCTGAAGTTGCATGTGGGAAATGGATGATTAATTCCTTCAGTGTGGGCCACTTTTTGCACACAGTAACATACCCCTGATTATTTTTCCAGTCTGTAGAAATTCCCCTCCCTCCCTCCCTCCCTCCCTCCCTCAAAAAAGCAGCTGTGAGGACAAATTTAGACACAAACACAATCTGAAGTGAAGAGGTTAATATAGTCTTCCTCCTCTTGCAATGCTGATGAGCACAATTTTGCCCCAAGGTTGCATTCCTTTAATTTCCTTGCATAGAACTGTGCTCAGTTGGTTGTTAAAATAGTTCTGAACAATGCTATAGGGGAAGTTAATGCCTGTTCATCCCACTACCACCCATTGCAGACAAGTCTCTTTTGATGTTGGTTTACAGGGGGGAAAATTTCCTGACTCACAACTCATCACTGGCTGCAGCAAAGGTTGATCCAGTTGGATAGTCCTTCTCTGACCATCCAAAGTCCAGCACTTGGGGTACAAGGGTGTGGCTTGCTCCATTGAGTCACGCTGTGCATTCACCCCTACCAAAGTGTACTCTTTCACATTCCAGGTGAAAGCATAACCGGGGAAGTTGTGCTTTTAGAAATCAACAGACAAAAATTAAATCAATGGGAAAAACAATCGCTTCCTTTAAAAGCAGAGCAAAGGGTTATTCTGGGCCACCTGGAAAAAGAAATCTCTTTGCTTATTATTGTACCTGCTTCCCTATTCTATAGAAATTGTAAAGAATTCCCTGAATAGGTTGCTGTTGTGTGCTTTTATTATGTGGCACAATGTTTATAGCCAGACTCTAAACAAGAAATATGAGTTCTTCCCATGTTGTCAAGCTGCCACCCTGGCCGTCCTCCAAAGAGCTCAGGGCATTCCAGACAACCAGATTGCTTGGGTTGAAACTTGCCCAGTTTGCTTTGGAGCTAAGAAGAACCTTCTTTTTCCATGCCTTCTTTTTCTTCAAGCCTGCATTAACCTTTCACTGGGGATCAGAACTTAAAATGTGGGGAGATACACCATGCAAGACTGATTTGGGGGCAAGGCAGAAACCCAAAGCATAAATCAGTGCTCCTCCTCCTGCTGAATCCCAAATGATCCCCTAAGTCAGCACAATTTGCTTCCAAACACCAGAAACATTTCAAATGTGTAACCACGGCCATAACAAGAAATGCAAGCATTGGCACAAATAGTCTTCTTTAGGGCAACAAGAAAAGTTGAACCTTCTTCCTTGTTCATTGCTACAGCAGTGACTCTGATCACAAGGGCTAAAAAGAGGGCAAATAAGGTGTCCCCCATAGATTTTAGCCTACTAGTAGATTTAGGGGTGGTGCTCATCTCCATTTCTATGCAGAAGAGCCAATGTTGTCCACAGATACTTCCATAGTCATGTAACTGGTATGACGGACACCACACAGCAGAGCATGTGGCGAAATTCAGAACGTTACCTTTCCCGCATGTTATACATAGCACCTATTTATCCACTTGCATATATACCCATATTTACTCAAATCTAATGTGTTATTGAATCTAATACCCACCCTATACTTATAATCAAGTTATCACATTTATTCAAATCTAATGAACCATCAAATTTAATGCACATCATTTAAAATGATGGGGGTTAACTCTATCATGTGGCTTCCAGGTCTTGAACTTTCTAGCAGTTGACCTTAAGGGACTCCATGCTCAGCATCTATGAGACCCTATAAGGACCTAAGGGCCCCTATAAAAGAAAGTGTTTACTCCTAAAATACTACTTAATGGTGATTTCCTTCATAGCAGTTCACAGATATCAGTCCATTTTGGCTCATCAGCAGTTAAGCGGGTACTTCATATATACTGTATGAATAATTCACATAAATGAACTTTATGCTTGCATTTAAGGAAGTAGCAGGTGGAAACAGATATTCTTGCTCCTCTCCCACCTGTGTGGCACCTCCCCAACCCATCACTCCCAGTATTTGGCACCATGGCAGGGCTTCCTCCAGATCATTCATCAACTATACAGAAATAGAACACAGATGTTAATACTAGCCATGCTGCCAAAGTTTTTTTATTCCCTTGGTTCAGAATATGTGGGATCATCTCTTATTCTTGATTGCTAAAGACACTGTCACCCACAGGTACTTGAGCTTTCAAACTTACAAATCTGTCCAAGACCCCGTCAAACTTATAGGGATGTGACATCACTGTGATGCCAGAGCTCTTTCATGTTTACTCAGAAATAAGTCCCATTGTGTTCAATGATATTTACTCCCAGGAAAACAGTGCCACGTGCCAAGATGGCAGATCCCACCTTCTCACAACCCCCAACGACGTCCTGACCTCCCACTTTGAGTACCACTGTTGTGAGAAGAGGCAACATGGTGTAATGTTTGAGAAGGTAGGCTCAGATCTGGAAGATCCAGATTCAAATCTTTTATGAATTCTCTCCTGAATGATCCTTTCAGTGGGGCTCAAATCCTTTCTGAATGATTCTTTCCCCACTCAGTCTCACCAACCTCACAGGGTTGTTGTAGGACAATAGGAAGAAATCATGTACACCACCTGGAGCTCCTTGGAAGAAGGGATAAGTAAAGAAATAAATAAATAAACATGTGGGCAGAGTGGGCATGACCAAGCTGTCAGTTGTCTGAGTGGTAGGTTCTCCATTTCAGATCTGAGCCAGCACCCCAGCCCCAGGTTATTGGTTCCAGCTGGTCATTCTCTCTCCAGACCTGCAAACTAAACAGAATTCTTATCTCTTTTAGAAAGATAACATGACAGCCAAGAGGGGAAAGAGATTAATTATGCAACCAATATTTACACATTGTTTTTCAAGAAATCTTTTATTTTTCCAGCAAAACATTAATCATGTCCTCCTCGGGAGTTCACACACAGACACACTTTTCAAAGCACTATCTTTGGAAAAGGAAGGAGGCGAGATGGAAACCCTTGCTAGTTTCTTAGGCGTTCTACATGCATGATTGCCCTTCACATGCCAGAAGAAAGAACTGTGCAACAATCCCAAAGAGGTGGAAGGAAAAAGGAAGAGTAGGCCATTTAAAATATATATTTTATGTTTAGGAAGTCCATCTTTAATGTCTTCTGCAGATCCTGCAAAGGTTCTGTCGAGCCTTTGTAGATTATCTTGAGGGTGTCTCACTGAGTTCAAGAGATATTTTGTAAGTGTGCAAAGAGAGGTGTGCAGGGCAATTCTTCGGAGGCTGACTCAGAAGTATAAAGGTTTTGCAAATCCTCCAAGCAGATTCCTTGGAAGTAAGGCCCCTTGTGATCAGAGGAACTTACACCACCTCCCCTCAAAAAAAAGAGCATGCATAGATAGGATTGCAGCCACTCCTCACAATCCTATGCATGTTTTTATAACATCGTATGCATATTTACTAAGGGGTGGAAAATAAGTGTTTGGAAAGTAGGACTGCAACTTCAAAGTCATCTATGTGCATATTTTCTTGCAAGTAAGCCCAAAGGAGACCCAAGAAAGTTGTTTCAAAGTTAGCACGACTATGATTGAAGGCTGGATGATTAAAAAGTCATGAGGACTGATGATCAAAAGCATGGCAGCATAAAGTTTTGCAGGTTTGTCCACTTTATTTGGCCAGCTCAAATCTGCACTCTTAATGCCTTTAAATCTTTTAAAAGGTCAAATCTGCACTTTAGATCTTAATGGCCAGGAACTTACTTGCCTGCAAAGACACCCTTTTCCTCCCCCAAAAACTCTGCTCTGTGCCTTTGTCTGCCATGGAAATAAATCGGTTTCTTTGTTTCTCAATGAGAACTTTAATCCTTCTCAGCCTCTTGTACCCCCATCCTTAATACCAATACTGATCCTTGCTTTCAAGTAACCCCATAGTAGCTACCCAAGTAAATTGTCAGTGCAGGCTGATCCCCTAACATCCCACTCCAGGACCACAAAGAGTCTTCCATAACAAAAGCTAACAAAGGGAAAGGGGGAATGACCTGCATTTTGAAAATGCACGTGTGAATGCAGTAAACATGAGTGTTTCTGCTTTGCAAACTATCAGCAAATAGTGGGAAAATAAAGTAGCAAAGACACTAATAAGTAGGATTCAAAGATACTAAAAAGAAAATAAATAAGTGGGAAAATGAAGAGAAAGTAGCAAAGTGGGATACAAAGATGCTAATAATAAAATAAAGTAAGGCTGCAATCCGAAATACACTTTCCTGGGAGCAAGTACTATTGAACACAATGGGGCTTTCCTTTGAGTAGATATGGTTAGGATTGTGCAGTAAGTGGGAAAATAAAGTGGGATAAGAAAGAAGAAAAGATACTAATAAGTGGGATGCAAAAATGCTAATAAGAAAATGAACTAAGTGGGAAATAAAGTAGGAAAATTCTATTCCCCCCCCCCCAAAAAAAGGCCTTTCAAGGATGGAGATGGTGCCCCCACTCCAAAACAACAAAGGAGAAGCTTGTTTTGCAGTGACTGACCTGCTGCAGCTCGTTGGTGAAGTAGAGGAAGGTGATGGCCACGCAGATGGACTGCAGCAGCACAGCGAAGATCAGCACCAGCCCACAGGTCTGGCCAGTGCTGGGGCCGGTGGAGGAGAGCATCCTGCTGGGTGCTGGCCCTAAGAGGGTGGTCCTGCCTGGGTGGCTGGCTGGAAAGGCTGCTGCCCTGCTCTGCTCTACAGGGCTTTGTGTGCTGGTGGGGCTGAAAGGTGGAGCCTCTTCCTTGGAGACTCTCAAACTCCAGCCCACTTTGCACTGCAAAACTTTCAGGTCTGCAGAGATCAGTGGTGCCCCCAGTGACAGAGGCAGGGAATGGATGCATGTCCTCTTTTTCCAGGAAAGGTCCTCCTTCTCAACCTTAAATTTTTTTTTTAAATTGTCCTCCTTTTCCAGGCAGCATGGAGCATTCTTAGAATTCATAAACTATATTTATATATTCATAAATTAAAACTCATAAATAAAAAAACGCAGGCCTCTGTCAGTCTTGGAAGACTATGGTATCATGCTTGGCGCTGCATACGCTGCATGCAAAGCACGAAAGCCTGGGTTGGATTATTATGGAGGATAGGCTGTTACCCAAGCAGCAAATCCCCCCTCTCCACGCCACTGAATTAATCTAATGGAAAGGCAGAGCCAATATGATTGGATCCAGCTGCGTCGCAGAGCTGGGCTAAGGACAGGAGCTCACCCTGTCTTGTGGGGCCGACCCTGGCCTGCTAGTTAACAGGCATACTGTCTTAGCCACTTTATTTATTTATTTATTTATTTTATTTAACTCAATTTATACCCCGCCTTTCCTCCCCCATAAGGGGAAGCCCAAGGCGGCTAACATAGAAGAATAAAACATCATTAAAATTGCTAATAAATACAAATTAAAACATCATTAAAATACAATTAAAATACAATTAGAATAATTAGACTAGGAACAATTAAAAACAAGCTAAAAGACATTTGTTAAAACAATAAAATAAAACAATAACACACTGCCCCCCACCGTCTGCCACCCACAGCTCTGTGGGTAATCATAAGTAATATATAATGTAATCATAAGTAATATATAATATAATATAAGTTATATAAGTAATATATAATGTAATCATAAGTAATATATAGCACAATTCTAACCATGTCTACTCAAAATTGTGATCCATAGGTCTTTCTCCCAGGAAAGTGTCATTAGGATTGTAGCCATAATCACATGAAAGCAATATATATGAGTGATTTCAGCTTATACATTGTCATATACTACTTTTTCTGGAATGTCCTACATTTTCAGTTATGGCATATGGTCACTCTGATTTATGTCAGCCTAACCAGGGGTTAGGATTGCAGCCATAATTTATGAATTACAAGAAAGCTACATGCTTCCTGCTCACAAGGAAAAGGGGGACAATGAATTTTTTCCAGGTCACAGGGATAAAAAGAGGACATGTCCTGGAAAAAGAGGCTATATGGTCACTACAGCCCTGTTTAGGCACTTGTGGAGGCTGAACATGTAAGAACTTATCCAGAGGGTGCTGACTAAGCTCTGCCTCTGCAGATGATCTACTGTATTTACTCAAATCTAACACTCACCTTCTCCAGCCAAATTTACCCTACAATGCAGAGTAATTACAGAAGCATGTAAGAGACATTACGTGTACCTGTGGTTACTGCACCACCTTTTGAAAACCTATGGGAAATTCAAATTGCAATCCAGAGCAAATTGTTCTTACACCGGAGCAAGAACTCTCTGTAGTTACTCTGGATTGCACCCTTAGGGCGCAATCCAGAGTAACTATGGGGAGTCCTTGCTTTGGTGTAAGAACAATTTACTCTGGATTGCAATATAAATTTCTCATAGGTTTTCACTAGGTGGTGCAGTAACTATGGGTGCACGTAATGTCTCTTACATGCTCTCGTAGTTACTCTGCATTGTAGGTCTAGTCTTCAAAATCAGGGTGCGCATTAGATTTGATGGTTAATTAGATTAGCGCAAAGTATAGCGTGTGCATTAGATTTGATGGCACATTAGATTCAAGTAAATAAACTACATTAGGGTCTACAAACGTTTGATGTGACTTTTTGACAGGAAAGTCACATCATCTCTCTGACACAGTGTCAGGGACCAGAAATAGGATTTACACTTCAAATTTGAATACATTTACATAAAAGACTGTATTATAGACAAATTTGGAGGATTTCAGGACTTGCCCAGGACCTGATGGAAGGTCTTGCTGTGGGCCACATTGAGGCTTTCCGCTGGCCTCAAGCCAGGTTTTGGACACTTCTGATCTTCACGCCTAGACCTTTCCCCACACTTTGCACATTCAAGGCTCAACGACCACCTGTCAGAGACAGAGTGATCATATGACCAGAAATTTCCAGATTTGTCCTCTTTTTAAGTCTTCTGTCCAAGTGTCCTCCAAAAGGGCTTCATTGTCCGCCATTTTGGCTTCATTTTTGAATTTTGCAATGGTGTGCAGTACCACATCATGTCATATGTTGTTGGATTTGTATTGAAGAGCAGAATCCATTGCAAAAGTCAGTTTTGAAATATCTCCTTCCTATCAAAAGATATGGCCTAAAATCTAAAAATAAAAAATAGGCATTGAGCTCTATGGGAAAGTGAAAGTGTCCAATATCGCAGCTTTACTTGTGAGTAGACAAATGTGCCATTGTCCACCGGAAAGGTCAGGCTGAGAGGAATCAAGACCTTATCGTTCTTTTGAGGTTTGGGCATCTGGTTACCCTAGCTGGAGATGCTTTAGGAGTTCCTGCTTCAGGCAAGGGGTTGAACTAGTTGTCCTACGGGGTCCCTTCCAACTCTATGATTCTATGATTCTAAGTATTGGAAGCTGCAAACACTGAACACGGAGCAGTCCACCCTACAGTTGTAAACCTGAAACATTATGGGTTGCATTGCATGGAAAAATGCCTGACCTGCACTCACGTGATCTTTATATTTACAGGGCCTCTGATAAACTTCTGTGAATTGATAAACTTCTAAGAACTACGTAGCTCTTACCCCAAAAACCACAGTGCCCTTCAGTCTTGTGTGGTTCCTGCACTCTCTGCATATGTTTGTTCCATCAAAGCTATTTTAGTCCATTAATCAGATGAGTATTAACTGATTAATTAATTAAGCTGCGTAATTTAAATTGGGCTAAAACCACAGCTTAGAAGAAAAAGGCACAACTTCTTTGTTTTGGAGAGGATATGTATATATATATCTCACCAAGGGTGACCAGCTGTCCTCTTTTTCCAGAATGTGTCCTCTTTTTAAGCCCTGTGTCCTGGGAAAATCTTCATTTCATGTGAACAGGCAGCATGTAGCTTTCCTGTAATTAATAAATTATATGCAATATAATATACGGTATGTAAGTTTTATATTTAATAATATTTCATACAGCGTTTAAATTAACCACGAGAAAGCAATATATACACTATGGTCACAATCCAGAATAACTATGGGAGCACATAAGAGACATTTACGTCAACGTAGTTGTGGTACCACACTGCTTGGTTGCAGTACCAGTCACAGTTTGTCTCATTCCTTCCCTTTCCATGTACTGAACTATGGGCACAAACCAGAGTAACTATGGGAGCACGTAAGAGACATTATGTGCACCTGTAGTTACTGCACCACCTAGTGAAAACCTATAGAAAATTCATACTGCAATCCAAGTTACTCTGGAGCAAGGACTCCAGAACTCCAGGAGTCCAGTAAGAACTTGTTCTTACTATCCAAGTAAGAACAAGTTACTCTGGAGCAAGGACTCCCCATAGTTACTCTGGACTTCACCATATGCATATTTTTAGCTTTCATTTTCTCATGTCCAACTTTTTTCTTGGGTGTCCTACATTTCGGGGACCCTTGTCCTATTTTGGTCACATCTGGTCACCCTGGTATCACCAAACATCATGAACTTAGAAGTGGCATTCCCATGCTGTATGAGAGGGAAGCAGAAATACCTCTTCCAAAACAGTTTACAAGAAAATGAAAAAGTTAATAGCTAATTAATAGTTAATGGGTCCCTGTCCCAAAAGGGCTCACAATGTAAATTGCAAAAAGAACACCAGCAGAAGCCACCTGAACAATGTCAAGCCACTTGACATTGGTGGGGTGTGTAGGGCCAGTTACTCTCCCCCTGCTAAATAAAAGAGGAACCACCCACATGAAAGAGTCTCTTGCCCAGTTAGCAGGAGTACATGCAATGATTTCTATTGTGCCATTTGCAGTTTATAGAAAAAAATTTAAAATTAAATATTTAATTACCGTAATCGCTGAATTAATATTTAAATAAATTATAATTTTAAAGGAACTAAAATTAAAAAAAAATTCTCCTACAACCTCAGAAAACATAAGGATTGTGAAGTCCTTTTTGTTGCTCTTAGGGTGCAATCCAGAGTAACTACGTGGAGTCCTTGCTCCAGTGTAAGAACAATTTGCTCTGGATTGCAATATGAATTTCCCATAGGTTTTCACTAGGTAGTGCAGTAACTACGGGTACACGTAATGTCTCTTACGTTCTCCCATAGTTACTCTGGATTGTAGGGTTAGCTTCACTGAAGTTACTCCTGAATGAAAGGTCAGAAAAGAATTAGATTGATGAGCTGTTATGTGGCAGAGTGTGAACAAAAGCCATAATTTCACAACAACCCTGTGAGGCAGGCTGGGAACTCATACTGCCCAGGGTAAGGGAAACCCATGCAAGGCTGTCATGGGAAAAGGTCAGGGACAACAGCTGCAATCCTAAAGACACTTTCCTGGGAATAAGACCTATTGAACACAATGAGGCTTACGGTTGAGTAGACATTGTTAGGATTGTGATATAAGTGGGAAACCCTCTTGGAAAGTAAGGGCCAAACAAAATGTGATGGCAACAGACCCCTACTGGAGTAGATTAGTGATGATAATGGGTGTGACAAAGATTGTTATTATTGTATTACCTTTTTCATTTCATGTCTAAATTGGTTTAGCCTAATTCATGAGAGGCCAGGGTTTAATGTGAGGTCTCAAATGCCCCATGTTCTTGAATGGATCATCTAAATGGGCTGCCGAATCCAAGAGAGATGTCTGAGACTGAACATCTGGGAGATCTGGCTAATAAAAAGACCCCTACAGCACTCAGGGAAGCTGATATCTTTTGAAAAAAGCCATTGTACTCACAACTAGAGCTTGGAAGTAGCCCTTCCAATATTTCCAAAGCTGCGAGTAACACCTGCCAGGAATAAAACAGTGTTTTGTAGGAGTTTCAGCATCTAACATTCATCACCCTTCTCCCTTTAGGAATGGGCTGTAGCTAAGTTCCCTTGTAGTGTAAAGTTCCATCCTAGTTATACACTGATTTTTTATACACTGATTTGGCTCAACACAAATGGCCACTTCAAACCACAATTTAAAAACTGTTTTTCTACTGTTGTAAATAGGTAGTCATTCAAGCAATCATTCCATTTTTCAGTCCCAAAATCAAATCCCTGCAGATACTGAAGATGTACCTTATTCAATTACTCACAATAAAGGAGCAAGAGTCCTAGTAGAATAGTTTTTTTACTATTTTTAAAATAGTTTTAAAACTATTTTTCCATTGTTTTCTTTATACACAGATTTTTTTAAGCCATGGGAGGTTCCAAAACAGAACCCTAGTGGATATCAAGGGACATCTGTATGTATGTATACGTGTGTTTGCGCACGCGTGCATTTATTTATTTAATCGCATGCAAAAGTAGATATCCTAGACAGCTAACAAAGCTTTTATACTTTTGTCCTCACAACAACCTTGTGAGGCAGGTGTGTTTGTGAGTGACTGACTTAAGATCACTTAAGATGACTTAAGACTGACTTAAGAACCTGGATCTTCCAGGTCCAACTCCCTAACCACAACTATACCATCCTTGTATGTAGAAAGTCCCAGGTTCAATCCAGAGAGGCACAGGAAAGAACCCTGTTGAACAACCTGGATAGCTGGTTCCAATCAGTATAGGTAAGGCTGAGCCAGATGTGGCAGTTCCTTGGCTCAGAATGAGGCAGCATCTTACGGATCTGAGTAGACTTCTGAGTAGGCTCTGAGTTCTGCTCCTGTCATGTCCACTTACAACTTCAGGTCGTGGAGTAAATGGAGTGCCCTGAAGCACAAGAGTAGGTCCAACCCCAGATTTGTTGAAATGCTGGGACAAAATGTGTCAATAGAAAAAAATGATTAACATGCATCAGTTTACATTCATACATTATTGTGATGACTCTCACAGGAATTTTTAAAACATTGGTTTCCTTAACATGTCTTATCCTATCTTGTGCAAGAACTTCCTTCTTCCTTCTCTTAAGCGTTGCCACTTCCAAATCCACCAACCCTCTCCCTCTTGGACAATTACAAACACTGCCTCCAAAATACACCTTGATGGGTGAGGTGAAGAGGGACAGTTGCTCTCCTTCTGCTAGTCCCATTAATTCTGGCAGTATAGTATAGTTATTAATTAGCTTTTAATTTTTTCATTTTCTTGTACACCGCTTTGTGAACTTTTCAGTTGAAAAGTGGTATAGTGTAGACAGACAGACAGACAGACAGACAGACAGACAGACAGACAGACAGACAGACAGACAGACAGACAGATAGATAGATAGATAGATAGATAGATAGATAGATAGATAGATAAAGAAAATGAAAGGCTAGAGTTTCTGTCTCAACAGCAAGAACTTGCTTGTAATAAATGACTGGGAGGGATTTTTTTCTCCATATGTGGTAGATTAAAATGCTTAGTTCAGTTTTCTGTCACTCCATAAATCCCCACCTGCTTCTAGGAAAACGAAACCTTTCTGCCCAGTGACGAGAAACAAAAGTAAAAAAAAAAACAAGCCATCATTGGGGAAAGTTTTACACTGCTTGGCTGGTTCATCTGCCCTTCTTACTATTGTTTCTGTTTAGGTTTCACATCAGGAAGGCTGCAATCCTAGATACAATTACAGTACCTGGAAACAAGCCCCACAGAATACTATGGTATCTCTTTCTGAGTAAACATGCTTAGGGTTGTACATCATGTGAGGTTTGACAGAATCTGAAAGAGATGTTATAAGAAGTGATGTTAGTATGTTTACTAGTTTACTAGTAAGTTTGCTAATTTGCTTAGTAAGGGCTGTGGGTGGCGCAAGTGGCTAAGACGCTGTGCCTGTTAAACAGCAGGCCAGGGTTCGAGACCCACAAGACAGGGTGAGCTCCTGTCCTTAGCCCAGCTCTACGATGCCAGCTGGACCCAATCTTATTGGCTCTGCCTTTCCATTGGACTAACTCAGTGGCATGGAGAGGGGGATTTGCTGCTTGGGTAACAGCCTATCCTCCATAACAATCCAACCCAGGCTTTCGTGCTTCGCATGCAGCATATGCAGTGCCAAGCACGATACCATAGTCTTCCAAGACTGACGGAGGCCTGCTTTTTTTGCTAGTAAACAAGACTGAAATTCAGACTTTTGTTCCTGGTCACCATGATCTATCCTATGCAAATAATAGTCTAATTCAACTTCCTCAATATATTTAATCCATTGCTTTAACTCACAGATATTCATTGTATAGGTGAAAAATATTGCACTTGGAGAGGTGCAGCCTCTCCAATATAAACCAGTGGTGTCCAAACATTTTGGCAGGAAGGCCACATAATCTCTCTGATGCTGTGTCGGGGGTGGGGGCTGGAAAAATTATTTACATTTCAAATTTGAATAGATTTACATATAAGAGTGTATTAGAGACAGATCCAGAGAATTACAAGGCTTGCCCACAGAATAGATTGAGGGTCTTGCTGCAGGCCACACTGAGACTCACCACTGGCTGCTTCAGGCCCCCAGGCTATGGTTTGGACACTCCTGATCTAGACTGAAGTCCTTAGAGCACCTTCCCAGGAGTAAGCCCAATGGATCTCAGTGGATCTTACTTCTGAGTAGATACTAATAGGATTGTACCTTTAAGCAATCAGTTTTGACAGTTTGATTATTTGGCCCATATCAACAAGATGAAGGTCAGTGGTGACAAATGTAAAGTCCTGCTTGTTGGTTTAAAAAAATTAGAGGCACATATACAATGAGAGAAAACTTGCTTGGCAGTGGTATGTGTAAAATAGATGTAAGTGTCTTAGTGGACCACAAGTTGAACATGAGCCAGCAGTACGTTGTGAATACAAAAAAAGTATGTAATGCTGGCTACATTAAGAAAGTAATTGAGTTTAGGTTGGAAGAGGTAACTTGGCATCCATCAGTCTTGAAAGACTTATGGTATCGTGCTTGACGCTGCATGCAAAGCACAAAAGCCTGGGTAGATTGATACGGAGGATAGGCTGTTACCCAAGCAGCAAATCCCCCCTCTCCATGCCATTGAAATAGTCCAATGGAACAGCAGAGCCAATACAATTGATTCCAGCTGCATCGCAGAGCAGGGCTAAGAACAGGAGCTCACCCTGTCTTGTGGGGACCCGGGTCTCGAACCCTGGCCTGCTGGTTAACAGGCACAGGGTCTTATCCACAAGTCACTTAACTGATGGACTGAAACAAAAGATAAGTAGGGTGAGCTGGACATATGGAAGAATTTCCTTATTTTAAAGAGCTGTCCAGTGCTGGAACAGCTCGGTTCTCCTTCGTTGGAGGTTTTCAAATGAAGGCCTAGTGGCCACCTGTTCAAACAGTTGTTTGCACTAAGCAGGGTATTGTAACCCTAGCATTGCAACCCTAATATTTGGCGACCTTGTGGTTTGTGCTTACCCAAACCTGTGTGCTCTTGGCTCATCCAACCAATGACCAAGTGCACATGAATTTCCAGCTCGGGTAAATTCATTCTTGGATGTCATGTTGGGGCAAAAACCAAATCTGCAGTATATCAGTAGGCTATCATGAAGTTGATATGGGCGACATGCACATGAGTCAAAATTCTGTGCATGCTCTTGCCACAAATAAAAGATAATCCTTTATTCAGGGCTGAGAAACTTAAGAAGAGGTTGCTTTTTGGAATGCAATATCAGGCTTTTCAGGAAGGTTAATGTGAGGATCAGGGTCACAGCCCCCTTTAGAATTATTTTTGAAAGTGCAGTTCCTGTTTTTCATGATATGTGCCTGAGGTTGCTGATGTATACCTAATTTGCATTTATTTTTAGAGCACATATCAAAAGTAGTGATATGTTTGGTTTTATATCTGGTGTTTTGTCTGCTTTTACAGTTAGTGCCGAATGTTGGTGAAGGGAATGGGTGATTAGTCAGGAATCCTCCCATGAAACCTTACAACACACACTTGAACTCTCTGGATGAAAGTCCCTGTCACTCAGATTCATTCTCTCTTTAAAATTCAGAGATAGTAGGGTTGGCATACCCTACCAGCCACTGTTGAAGAGACCCCTGATCAGTAGATACACCAGTTAGATCAGGGATCTCATATGGAGGCCAAGTAGTATATATGGTATTTAAGTGACATCATTTAGCAGAGAGTGACATCATTCAGCACAAAGTGTAACATCATTCAGCAAATGATAGAAATAAGCACTTTGTTCTCACACAGAACTCAATGACAGCAAATGGCAGAAGAGAAAAAAAATGTGAATCTTACCATATTTCCAAAATATGAGAGCGCCTAGTTATCATGCAGGGAGTGTTCACTTATAATGGAAGCCAAATAAATTGTTTCCAGGAGCCACATTTTTGGCACCCCCTTATGTTTGACACCCCTAATCTAGATGTTATACTCTTTCCTAGCTCAGACCTGCCCCAGGAGCTCCTCAGATTTATATCAGCTAAGTAGCTGTAGGTCCAAGACAACCCTTTGAAAATCAGGTGGCCATATGAGGACAGAAACATTTTTACTGCTGCAGTGGCATCATCAATAACATGAAGATCAGCATCATGCTATGGTCTTTCAGGAGATAGGATTGGGTTCTTATAGCTCCTACTTGCTGGTGTTGGGTGTCACAAATGTGCTATAAAGTACATTTAGGATTTCAGCCATTTGGATATTTTGAGTGCAAAAACCTACATGGGTTTCCTTTCTGTTCTGAATTCTCCATAACATGAACTTCAGCAGAAAGTGCCTCTTCTGTCCTGCTTACCTGCTTTCTGGGCATACTCTTTGCAAGTAAAGTGTACCTCAAGGATGATTCACTGCGGTATTGCAGGATAACTCTAGCTTATGCGCTTTAATGGTTTCAAATCACAAATTTGTGTCTTGCCTGGGCAGCTCTGCTAGATGAGACAGAGAGGCATGCATGATTCAACAAGGGCTGACCTACATTTGGATGGCCTTATTTGGATGATTTCATTATTTCCCTCTGTCTCAATGACCCAGTTCAGACAAAGAATTTTTAAATGGTCAATCTGTTTTGGAACAGTACTGCATTCAGTCAGGGTAGGGTGATATTCATCTTTGAGTTGCACAGAATTTGGTTTAAAACTGGATTTTTAAAAAGTTTTGAAAAAAAACTTCTAAAGAGAAAAATATGTTTCTGAAGGAAAGTCCTGCACAAAATATAGTACAAAAAAAATGCAATGGATTTCAATCAAGAAAGAAAAGGAAGTGGCATTTGGAGATATTTCAAATAGATGAATATAGATTTGCCCTACAATCCAGAGTAACTATGGGAGCATGTTAGAGACATTATGTGCACCCATAGTTACTGCACCACCTAGTGAAAACCTATGGGAAATTCATATTGCAATCCAGAGTAAATTGTTCTTACACCGGAGCAAGGACTCCCCATAGTTACTCTGGATTGCGCCCTAAGAAGAGTTTGTTGAAAATAACCATGGCTGTCAGTGAATAATTGTATATGTTGGAAAATTTAAGTGATTGAACTTGTGGCTTTATAGGTATTGTAATGTACGAATATACTTTTTATTTTTATTTTATATAATTATTTGAATAAAAATATGATTTTAAAAAAGAATATTTTCAAGCCATGGTACAGTTGGAGGCAATGGTGTTGTCAAACAAATGCGACTGGGGTGAAGCACTGAGGGAGTTTAACACTCCCTCAGACTGGCGTGTCACCCTGGCTGAGAGTGCATAGCACCCCCAGCCCCAGCACTCCTCTGAGGAAGGAGCAGGTCTCCCATCCTCCTCCTGCACATGCGTGGATGCGACCTGAGGGAGTGACACACTCACCTCCTCACTGGGTGACACACAGGGTCAAATCACCACTGGCTAGAGAGAGTGCAAATCACTAAGTTTTTTCAGGGAGAATCACCATGGTGTACAAGCAGCCCCTTCCCTTTCCCTTTGGAGCCATTCCAGGTGGGGAAAGCAAAACTGAGGCCTCCCCAACTTGGGATGGCTCCAAAGAGGAGGAGCCACTTGCGTGCCTCAGTGCTTTGCATCCCCTCTAGCTATGTCACTCTTTTCAAGAATACTTTCCACGTCTTTCTACAGGGACTACTGAGGATACTTTAGACCCCTAAAGGTAGTACTATATTGCAGAAAATCATAACGTCAAGCGTCTATGACACTTTGGAGCAGTGATTTTCAGCCTGTGTGCCATGACACACCGGTGTGCCGTGGATAGTCCTCAGGTATGCCACTGGAATTTGGGGAGAGACATTTATTAATTGGAGAACTTGGGGATTTGAAAGCATGGTGTGCCTTGTCAATGGTAAAAACAACTGATGGTGTGCCATGAGATGAAAAGGGCTAAAAATCACTGCTTTGAAGAGACTAAGGGCGCAATCCAGAGTAATTACGGGGAGTCCTTGCTCCGATGTAAGAACAATTTGCTCTGGATTGCAGTATGAATATCCCATAGGTTTTCACTAGGTGGTGCAGTAACTACAGGTGCACATAATGTCTCTTACGTGCTCCCGTAGTTACTCTGGATTGTAGTGTAAAACATAGTTGGGGGGATGGTAAGTATTGGATGTGTCTCAATGCACTGTGTAAGCAGCTCCTCCGCTTGCCATTGGAGCTATTCCAGACAGTAATGGCAATGTGCAGGCGGAACTCTTTAGTTAGGGGAACACCTGCACATTGCTGCTGCTGCTTAGAATGGCTCTGATGATGAGTATGAGAAGCCACTTATCTGGCACATTGCAGCATCTGCAGTATTTACCATTCCCCCCCCTCAGCTATTCTACCTGGAGAGCTGAGATTCCTGGCAGGAAAATGGCACAGAATTAATGGTGAAACACCACCTATCTATATTAAATACTCTGAAAAATTGGAAACAAGGTGATGCCATGCTTAAGGTCACATCAATTGTGAGCAAGTTAGATGTGTTATGGGATTTTGTGATTGAAATGCGGGCTGCCAGGGTGTGATTCAGTTTGAACAAGCTTATGGTTTTCCATGGAATAATGACCTTTTCCCATGTGCCATGGGCTTGATTCAAATGGCCCTTTGCATGGCCCCGATACAATATATCCCTATTACTAATTTAGCTTTTCCTTCTTCTTTTAAGAAGGTTGCAGCAGGAGGTCATGGAATTCTCACTTTACCTTCCAATTTGGTGTTTTTATCAGCTTTGATTATTTCCTACGTAGAATATCAAGCTGGTCTTGGCCATCGAAACCGGATTATTTCTTATTGGCACACATTTGGCATGCATGATGCAGGAGATAATTCTATCTCCCTTGATCCAGCTTCATAATGGGAATTGCTTAAGACAAAAGGTGGCAAGAATGCCTGCTTTTGACTACAGCTTTCTTGCAACAGTCTTTTGCCAAAAACAAGGGTTTCCTCCATATTTCAGTTGCCTGCCTGTTTGGCTCTCACCTTGATGTACTTTCAAGCTGTTTCAACCTCTAGATCTTATTGGATTTTGAACTTGGAGCTCAGAGAGGTCTCAAAAGTGTCTGTAGAAGTCTTATTCTACACTTGTTGTTATTACACTTGTAGAAGTGTAGATTTTGCTTTTTAATAAGGATGGTGTAGTGATTAGGGGGTTGAACAAAGACCTGGAAGATCCATGTTCAAATCCCTCCTTGGTCATGAAGCTTCCCAGGTGAACTTGGGCTGGTCACTTACTCACCACCTCACAGGGCTTTTGTGAGGACAGCAGGAGCTTTGTAAGCTGTCTTGGGAATTTTCATTGACATGGGAAAGACAGGATATAAATCCCTTAAATAAATAACCACAACAGGGGTTGAGATGAAAGAGGCAAACATAAGAAGCCAAATGGGGAAAGGAAGATAATGGAAGATATTAGGTAGCATGATATGAAGGACACATTTTCAAAAAAAATATGCTTCACGGGAAAGGCTGCAATCCTAGACACTTTCCTGGGACCCAATGAACACAATGGGCTTGCTGTTGAGTAGATATGGTTAGGATTGTGCTCATAGACCAGAAAGAACACATTAGGATTCAAAGTGCCAGACTGTGTTCTAACGTGTTTACAGCCATGGATGTGTGATTTGTTACAGTAGTAATGTACATGTTCTTTAGTCTGTGGACTGACAAGGCTATCTTCATATAAGAACATCTTTATATTTTGTCCTTCCATACAGCAGCAGTTTCTTACATTCCAGAGAATTTACAGAAGATCATACTTGCAGCTTTACCCGTTATGTACTTCCCCCACATCCTGTGACAAACATCCTGCAAATCATCTGAAGCAAATGTTAGGAAGTCCATGGTGACATTTTTTTGTACCAAGAGATGCAAATTCATGGAACAGTCAGAATTTCACAATAAACAGAAATTTCACCACAAAACATTCATTTGATTGATATTAGCTTGGTTTTTGTTTTGGTTATTTAGAGAGCAGATTTCTATCCCCTCCTTGGACATGCTATCCTTTTATCCGTCTTCCTGCACGTGCAAGAAAGTGCTGGTACCCTCAAGTATGAAATTCGAAGATATCCTTATCTTGAAAGCAGTCTTGGACCTCTGCTGACTAAAGAAAGAGATAAAGCATTCCTGATAACAAAGTACATTCCTCGCTTTATTAGGGGGTTGCAAAAGGCACGCTCAGTTGTTAGGTGTTGTGAATCTGTTACGATCTATCTAAAAAGTCTACTGGAATCTGCCTCAACCTTGTTTTTGGGAAAACCTTTGGGAGACAAATCAATGTGGAAAAAGTTCTCTTTGGGTGGAAAATTGAAATCCATGGCATGTGGGAGTGTATGCCATGCACTGGCCTCCCCATGCCACTATGGGAAAGGGGAGACAGGTGGGTTGTGCTGGACAGAATTGGTTAGGATGGCATACTGAGTTCAGGTATTGCCTTCCCTCTAGCAGCAAAATTTGTATACTGGACAAATAAACCCCATGTCTGATTACTTCTATAGTCCAGTTTCTGTAGATACCCCCATACACCACTGTAATCCAGATCTAGAATTAAGCATTTACCGCTACTCCAGCTGAAGAAAATTCTCATAGGTGGACATGGAGTTTTGCTCTTGGATCACATAGAAGCCAAACACAGTTAATGATCAATATCAAACCACAAGAGGGGAACAAATGGTCAAAATTCCACTTCTCTGGTTTGGTCCTGATATGGAACAAAGTCTCTTGTGGCTGCTATTTAGAAACAAAGGATACAATCTTGTTCATACAGGCATCCCCCATTTTCTGACAGTTCGTTTTCTGAGGGTTCCGCTCTTTCGGCATTTTTCAATTATACCCAGGACACATTCATTCACCACATGCTCCACTCTTTTAACCTCTCATTGCTGGTCTAACAGCTAAAATTGTCTTCCCTATTGCTGATTTGCATGTGACATGGTAATCAAACTATTTTGGGCATTTCTTTATGACTTTATTCAGTTAATAACCATCATCCAAGAACTGTACATAAGGTATTCCTTGCCCATACATGCCTTTGTTCTTTTTACTGTAATTTGTTATGTATTTTGGCTATGTGTTAATAAATATGTGTTATTTAGGCTTTTGCAAGTGATATTTATGTCTTTTTTGTGGCCATTTTGCAATTGCAAGCTGAAAAAGATCACTTTTTAATGATTTTCACTTTGGGACAGTGCTCTGATGCCTTGTCCGATAAGTGGGGGATGCCTATACTTATCTGGGAAAATGTTCTGTTGAACTCAATAGGACTTCTGGATAGACATGCATAGGATTGTACTGTCTGAGCATCAGGGCCAAACATGTTCATGCAATGTGTTGTTTGATCCTGAGTTTGGCATTGGTTCTTGCTAACAATTTGAGTTAATAGTGGAGGTGCATGCACAGTGGTGCTCAATACATCAAGGGCTGTGGGTGGTGCAAGTGGCTAAGACACTGTGCCTGTTAACCAGCAGGCCAGGATTCGAGACCTGGGTCGGCCCCACAAGACAGGGTGAGCTCCTGTCCTTAGCCCAGCTCTGCAACGCAGCTGGATCCAATCATACTGGCTCTCCTTTCCATTGGACTAATTCAGTGGTGTGGAGAGGGGGGATTTGCTGCTTGGGTAACAGCCTATCCTCCATAACAATCTAACCCAGGTTTTCGTGCTTCGCATGCAGCATATGCAGTGCCGAGCACGATACCATAGTCTTCTAAGACTGACGGAGGCCTGCTTGCTCAATACATCAGGATTACTGCTGTGTTTTCAGTCTAGACCAGTCCAGTTAATATGTAACAACAATACAAATCAAAATATTTGCTGCTGAATGTGCACTACATTTACCTCCCCTACAAACTCTTTCGTTTTCACTAGTGTGTTTCTATCTTCTTCTTTTTAAAAACAACATGAAAAAGGCTGGAGCCTGCAAAAAAAAACAACCCTTTACTTAATGGATGACAAAACAAACAGGCTTATCCTCATTTGGTTCCAAACAGGATTTCCTGATTCAGCAAATGGTGGTCTGGGGAGGAAACCAGAGATGAAAACAGAAGAGCAAATTCAGAATAATCAGAAATTGGTGTGTGGAAAGGCAAACAAAAAATGCTAGACAACCTGACCATGGAGCATCCCCCTTGGACACAAAAAACTGGACCGGCCCTGACCTAAGGGAGGAACCCAATGTTTACAGAGGAGGGAAAGTGGGAGATGCTTTCAAATAGACATAGGAATTTAAATATCCATCAACATTTTGCAACAGGGGAAAAGAGGGATGCTTTGTTATGCGCTTATAATACCCTGAGAATTACAGCCAGGATCACTCCCTGAGCACTACCCATCTGTACTGTTACATACTATTTTTATTTACTGCACTGTGTATCAGTCTGTCTTCCAGTGATTTCCTAAGCAAGATGTTTTTCTGTTGTTTTTTAAAATTGATGTTGATGTTCTTGATGTTTTTAGTGGCTTTTCTGTTGATTATTGTGAGCTGCCTTGAACCCTCCAGGAAAAAGTTGGGTTACAAATATTCTATTCTATTATATGAATTAGTTAGGCTGCATTCCTAAACACACTTTCTTGGGAGTAAGAGTGCAATCCAGAGTAACTATGGGGAGTTCTTGCTCCGGTGTAAGAACAACTTACTCTGAATTACAATATGAATTTCCCATAGGTTTTCACTAGATGGTGCAGTAACTACAGGTACACATAATGTCTCTTACGTGCTCCCATAGTTACTCTGGATAGTAGGGTAAGAGACATTGAACACAATGGTGCTTACTTCTGAGTAGACAAGGCTAGGATTGCACTGTTAATCCATTTTAAGCGTTTCATTAAAAAATAAATTGTATAAAAATTGCTTAGACTGCAGACTTATTCACATTACTTGAACTAGTACTGAACCAGTATTACTGGTGCTAGTATTATATCCCACCTATTCCAAGCCAACGCAAGGTGGCTTATGAGTTTTGATCCTTTTGTCCTCACAACAACCCTGTGAGATAAGTGAGTCTGAGACTGACTGATTTAAGGTCACCCAGGAAATTTCATGGTGAAAAAAATTTTCATGGTGAAAAAAAGGGGGATTTGGATCCGGATCTTTCAGGACTCAGTCCAATCTCGTAACCACTACACTGGCTCAAAATAAATCAACTGTTCAAAGCAAGACAAAGCCTTTATTAGGATCAATCAAGGTAAGAAATTATCCAAAGAATAAACAAAAGAGAAGGGAAATTGGTTCATGTTATCAGTTTCCCAACAGTCTGAAGCTGGTGAAAACAAAGGATGATGTTTACAAGAATCTCATACAGACTTGAGCCAGTTTCTGAAGAGTGTGCGCTATTTCAGTACACATAAAGAACTGTTTAAATAAAGGAAGGAAGAAGAACACAATGGGGCTTACTTTTGAGTAGACATGGTTAGGATTGTGCCCTTAAACATACATTAGTTTTCCACAGGGCAAAATACTGGATTGGAGAATAGCTCAAATTAAAACATGTTTAAAACATTTGCTGTTTGCAGAGGCATTTATGAGCCAGGAAGTGAAAGGGAGCAATGCACTGGTATCTTGAGTTCATGAGGCTTGTGTTTACATGCATGTACACGAGAATTATCCACCACTTTACCAGAGAAAGGTGTGCAGGCGAGTCCTTGGTATCAACTGATTTGATTAACTATTGATACTGAGGTCCACTTTTAAATATCTTGTAACCAGGAAAAAAATCCAATTTCCTATCTTCATATATATATATATATATATATATATATATATATATATATATATATATATATATATATATATATATATATATATATATATATATAATTGAAAAGTCACTGACTGACTCCCTCACTGAAAAAGGATGCAATTCAGAGTAACTATGGGGAGTCCTTGCTCTGACGTATGAACAATTTACTCTGGATTGCAATATGAATTCCCCATAGGTTTTCACTAGGTGGTGCCGTAACTATGTCGACGTAAATCTCTCTTACGTGCTCCCGTAGTTACTCTGGATTGTAGGGCTAGAAACCTGTTTCTCATAGATTTTCACTAGGTGGTGCAATAACTACAGGTGCATGTAATGTCTCTTACATGCTCCCATAGTTACTCTGGATTGAAGGGTCACTGAATCATCAATGCCCAGCCAAAACCACTGGGCCTAGAGGCATGAAATTTGGGGAGAGTGTTCCTTCTGTGATGGAGGCACCCACTAAGAACTAGTTTTTGGAAATTCCCAGTGGAAGGGGGTGAAAAGGGGCACAACACATTTTCCTCCCTATGCTCTACATGAAGAATCCCTGACCGATCACTGTACTGCCCCAATCCCTGGATGTAGAAGCATGAACTTTTGGAAGGGTGTTTTACGCCTTTTCAGACCTGTAAGGGTTAAATTTCTCAACATCAGTTCTTGGTGGGTGTTGATGTCACAGAAGGAACACCCTCCCCAAATTTCATGCTTCTAGGTCCAGGGGTTGGGGCAGAGTGTCCCTCAGCCAGGAACTCTTCAATGGAAAGTATAGGGAGGAAATGCTTTGTGCCTCATTTCACCCCCTTCTGGTCAGAATTTCTGAAAACTGGTTTTTAGTGGGTGCCTCCACCACAGAAGGAACACCATCCCCAAATTTCATGCTTCTAGCCCAGCAGTTTTGGCTGGCTGCTGATGAATGAGTGAGTCAATGAGTGATTTTTCAGTTTTATATATATATCCAGCATGCGTGCGTGCATAGATAGATATAGATGCAGGCAATCAGAGACTGAAATTGCTTTATTATGCCACAGCACTGTTATCAGAAAAAGCAGTTCAGAGGTAAACTGCAGTTTACAGGCACCAATACAAGTCAATAAAACTAGTTCTCTGAAAACAGAGACTGAAAACTCAAGCGAAGACTCAAATGAAAATATTTTCCCAGGATTGGACTTTAGATGTGTTTCTGCAGGTGCATTATTTATATGAGTAGGGGTGCAATTCTAAGCAAGTCTACTCAGAAGTAACCCCATTCTGTTCTATAAGACTTACCCTACAATCCAGAGTAACTGGGCTTCTCATTTCACAGGAGCACGTAAGAGACATGTATGTTGGGGTCGTTACGGCACCACCTAGTGAAAACCTATGGGAAATTCATATTGCAATCCAAAGTAAATTGTCCTTATGTCAGACAGTAGTTACTCTGGATTGCGCCCTTACTCTCAGGAAAGTGTGTATAGAATTGCAGCCTAGACTGATTCACACAACAGACTGTCAAAAATATTATAGATCCTCCATGTGGTCAGAAGATTCAGGCCCCTTTCCTTGGGGCTGCAAATACAGATTGCTTTATCTTTCCTGTTAACCAGCAGGCCAGGGTTCGAGACTCGGGTTGGCCCCACAAGACAGGGTGATCTCCTCTCCTTAGCCCAGCTCTGCAACGCCAGCTGGATCCAATCGTATTGGCTCTGCCTTTCCATTGGTCTAATTCAGTGGTGTGGAGAGGGGGGATTTGCTGCTTGGGTAACAGCCTATCCTCCATAACAATCCAACCCAGGCTTTCATGCTTTGCATGCAGCGTATCCAGTGCCAAGCATGATACCATAGTCTTTCAAGACTGACGGAGGCCTGCTTTTTTATCTGTCCATGTGGTGATGCTGGGGCAAGGTGAGGGTGCAGGGAACACCTGGTGAAACACCTACTGCTTTTTTCCAAATTGCTTTTTTCCCCAAATTTCTTTTCTCCCCTTGCTAGTGACCCAGTGAATAACCTTTGCTCCATCACAGTAAGGCCAAGCAATGAGAAAACATCCTCAAAAGCTTTCCTCCAGGTTAATTCTCTCCATGGCAAATTCTCATAAATCTATGCTGTAGCCTGTGCAGATGCACTGAACCATGTCAGCTATTTTAAGCTCTTATGCCATGACACCCTGCAAAAGGTCTTCAGTTTGGGGAAAGTTTTATATTAGTTGGGCCATTGGGAAGTGGGAGCCCATGGCCAGCATTGCAGTGTACCTTATCAATTGTCAAAAAACTAATGAACCATTGCACCTTTCTCATTCCTAGGAAACAAGCAAGAGCCATTGACGTGGCTCAAAGATGACAGCAAATCTATAATGCAACCTATCTGTTTGATCGTGCAGACTTTCCTTAAAAATAGCAATGATTTCCCTTTGGGACCTATTGGGCTAGATCTGTAGGTCAAATTCCCAGGCAAGATGCAGTGGTAGTCACATTGGCGCCATTACATCGCCATGCATGGAGGTAAGTAGGATTGAGCTGTAATTTGGGAAACCCACTTTTAAATCCCCACTTAGCCATGAACTTCACAGTGCAATTGTGAGCCAATTGCCTCTCTGGACATCCTAACAGTCAGGCACATCCAAGGCAACAATGGAAACTCCACCAGTGGCTAAATTCTTCCACTACCAGAAAAACTCTGGACTTGGTAAAAAATAAATCTTGGGTGTAAATGATCTTGATGTTCTTTATCCATTTCTGTTTGTAGTGGAGAGAGAGAGAGAGAGAGAGAGAGAGAGAGAGAGAGAGAGAGTGCTGGATACTGACAACCACCTGACTTCAACCTATTGGACTTCGTAGGCATCAAGAATTTGCCTTGATGCCCTTTGTGTTGGATGCAATTAATTTTGGGGAAGCCTTCAGAGAATTAAGTGGCTTCCTGGTGCTCTCTTGACTCTGCCCCATAAGTTGCACTCTTCCTTTGATTAATATTGAAAACAAAGCCACCGGAAGGCTGGTCAATTATTTTCAGCCTTTGGCTCTCAGAATCAAATTAGAAAGTGCTATTAAGAGAATTACTGTTGCCGCATAAAAAGCAAAACATCATTCTCTGTTCACAATATCCCCCCTTTTGCACAGCTGATTCCCCTCAGATTCCTATAATGCAGTTAAGATTTAATTGATGACTTTATTTGCTTCTCATTTCAAAGTGAAAATAGCCAATAATGCAACAAAGAGAAATAATGTGCATGTATATTTATTTCATGAACTTTTATATATTTTATGTAGTTTTTATTATATATTCCCTCCTTGTAAGATGCCTTGCGTTCCGCACATGGGCCAAAGGCGGGATAGAAATTTACTAAATAAATTAATAAATAAGAAGAGTGAAGGAGATAAAAATGTGATCTGCTATTGAAGTGACTCCTAAGACCTGATTTAGAGGGAGCGTGGTCAACTTTTGAACCTTTCCCTATTGCTTGAGGGCGCAATCCAGAGTAACTACAAGGAGTCCTTGCTCTGGTGTAAGAACAATTTACTCTGGATTGCAATATGAATTTCCCATAGGTTTTCACTAGGTTTTCAACTACGGGTGCATGTAATGTCTCTTACATGCTCCTGTAGTTACTCTGGATTGTAGGGATAGTTGGGTCTCAACCATTGAAGGTGATTGAGTTTATCTTCCTGCCATTTAAAGCTTCACATCCCGATTTCTAAATATCAGCTCCTACTACAGCCTGTAGTAAATCAGGTAATTATATTTTGAGTTTCCATACTTCTAAGGGAGTATGTTCCACCACTGAAGTCTACCTGACAAGTGGAGCCCGTGATGGGGATCGTATATAACTGTGCATTATGTACCCAAGATCACCCCCTGTTGCATAAGTTAATGCAAGACAAAAAATTCAAAAAATGCTGAGATTCTTGTGTATTTACATTGTCATGCCCCAAGAAGTCAGGAACTCATGTTATCTTTCCTATTGTTGTTGGCTTAATTATATAGGCAGTTCTGAAAGCCAGGATTGTCCCAAATCCTCAGTAACAAAAAGGTGATGTTGGCTTCCAGTGACATCTTACAATTTGGGCAAACAAAACGTATATTAAAGAAAATTCTTTCTTTAGTTAGACAGCCTTTTGAGTGGTGATACTAGATAGGAGATAGTAAGAGCATGAATTTTTATTGGCCTCAAGATAAAAGATCCCATGACCTCTTGCTTAGCTTGTACAGCAGCATCAGATGCAACAAACATGCATTTTAAAAAAATCCAAGATGGCCAGGGTGACTGTATATCCTCTTTTTCCAAGATATATCCTCTTTTTCAGTCTTGTATCCTAGAAAAAAAAAATCTTCATTGTCCTCTTTTTCCTTGAGAACAGGCAGGCTGTAGCCTTCAATGTCATTAATAACTGTGCACATGTCTGTGCACTGGCCTAACTCTCCAGAGAGGCAACTTACAGTAGTTTTGTGACTTGTGCCAGCCAGGACTTGTTTTAGCCTATTGTTAAATAGGAGTTAAGATTGCACTGTATATGTAATAAATTATATGTAATACTTTTTAATGTAATAATAAATTATATAGTGTTTAATCACATGGAAAGCTATATATATATATATATATATATATATATATATATATATATATATATATTCAGCTTTTATTTTGTCATGTCCTAAGGTTTTTGTGTGTGTCCTACATTTGGGGATGACAACATTGTCCTCTTTTGTGGTTATCACAAATTGTCACCTTGAAGAAGGTGGTATCCTTCTTCAGAATGGCAAGGTATATAAAATGTACAATGGGGAATATTAATGAGAAACAGTGCAGACCAGTGGGAAGATTACACTGATTAATACACTGTTCAAGACTAGAGAGTTATTGAGAAGGGTCATTGTGGCCCCTTAAAAATTAATAAGTTGAAGTTGAATTTTATATTCGTTCTGGAATGTCTACCTTACAAAAAATAAAAATCGAAGCAGTTCCTACTTCCAGTCAAATACAACATTTGTACAAAGCAATGTTGACCCACTTCATATCTCCAGAAAAGTCCTATATAGTGGGCTTCATCTTCAGCCCACATCTAGCATCCTGTCTCAGTATCGTCAAAACTGCCTGCACGGTTTCTGACACCCCCTTCACCACAAGCATCTGGCCCACTCCTGGGTTGGCAGGCTCTGATGATGATCTCATTCAGCAAGACAAAGAGATTCTTCATCTGAAGATGACCTTCTTCTCCTTAATAATTAGCTTCCATTAATGAAATATCAACCAAGATCTTCACCAGCAAGGAATGCAGAACAAGAAACTGCCATAGGGGAAACTTATATAGCTGAATAGCTATGTATAATAGAATAGCTGCCCATAAAAGAAGTTGGCAATCCTGCTTTAAGGAAGAAAACTATTTAAGTCCTATATTTCAAATTGTTAACTGTTTTTGTTCCAGTCTAGTAATCTAGCAAACACTAGGGCTGCAATCCTAAAGACACTTTCCTGGGAGTAAGACCCATTGAATATAATGGGGCTTACTTTTGAGTAGACATGGTTAGGATTGCAGCCTAAGTTTTGTAGGAATCCTTCATACAGAATGCAAGTGGCTCCCACCTCTCTCCTTCCTAGCTATTCTAGAGAGCATATGCCTCTGCAAAAATGTTGTACTTTGCACCCCCTCTAGCTACACAACTGTTTCTGTCCATGCTGCACCTGATCACACCCCATAGACATTCATGCAGAGCTGTAAGAGGTACCCATATACCATACATTCTGATCTGATTATATTTCCTGAGTCAGCAAGCAGAAGATCGTTTGTGTGAATTTCCTTCACTGGGCTGGAATGACTGGTTTGTATTATGGTTTGGTTTTTCATGAATGAGTCTTGAACAAATTTAGGGTTTGTGCATTCTCTGCTCCCTCCCTTCCTGATTTAAGTCAACCTATAATTTCTAATTACACTCAGACTGCTAAACTAAGGTTTCTGTTTGTCCTGCAAACCAGGACTGGAAACTTGACTCCCTAATACAATCTTGTAGCACCTTAAAGAGCAACATACTTATTTCAGCATAAGTTTTGATGGATACCTATCAGAAACATAAAGTGCTACCCTTCATAATAAGGCATCAATATAGAATACCATTATAGAATGCCTTCCAGTTGCTAAGATTTAAGAGAGGTTTACTATGTAGAGAACAGCAGCAGTTTATTTTTTACCCACACTTGTGGGTCAGGACACTATTGGTGTTGGGTTTGGGGCAACTTCTTAAAGTTTGTGCAAGAAAGGGCTTGAATTCAATCAAATAATGGTACTGTTATTATTAATAGGTGAGTTCTTGATAAATCCTCAACAGCCTCTTCTCACTGTCTTGCACTGCATCCTCTAGGGCCAGTCCTGCTCAGGTGTTACCTTACAGGGTTGTTGTGAAGACACAAGGGGGAAATAGGGCAGGAGTGGGTCTGCATGAAGTCTTGGCAGGGGGTGGGATTGGTAATGGATTTTCAGTCTCATTTTTGATCGATTAGGGTCATGGCATGAAAAGCGTTGGAAGACCATTTGTCTAGAGTTAATATGTTTTTGATATTGATTAAAAATCAGTTTGTAAATTATCTACAATCAGAAAAATAACGTTTGCAGTATGCAAAGCATTTCTAATCAATAGGGTGAAACAAGAGCAACAAGAGATCAAGTTCCAGAGTACACTGACACACTGAAAATAAATAGCTGGGACCAAGTGGCATCCAGCCAAGATATAGCACTTTTAAAGAAGGCAAATTCAATGCTACGGGGTCATCAGAAAAGGGTTTGAGAATTTTTAATAATAGGCAGTGTTAGATGTATACAGTATTTTAAAGTGATCCAGAAATTACAGGCAGGTCATGTTTGCTGCAAGTAAATTGATGGAAAGTATAATTAAATATAAAATCAAGCATAAATGATGAGCTTCATTGAAGGACAATCTGCATGGTTTCTGTAAAGGTGAATTCTGCCTCACTAACCTTCTAGAGTCATCAGATATGTGGATAGAGGCATAACTTAGCATTGCTTGCTGAGACTTTCATAATTTTTTCATAAATGCTGCAATCCTAAAGATACTTTCCTGGGAGTAAGACACATTGAGCATAATGGGACTTACTTCTGAGAAGGCATGGTTAGGATAGCAGCCATAGTATGTCCCCTTTTTTTGATTGACAGCTGGTTCAAGAATTGGAGAGTGAAGGAATAAAAGGGAAATTTTCTCACAGTGTAGAGAAGTAAGACATGGATCTTCTTGACCCCAAGCGTCTGTAATGATACACATGCTTTTGAACTCTTCTTAAGTTCTGAATTTGTGGGGAAAGCTCATAGTCTTCCTATAGGCAGGTGACAGGATACTGTGGGATGCTAGATTACATGGGTCCAGTCACATTGGGGAGTGTTGGCCACATCAAGTGACACACACTGGGGAAAGTGACACCATTACCGAAAATTTATAAAATCTTAGAATTTTTGAATAATACCATTATGTTATACATCAATCAATACATAATTTAACGCAGAATGCAGTAAAACAAACCAGTTTGAAATATCACTATTGCATCAAATGTTATAGCCAAAAAGCAATTTCTTCATTGCCATCCATCATTGGGGTGCAACCCTTCTGCACTGGGTGACACAAACCCTAGTGATGCCACTGCATGGTTCTTTGGCCTGATCCAGCAGGGCGTTTCCTGGTAAAAGCCTTTTAGCTAAACAGAAGGGTGGTTTGTTGTGTTCTCAGCTCTGTGTTGGCACCAAATTGCAGCAGAGACAAAAGTGAAACTAACTCAGGAATTGAAAGCTAAATCTGTTTAAGTTGTTTTGCTTAATGAAGGAGGCATCCTGAATTGGTGGAAATGAGCTACACCCTCATTGTTTGCTGAGACTTGCCAACTGATCACAAAAAAGTCAAATCCAAAACCAAAGCTAAAGCTAAAGTCAGTTTTTTAAGCCAAACCAAGCATGACAGGAAGCCATGTGCGGTTTATTCACGTGTTGGCCTTGTTGACATACAATAGGGGTAGTCAGGGGTGGGAATCAATTCTCTTTTCTGCATGAAGAGGAATAAAGTTAGTGCTGTTGAGTTTGATTATGTGGTTCCATTCAGTTTGGAAATCGCTTCCCACAGAAACGGGGGATCGCATTGTCCAAATGGAGTCATAACTATTCTTTTATTTTTCATATTTTTTATACCATGCTTCCTCTGAGGAGCTCAGGGTGGTGCACATGGTTTGTCTACTCCTTATGTCTTCACAACAACCCTGTGAGGTAGGTGAGGACTAGAAAAGAGGACTAGAAAAAGATTCCTGCCTGAAAGCTTGAAGAGGCCACCAGCCCAAAGGGTTGCCATACATCCTGGAAAACTGGGACTGTTAGGGTTTACAGGGATTGCATTCACATAGTGGCAAGTTTGACCGTGGGACCTGTCACTGTTTTGAGGAAGTGAATTATAGCAGCCCTACATGTAACCAACATGGTGTACAGTTAGATGCATCTCTTGTCCTGTTGTAGGAGGCAGTATTTTTCTATTCCAGCATCCATCATTATAATAGTCACTGGGGCTGCAATCCTAACGTAGGCCATCACAACTCATTAGTCTTCCTGTCCCCATGTTAATGTAGGGAGGCATGCGCATGTGTGTGCATTGGCCTAACCGTCCCCTAGAAGTGGCACAGAAGTGTCTAAAGGCACTTTCTGAAATCCCCAAACCAGCAAACAATGGATGCCAGGTTTAGGGTGACCTAACTGGAGGTTAGGATTGCAGCCCAGTTGACCTTAAAAAGCTCTCAGGCCCAAGCATGATGTTACACAGGACAGCAGTTGCATGTTAGAGTACCTTCACTTTTAGTTTTTTAGGAAAAACTACTCCAGAGGAGATGACTGTGAGCTTAGGAATGGAACAGGTTGGAGACAACAAGAGGTGTAACTAGGGTGAAGCCTGACCTTCCTTGGGTGCTACTTCAAAAGTGGGTACATGACGGCTGCTCAGGTTCCACTCTAGACACAAAGGAAGTGCTAATGGCTTTGCACCTCCTGTTCCTTCTCCTTCAAAGGGGAGTTTCCACAAGAAAAGGAATGAGAAGCACCTCTCCTCTGAGGAGAACCCAGACATGATAAAGTGGAGCAATGCAACTTCTGGGTTTTCCTCAGAAGAGGGGCACTGAGGAAGAGCACTGTGAGGAGCACTGGGTTCTCCTCAGAACAGGAACACTGGTGGCTTTGTTCATTCATTTCTTCCCTTTGAAGACTTACCTTCAAGGGGGGTCCCCCTTCAAGGAGAAGGAGCTCCTTTGCAAGAAAGGGGATCTGAAGCCACCACAGTGAGCACCCCCTCCTCCACAAATAATCCAGAAGGTGATGGGTGCAATCCTATCTACTCAGAAGTAAGTCCCGATATATTCAGTGGAGCTTAATCCCAGGAAATTATTTTTAGGATTGCAACCTATGTCACTTGATGTTGTGACGTGACAGTGTGCTAGGCCTCTGGAGACAGCAGCAACATCTAAACGTGCTGACCATATTCTGTTCAAAACATCACAACCACTTTCTTTACAGTGTACTCAGTGATACCAAATATCTCATGTTTTTATCACCAAGAGTTTAAAAAAATGGAAACATGATTTTGATGAGAAAATTCTTTCTGCAACCTAGCCAGAAATTGCAGTGATTTGAACTATGTAAACATATGATGGAATATTAACAACAACGGACATGTTTGATTAACTTAAGGACAACCTACCTTTGACTGAACTAGGAACCGAGGTGCATATGCAACCATTGCCAAGATGTGCTTTTCTGGAAATATTTTATGTCTGCAAGACCAAAAAGTATGTATTTGCATGAATAAAAACAAACATATTGCCTGATCAGAAAGGGAGTACAATAGTTTCTTCTGACCATGCCAAGAATATGAAGTTATTTCAAAGTATCTTAGACAGAAAGCTTATAATAGTACCTTCCCCTCTTGGAATTTCCCAAACAGAAAACAAACCTACACAGCAGGTTAAACAAAGTCCAAAGGGTGGTTGCAATAAATAAGGCTCAGTTCTCTATTTTTCTTATCCACCCTCTGAAGGTTATACCTAACAATGTTCCACGCTTCAGTGGTGTAGCTAGAGGTGGTGCAAAGCACTAAGTTTCGGAGGTAGCCGCATGATTATATGAACCTTGATGCTATCCTGAGCTACCTACAAAACTTAGTTGGTACCTTTGCACCTCCCCAACTATACCACTGCCAGACGTCTCTTTGATATGTAGACGTTAGGCCGTATACCTTTGGCTATCTTTGATCAATATAGCACTGTCATGAAAGTGGTTGCAAACCACTGTGTTTACTGTGGAGCTTGTTTGAAAGTTCTCAGCCACAGTTGTTGACGCCATTGTGGCTCTTCATTGTTTAGATCTCATTTAGAAAGACCATCTGTTGCATACTATTTCTCTAGAACCCTGAGATCAAAAGGCTTTTTAACATTTCTATTGTGAGGGTTCCCAACTTTTTAATTCCCCCCCCCAGCTGTGTCTTGAATTACTATTTGGTCTGCAGCAACTGGTTTGTGTTAGTATTTGCTTGCCAGAAAAGCTCGACCTATTGAATTCTGTAGCTTAAGCCCCATAAAAAAATTTGACTTTTTCCCTTCCTTATCAGCTGGCTACTTTTTTAACTAGCAGATTATTTTGTATTTGGGAGTTGCAAACTGTACATTGTTCCATAAAACTAGTCCATTTTTGCTGTTTAGTTAAACCAAACTGTAATCAAGTGCGTTCTCTGTATTTTCTGTAGAGAAACACAGAGCAAGAGAGCAATTGTAAGGAATGCCAACTGCTGCCATTAGAAGAGTTGTTAAACTGGCCAATAGTTTTGTAGGATTAAAAGCAGGCCTCCGTCAGTCTTGAAAGACTATGGTATCGTGCTCTGCACTGCATCGTACGTTTCATGCGTAGCACAAAAGCCTGGGTTGGATTGTTATGGAGGATAGGCTGTTACCCAAGCAGCAAATCCCCCCTCTCCACACCACTGAATTAGTCCAATGGAAATGCAGAGCCAATACGATTGGGTCCAGCGGGCATCGCAAAGCTGGGCTAAGGACAGGAGCTCACCCTGTCTTGTGGGGCCGATCCGGGTCTCAAAATCTGGCCTGCTGGTTAACAGGCACAGCGTCTTAACCGCTTGTGACACCCACAGCCCAGTTTTGTAGGATTGTTGAACATAAAATATCTCTTAAGTTACAGGCCTGTGCAAGTTCACCTGGGAATGAACTCCATTAACCTCAGTAGGATTTATGAGAAAGTGCATGCGTGATTCACTTGTTAGATCCAGTTGCGGTTAGCCTTGCTTATAAAGCATTCTTTACAAAACTTAGAATCATAGAATCCTAAAGTTGGAAGGGAACCAGTAGGTCATCTAGTCCAACCCACTGCCTGCAGCAGGAAATCCTCCTAGAGCATCTTCAACAGGTGCTCGTTGCAAGGGATTTATCAGAAGCTCTCCAATCCAAATATTGCAGGCTTTTCAAGAGACATGCTGTCTATTCTCCATCTTTTGAAATCTGCAACAAGCATATTGGGGGTACTCAGATTTGGAACCTTGCAGCTTTGTAAATGGAGTGGATGAGTGACTACATTCAAATCCCATCCTAGTTGGGGAAAAAAACCAAAGTTCTTATCCAAATAGTGTCATACCATGGTCTTGGAGGGCCTCTCTGGGAAAGGGGTTGCATTTTGCAGTCCTGCCCCCGCCCCCCCTCATGGAAGGCACAGGGGCCGAATTCATCTGATCCATCAAATCTGCCACATTACACTTGGTTTAAAAATATGGATCAATTTCCACAAATTCCAGAATGAAACTACAAAAAGTGACACAAGAAGTTTTTGTGGGCAGGGTGACCATATGATAACTGAAAAAAGAGAACAGCCCCCCAAAATGTAGGACATCAAAGAAAAATGTAGAGCATGACAAAATAAAAGCTAAAAATGCTCACCTATACTACACTGCTTTAATGTGGTTAATTTAAATACTATCTTAAATATTATATTATGATTAAATTTGAAACAATTACATATAATTTATTACATACTAGTGAAAAGGGTACCCACATTGCGGGAGTAACATTTCCCCATATGCCATTCCCCCACGGCGCATCAACACCCCATGAGCATCAACATCCCCTGTGCATCAACACCCCCTGTGCATAAACACCCCATGCACAACATCCCCCCATGCGCAACATCCTCAATGCGCAGCACTCCCCCATGCGCAACTTTTCCCCATGCACAACTTCCCCATGCACAACTTCTTCCCATGCACAACTTCCCCCATGTGCAACTTCCACCCATGTGCATCATCCCCCCATGCGCAACTTTCCTCCATGTGCAACTTCCACCCATGTGCGTCATCCCCCCATGCACAACTTTCCTCCATGTGCAACTTCCCCCATGTGAATCATCCCCATATGCGCATCCCCATATGCGCACAGAGTGGGTGGAAGTTCTATCAAACCCTTATTCCTCTGCTATATTCCCAATGGATATTATATATTTTATTTTCTCTGTAAACCGTTTGTGAAATTAAAAAAAAGTTATATATAATTACTGCTGATTGATTGAATGTTTATTCCTCCCTCCCTCCTTCCAATGTCTTCTCTTTTGCTTTTGCTTTGGGAGAAATGCTGACCCTGTGCTGCTGTTCGGATCCCAATCCCTATGTGGCTGTTATTAAAAGAAAACACTTTTAGCATCATGTGAAGTTTGGCTCTCAGTCTTTCCTAGATCTACTGCCCTGTTGGTGTCTCATAACAGAGAAGTATTTTGAGGTTGAGGTCAACTCTGTACAGTATTATCTATGAACTCACTATATTTTTAGAACTGAAAACATTCCATTTCACAACTTCAGCAGCTAAATTTATGAAACGTGGTTGTTGTTTTCAGGTGTTGTCGCCACCTGCTGGTGTTTGCATTTCATTTCCACCACTCTGGATAACTATTATACATTTCCCTGGACTCTTTATGCACCAGGCAAAGATATACAGTGGTGCCTCGCTTAACAAGCGTTTCACATAACAAGTATAAATTTCCAAGAAATCTTGCTTCACATAACACGTTTCACTTCACTTAACAAGCAAATGTGCTATGGGCACGCGTGCTATGCAGCCCTGACACTCCACGCAGAAGCTCTTTAAAAGGACTGCCTGCCAGCGCTGCTGCCTCTAACTGCCCCCAACTTGCCCAACTTGGGGGCAGTTGCCCAGAGATGCCAGAGGCAGCTGCCCCTAATTGCCTCCAAGTGCCTTCACTGACCACCTTGAACCTCCAGCAGCAGCCCAGGTAAGCCTCCCAGGATTGCAGTCTTTGATTGCAGTGTCCTAACTATGTCTACTCAGAAGTAAGTCCCATTGTGTTAAATGGGGCTTACTCACAGGAAAGTGTCTTTGATTGCAGCCTCTTAACCATGTCTACCCAGAACATGTCTCCCAGGAAAGTGTCTTTAGGATTGCAGCCTAAGTAGACTTCATAGGATCATGCACATTGAATGCATGTTTTGAATTCAGTTACAGTGTTTTGTCATCATTTTTACATCCAGTTAATATTTTTATATGAATATTTTGGGGGTTGTGGAACCAATCATCTGAGTTTCCATTATTTTCTGTGGGAGAATCCGCTTCACTTAAAGAGTGTTTCACTTAAAGAGCATGCCTCCGGAATGAATTAAGCTCTTTATGTGAGGCACCACTGTAATTCTAATAAAGGTAAAGGTGTCCCCAGCAGATTGCTTTGGTAGTTGTGACCAACTCTAGGGAGCGGTGCTCATCCCTGATATAAGGCCATAGAGCCAGTGTTGTCCAAAGACACATCCATAGTCATGTGGCTGGCATGGCTAACCACCAAAGTGCATGGAATGCTGTTATCTTCCTGCTAAAGTGGTATCTGTTTAATCTATTTGCATTTCCATGCTTTTGAACTGCTAGGAGCTGAGCAAGAGATGGGATCTCACTCCATCTGTAATTGTAATATCATTTTGAATAAGCGTTTTATTTTCCTGAATCAGACATAACAGTGTGACCCAGAGAGGCCAGGGTACTGTCTGGGACAATTATATCTTCATTGGGATAATTATAGCTTCATTGCTGTCTAAACGAACACCCTGTTTATGACATTTTCAGAAGAAGGCGAGTAGATGGTCTTTGTTATTTCAAACCCAGCCTGAAAACTATGCAAATACTTTAACGTCTTGTACAAACAACAGGGAGAATTCATGAAAATGACATCCAGATTTAATCCAGTTACCGGAAGTAAGTCCTACTGAAGTGCATAAATCTGTTTAAGGAGGGGCTGTGTTGCTCTCATTGTCAGCTTACTGGGTAATCCAACACCAGGAGCTTCTGCATATCCTATTTTCATGTCATACGAAGCTATTAGAAATTGAGTCAGACCATTGACGTATCCAGGCCATTACTGTCTATCTTGGCTGGCCAATGGACTCAGGCAGGGTCTCTTTCCTTACTCAGACTGCAATCCTACCCAGAGTTTCCTGAGAGTATGCTCCATTGACCAGAAGTGGACTTACTTCTGAGCAGACAGGCGTAGGATCTCTCTGTGATACTGGACCCTTTTGCCCAGACTGTACTGCAGGACATTGGGGTCCCACTGATGGTGCCACAGATTATGCCATTAATGTGTCACAGGAGTTTAAGGGAAGACTATTTATTTGTAGGGCCAAAAATCTGGTGGTGTGCCTGGAGAATTTGTCAATGAGGTGTGTGTGTGTGTGCGTGTGCTTAGATAGAAGTAGACAACCTCAAAATGCCAGATGCAGGGATGGCACCAGTGATGGGATTCAAAGAAATTAACATCCGGTTCTATGCCCATCTGGCAGCCACTTTTAAATGGCTATTTTTAAACTTTATATGTCCTATCTCTCGTTATCAACCGGTTCTATTGAGTAGGTGCGAACCTGCTGGAGCTTACCACTGGATGGCACCTGGATGCAGGTGTCTTATGTGCTCTTTGAGGCATCTGGTGGGCCACTTTGAGCACAATCCTAACCATGTCTACTCAAAAGTAAGCCCTATTGTGTTCAATTGATCTTATTCCCAGGAAACTGTCTTTAGGGTTGCAGCCTTAGAGATACTGGAAGCTGGATTAGATGGGCCTTTGGCCTGACCCACTGGACGCTCTTCTTATATTCTTATCCCTGGGAGAACCTCCTTTTGTCATGGTGGGCAAAGATAAAAGGAAAATGATTTTTTTTAAAAAATGATTATGAAGTCAGGCTAGACAAACACATTTGATCTGTTTATTGACTTTTCCTTTACTCAGTCTTCAACACACCTACGTCATGCATCTTAATTAAATATTGGGAGATCTTTTCCCTTGTACAGAAAATACAAGGGCAGATAGAGCCAAGGTGAAATAGCTTACAGTGTATGTTTTGGTTGCAGAAAAAAAAACATTGAAAATTAAAATGTCATAGAAAAAGTCATATGATGTCATCCCAGATTAGATATCTGTGGACTATAGTCTTTAAGGTTATCAATTTGGTCACTTTTGGCAAGTATATATTTTCTGATGCAAGAATAGTCAAAATTTACAATCAATTACAATGGCTTCTTATGCTATTCTTGTCTAGCAATGGTAGGCTTAGGGTGCAATCCTAACATAGGCCAGCACAACTCATTGGTCTTCCCGTTCCCATGAAGATGTAGTGAGACAAGCACATGTCTGTGCACTGGCCTGACTCTCCCTTACAAGTGACACAGAAGTGTCATGCAGCACTGTTGTGACATCCCCAGGTCAGCACAGGACTTATGCCAGGGCTTAGCTCAGCCAAAGTGGAGGTTAACGTTGCAGCCTATGTGTATTGGCTATATGTATAGGCCAGTGCTATTTTTCTGGAAAATAGATGCCAGTACTCACTTGCCGGGACTCATAGGTATTCATAAACCAGAGTTTATGGCAACCTAACCAGAGATTAGGATTGCAGCCCAAGAGTCAAATTGCCTTTGCCTACCACTTTTAACCTCTGTAAGTGTTAAGGAATCAAGGGCAACCACATGTCCTCTTTTTAGCCTTGTGTGCTGTAAAAATCTCATTTCCTTGTGAGCAGGCAGCAAGTAGCTTTCTTGTAGTTAATACATTTTATGGAAAAATTACACAAAATAGTTTTTAATTTTAAAATAAGAACTATGGTGTTTAAAATAACCATAGGAAAGCAATATATATGTTTTTAGATTTTATTTTGATATGTCCTATGATTTTCTTGGGTGTTTTCATTTTAAATGGGCCTTGTCCGTTATTGTGATTATGATAAATGATCACCATGAAGGAATCCTGAACCTGGATCTTTCTGGTATAAGTCCATCTCCCCACTATCCTGGTTACAATATCACCTTGCTGTATCCAACCTCATCCAAAACAACAACCATATGCAAAGAAATCTAGTTCTTTATAGAGAGAAACTAAAAGTGAAGGGGCAGGATACAGAGAGGAACTAAATGTTAAGGGGGCAGGATGTGTGCATGCAAAAATACATGTGAATCTACATGAAAACTAAGGGCACACTCAATACACACGTCATAAAGAAACATTTATTGCACAGTATACAAGTTTGGCTGCTAAAAAAGAATGGAGTTTATGAGACCAACACCTTTGATCAAGAGAAATATGGTTCAGGCTACGGTCCCAAATATACTTTCTAGGGTGTAAGCAAGACCCCATTATCAGCACACTCAGGCAAAGATAGGGGCCCAGCCAGCCTCGCTTCCGAAGAAATACACATTGAGTTGCATTGGCAGAGAGCCAATGACCGTATCTGGTCATGGCCAGAGAGTTTGGCTATGATCAGATATGTGCAGCACATCTGAGAGCAGCCTTTATAAAGGAAGAGCCCAAGGGGTGTGATTACTTTTCGGTGCGGATGAAAAGTATACCTTTTTATACTACCAGAAAGTTTCAAAACACCAGCACAAAAGGATTAACTACAAAATACAGAGGAAGAACTTGATACATTCATTGAGTCACAGTGTCATGATTAAAGCATGAGGACAGAAGCAAACATAAAACACCCTACAGTTATCTAGAGGAGGCTACCATCTCCTATGATGATCTTGCATTGATCTTAGGGGCAAAAACAGTGGATTAAGGATTATAAAAGCATCATGGTATTCTTTTGAAAAAGAGGGGGAGAAGGAGAGTAAGGACACCATTCAGTTTTGAAGTTCAGTCTGGTCTGAATTTTGTACAGGATGCGTTGCTGAGGATCCTCTTGCACTGATGAAGGAAATTACCCCGAAAGTAATTCACAGCAATGGATCCTCCTGTACTGTTATGTTGGGATGCAAATTTGTAATCAATCAAGATGAACTTCCTTTGGAATCTCTCTCTGCAATTCAATTTGGGAGAGATAGTAGGAAGTCCTTCACACAGCACATCATTAAACACAAGGACTTTGTGGCTATGCCGTGGGGTGATGTTTACATCACCCCATTTATTTGGCTTTTAAAAGAGAATGGACACATTCATGCCTATGTGCCACCTCCAATTTCAGACGCTGTTAATGCATACTACCAATGACAGTATACATCAGAATACCGATGACTTCCAATAGAGAACTTTTGCTTGTTTCCCCTGGGCATTGACTTCCAGCTGCTTGCCCACTATAGGCTAGATTGGATTTGTTCAGTTACGCTATCACAATATCTTCCATTGCAAAAGCAAGGTCATCCAGGTTGCTGGATAACTAGTTGTGCAGGCTTGGTGGGTTTGTCCCCTTTCCTCATTTCAGATATGATTCAACTAAGGCATTTAAATTGTAACAGGCCCGGCAGAGAATTTGATCAACATAAAATAGAATAATAAATTATTACAAGTGTGGAATGGCAATAATTAGTACAGTACATGTAGTCAACAAGGAAACATCTCACTTCTAAATACATTTATTCAGTTGTTGTCCTAAAAGGCTGTGGCAGAATTAAGAGGCAGAATTATCTATACCATGTCAAACTGCAGGTGGAGAAAAACAAATCACATTTATTAAAGAGTGTATATATAATGAAATTACCTAGTGCAGTGGTAGTCAAATTCAGTGGTCATGCCACTTGCTCATGTAAAGCTTCTACCATTCCTTTAAGGTTTGGGGGGGGGAGGAGGGAGACACAGCAATGCAGCCCCCAATAATTGTTACCATGGTATTTAATTGCCTTTGTATCACATGAAAATAGTTAATTAGTTTCTTGGAACCAAATGATCCAATTCATTGCTCGTTAAACAAGACATTGCTTATTAACCAAGTCAAAATTGCTTAGAAATTTTTGCTCTTTTTTCAAAAAACTTGTAAAGTGTGGAATGGTATTCCACTTTGAGGTGCATTCAAGTACTTCCTTTTTTGTCTTCACAACAAACCTGTGAAGTAAGTAATTGTTTTACAGACAATGTTGGAGGTGCTTTGGAATGATCATGTGTGAACATTCCAAAGTCTCTTGGTGGTTTCATGGACCTTCTAGAGCCAGAAGGAAAGTTAAGTGAAAGATAACTAGTGAAAGTTAAGTGAAAGCACCTCTCTCTACCCCATAGTGACATGAACTGGGAACTGTGTCACTGCCACAACCTCTCCCCACAAAGATTTACTTAAGGAATAAATCTCCTGCCTACTGATTTGAGTACCACTGATCTACTGCATCAAATTTCTACTTTTGGGGAGATGGTTTGGGGTTAAAATGCTTATTCTGTCATCCTCCTGCTTGCCATGAATTTTTGTCCCCAAAAGGTATTCAGAAGTGACATCTTCCTCCATTTCCATCCTTCTGCCACATTTATAGTCCAGGGCTTCATTTCCTTGTTAAGGATCAGCATTCACAATTGTGTTGAGACTTTTTCCTGACAACACTGTGACATACAAAGAAAACCAAACCGGACATCAGTGACACATGCTATGCTCTATAACCCCAATGAAGTCTGAAATGGATGGCACAAAAGGTGTACGTATTATTTTGAAGTTCTAAAGGAAGAAGACACTTTTCTTCATAAATTTTCACTAAGCCACTTAATATAGCTGTCCCGGGTGCGAATTCCTGCTGAGAACATGGTAGGCCAAACGGTAAAGATCATGCAGCCGTGGAAACAGTCTTCAAAGTGGTCGACAGTCACCTCCACCCCGGCTTTCTCTAGCCTTTTGGCATACATTAACCCATCATCTCTGAGAACATCAATCTCACAAGTCAAGATGTAAGTCTTTGGTTGTAGGTAGAGAACAGCTTTCTCAGCCAGCAGCGGGGCTGCGCGGGTGTCAAACAATGCGGGTATATCTCGGATTATTTCCGTTGTCCCAACTGTGTGTACTACAGGTTTATAGCTCTTTCTGAATCTCGACGGAAGGAGAAAAGTCCAGTCTACCATTTCTCTGAAAGGACTGGCCTCATTCACATCAAGGGCAGTGTGATTGTTGATGACCATGGATGGGGCAAAACCGAAGCTCCTGTTGAAGTAGTTGAGCCAGAATTCCACCATGACAAAGCGTGGTAGGACTGGAGTGATATCATTTTGTTGGTATGAGGGGGTGTTAAAGTCAAACGTCTGGAGGACAGGATAAATTAAAGCCTGCAGTTTAAATCTGTTTGTCACATTCTCATCTTGACTCAGCTGTAGAAAAAAGGCAGACAATGGAGCATAATTTAGATGTTGTAGAGTACTTACTAACTCATCTGTTAAAAGACAAACCAGGAAAAGACTGTTTTAATTTATCTCCTAGCCTCCTCCCCCACACAAGTTGGAGGAAATAAAAAGTCGGTTTTCTCAAGATGAAATTCCAGGTAGTGTCTATTTCTTCCTGTAAATTATTCATTTACATTCAAGATGAGCATTCACAGGACTGCAGTCAAACAGACCCTCCTCTTATTTCAATGAACTTCACAGGCAACCTGGGAGGGAAGTTTGGCTCCTTATGCAGTGCCACTTTTATATGTGTTTTGAAACCTTTCTCAAGAGTGCTGCTGCTTGTAAAAAGGGACATATCCTACAATCCAGAGTAACTACGGGAGCACATAAGATACATTATGTGCACCCGTAGTTACTGCACCACCTAGTGAAAACCTATGGGAAATTCATATTGGAATCCAGAGTAAATTGTTCTTACACCGGAGCAAGGACTCCCCATAGTTACTCTGGATTGCGCCCATAAGCTCCAAGCAAAAGTTTATTGGGGCACTTAGAGATCAGCTGCCAAAACCAGATATCTGGCCAGATATTAGCGGCAGGGCCACTGAGTGGCATGGGAGGAGCATCAGAGTACCACTTATTAGTCCATTCAAGTCACTATGATGGAGTTAGATGTGTTGCAGCATTGCCCAGTTTGGGATTCTAAGGTGCAGGACAATCCCGGCATTAGCTCTTACACTAGAGGAGTAAAATGTTCACTCTTACAGTAGAGGACTAAAAATGTTTACAATTTGCTTGTAGGAACTCCACAGCATGTAGGAAGGGACTTACAGATCTTTGAGTACCAACGTCTGAGCCAATTCATGGTATCTTCAAATACAACATCCCTGATAGCTTTTGTTGTTTTCCTGAACTGAAGCCAAGACATTCTGCACTCTTTAGAATTGGCATATTATCCCTGTATCCAGTGCTTAAGGGACTGGGGAAGGAAAGTGGGGGCCTTTAATGCAATCCATAAGCATCACCTGACGTTTGCCCCATTTTGGGGAAATGTGCCCTACTCCCATAGCCTTAAAAAACAGCTAAGGGGAAAAAAACTGAGCATTGCCTATACCCAAGGAACAGTTTCTACCTCTTGGCACACAGCAGCAGCTAAATTTCCTCCTGCACTGTCCCCAGAAATTGCGACTCTGTTGGGATCCACTGAATACTGAGCAAGAACATCAGGGAGCATGAAGTATTTTGCAGCACGAAGGACATCATTGAATGGCTCAGGGAAATGGACATCTGGCACCAACCTGTACCTGCAAAGAAGAGAGACATTTCTGTAAAAGAAGGCATCACACACAGAGAGGTGGAATAGAATCAGATCAGGTTTAGGACTGTATTTCCCATAGAGACATTCAAGGTACAGAGTTAAATTTTATGGCTTGACCCAAAGACACTTGGGAGGTGTACATACAGAATATCTTGCTGGAGTTGCCTACCTCCCTGTAGTGCTCTGCTAAAGCTTCAAGGATACTTTCACATGTAGGATTCTTTAGCATGAGTTCAAGGATACTTAAATATGAGATCAGCAACAGCAGAGACTTACTAAAGAGACTTTATGCTACCATTAGTCATTCCCTGCAGCGTGTAAAGAGAGCTACTGAGATTTTCTAGGATGAAGTGGACAGAGATAAACACACAAAATTTAAGATAGTTTTATGATACCCTAAACCCCTAAGGTTATCTGAATCAGTGTGCCTGAATTGTATAAGAAACATAAATTTTTGTCTTACAGCATTGGGTAAAATATTGGTCATTAAACCAAGAACCAGCAGGGGGTATCCACTGCATTAAATCTGATCACATTGAGGTCATGCCTTCCCTCTCCAGAAAAATAAATTCCAAGGGTCTCCTTGCAAAACATTTCACAAGATAACCTTAGACCAAGAATTGCTGTTGCTACAAAAAACATGATCAGTGCAATTCTTCTTAGTCACTCAGCCTTTGTCCCATTTCATTCAAAAAACAATAACTAGCACTTTCACACTGAAACTTCCCATAAGTTCAATGACCTTTGCCCAACAACTCAAGACCCGTATATGTGACCCACCTGAAATTGGCTTGCGACCCACCTTAAACAATACCACCTTAAAGGTATCATTTGACATTTATTGTTATGCTCATTAGAAAATTCGATCCAATAGAATCTGGCAATAATATACATTCTGCTGATCAGCTGATGAAATTATATACATTGATAATTTTTGTGAAATATCAGTTTGCAGAGACTCACAACAAGTATTTATGTCTGAAGATGTCAGTGTCTGGAAAAATAGAAACAAACAAGCAGCAACAGTAGCAACCTAGGGAGATAATGAAGATAAATCAAGAGCTTGTGTTCTTCAGGGATTCAAACTAGATCCCCACTCTGGGAGAGGATTGTGCATCATTACTAGGTGTTGTTATTTTGCAATTAGTCTGATGATAGTGAGGAAGCCAGAAGAGGCGAGGAAAAGATCCCTTTAGTAGAAAGATTCTTTCCCTACAAATCAATGAATGAGAGAACAGGCTGCACAAAGGAAAGTGAAATGCGAATTACAACTATTTCAGGATATATTTTCAGCTTCCATGTAAACTATTATGCCTCTTTAATAATGTTTGTATGACAGTTCCATTAATTTCCTTTCATTTTTTCAGTTTTATTCTGGATCCTCAAAGCATCAAAGCCCTTTTATAACCTCTAGCTCCATAATTCCCATGTACCCATCTAGCATGATGAACTGTTTTTATCTATGGGCTGTTAGTACTACATATCTTTTTGGGTTTTTTTTTTTTAAAAAGAGCAATTTCTTTAGCATTTTAGGACTTTGGGTGACTATACTGGTAACTTGTACTAGTTCATAACAAATGGCAACATAAACTTGCACATATACAGGTCCAGCCTCCTTATCCACAGGTCCATCCTCCTTATCTTATGGATTTAAGGTCCCAAACCTATGTTGGAAGGCTGGACTTAAGCTCCCAGATGCTCTTGGGAGCAGCCTCTGCAGGTTTCTGGTATCATTAGAAAGCTACTTCTGGTTCTTATGAAAATTAAAAGTGTCTTTCTGGCACCTCTGTAGGACTCTGAGGTATGCACAAGCAGATAACATCATGTGCAGATGTAATATTGGACCAACCTATCGATTTGTTGATCTGCAGGTTTCAGCATCCACAGGGAATCTGAGAATGAAGATCTGGCTGTATTTCAGTTTCAGCTACTTACTACAGGCATACCCTAAGTTGCCCTTAGGATATTTTCAGAAGCTAAAGATTATTCTGATGGAGGAGCAACTCATCCAGAGAGCTAAGATACTAATCACAAGGCACAGTGAACAAGGCACAGTTACTCTATATATCTACTCCCCAGGGGGACTTTAAATTGCCTTATCCCAAGCTGGATGGTTGGTTTTCTTAGACCTTGAATGTCCAATGAGGTCTGGCTTTAGGAATGCATCCTTCTTAGCCCTTTTGTCCAATATCCATTTCACAGGTGAAGGGGACTAAACATGGGCTTCTCAAAAATAAATGTGCTCCACCTCTGACCTACTGGTACATCCTTACATCTTTATATTTACAAAGTAACGTCCTCTTTAGTGTCGAAGTTTTAGCATTGACAACCCATATCCCTCTGGGAAGATTCAATGTGCACATTATGATGCTGTTAATTTTGTTCTTCCTAACTGCAAAATTTTTCCATGGTGGAAGTAAAATTCAATCTAAGATGTACCATTTTATTTAAAACTGTTCATGGACTACTCACTCAATTGAGACAACTACAGCATCCAGAGATTCAGCCATAATCAAGCACAGATTATTATAGAGAGCTCCTCCTGAAACAAGAGAAGATGAGCAAATAGTTTAGAAAACAACCCAGCCTTTCAGACACATGACACAATTAGTTGTATTATTTTCTGGATGACTTTTTATGGAAGACCAAATTTTTTTATTAAGTTCATTATGCTTTTTTTAGGTATGACAGCAGGGTATAAATCAAATAAATAAATAATAAATAAATAAAATTACACTTCTTCACAAAGCAAAGCACACTGGAGTGAAATATTCCAACTTTCTATATAAACTGATAGGGTCTGAGCTGTCAGTGCCATAATGAGAAAAATCTTTGGATTGTGATTGATACTTCAGTCAAATGTCAATCTGATGTACAGCAGTGATGACAAAGGCAGATTTCATGCTGGAGATCTTTAGGAACTGAATAAAATAAGATTGCTATCTATCTACAGTATTTATATACCACTTTTCAACTAATACAGGTAAAAGTACCCCCCACACTTTCTGACAGTTTTCTGATGATCTACTCTTTCAACACCTTTCAATTATACCCAGAACTCATTCATTCAATGCATATTCTACTGTTTCAACCTCCCTCTGCTGTTCTAAAGGCCAAAATTGCCCTCCCTCATGTTTTGGCTACTGGACTTATTCCACTGTATTTCAGGAGAAGTTAAAGAGAATCTGTTTGCAGAAATCTTTGTGTGGCAGCAGGAATTTACAAGATAAAAGGGGCATTTGCAATTTGCTAGCAAAAAAAAAGCATTGGAAGCAATATTTATAAAGTTAAAAAGATTGGGTTCCACTTTTCAACGGTTTTCACTTTTGGACAGTGCTCTTGCCCCTAACCTGCCCAATTAGCTATTATTATTTTTCCATTTTCTTTGTAAACCGTTTGTGAACTTGTTAGTTGAAAAGCGGTATATAAATACTGTAGATAGATAGATAGATAGATAGATAGATAGATAGATAGATAGATAGATAGATAAGTGGGGGATGCCTATATGTGTCACTTAACAATGGGGATACTTTCTGAAGAATAGTTCTCCGGTGGTGATGTAAATATAGGAACAGTCTTAGTGTACAGCTCCATCTAGTGGGACAGTCAGGTAAAATCTATTGCTTCAAGGCTGCAATCCTAAAGACATTTTCCTGGGAGTAAGATCCATTAAACAAAATTAGGCTTACTTTTGAGTAGATATGGTTAGGATTGTGCTCCAAGGTTACAAAGCTGTACATAAAATAGCTCCACTATAATCTTATGGGACCACCACTATATATGTGGTCTGTCACTGGGGGGAACATCATTAGGCAACATACACCTATAAATGACTATGGTTCAAATACATTTGGAATACTGTGTGTGGTTCTGGTTCTCACATGTCTATTGTAAATACTCTCACATGAATATTATAAAGCTGGCAGTGGTTAAAAACAAAAAAGAACCACTAAAATAGTCTTAGGTGGGAATGGAAAATATTTAGGGGTTATTGGAAAAAAGGTAATGGGGGTTACATGACTTTAAATGGCCTGTAGTGGGGCACTGTTTGAAGACTGGCAGGTAAGAGGTTTGAGAACTGGGTACCGCACGATGAAGTGAGCTCCCATCACTTATCCCAGCTTCCTATCAAACTAGCAGTTTGAAAGCATGCAAATGTAAGTAGATAATAGGTACCTCTTTGGTGGAAAAAGCAATGTCCTGGCAACTGACCCCTGTGACAGGCTGGCCAGGTTTCCCCATGTCACATCCATCATCAAAGCAGACCCCACCATGGAGGGCAAACAATGCTTAGAAAATTTTGACATACCTTTAAATCTTGGAATGAATTTTGAATGAATTAATTTTTTTCCTTTCTCTCTCACACAATCCTAGAACCAGGATCATCCAAGCAAACAGATTGAAGAGGGACAAAAGGAGGAAACTCATGGCCATTATATGTGTTGATGATTATTTCCTGCTACCAGCAGGGGGTTGGACTAGATGATCCACTGGGTACCTTCCAATTCTATGATTCTATGATGGCCACTAGCTTGGATGGTTTTGAAGGGGATTGGACAAAGTCATGGAAGACTGGTCCATCAACCAGTCATGCTGGTTAAGTGCTACCTTCAAATTCGCAGCAGTGCTCTCCTGAATACCAGCTGCTGGGGAGTGAATGCCAACCGCAGGAGAGAAATCAGTCTTCCTGTCCTGCTTGTGGGTCTTCCTGAGGACACTGTGGGGTTACTGTGAGAAACAGCATACTGGAACAGATAAGCTTTGACTTCATCTAATGAGACTTTCAAATTCTATGAAACTGCATGCAGCTAAGTCCATCTAATTCATCATGGAGATGGACCATCACGAGTTACAAGCCATGAGGAGTACATAGAGGTCGACAACCTCAAAATGCAGTTGTGGGGTGGGGGCACCTGGAGGCAGGTGTCATATGTGCTCCCTGAAGCATTTGGTGGGCCACTGTGTGATATAGGAAGGTGAACTAGATGGGCCTTTGGCCTGATCCAGTGGAGGCTCTTCTTATGTAGAGTGTCTACATTAATTTGCAGTTGGCTCTAGGACAGTGTTTCTCGAAGTGGGGGTCGGGACCCCGCTTTCCTGGGGGTTGCCTAAAGACTCCTGGCGCAGGGGGCCAGGTCAGGCTTGCCAGACCTCTGGCTGTAGCTGCGCACACATTGGGGCTGACTGACAGCCTTAGGGTCCAATCCTATGCATGCCTACTCTGAAATAAATCCCATTGTGTTCAATGTGTGCATAGAACATACAGTTCATTTGTAACAATGAAAACACATCCTGCATGTCGGATATTTACATTACAATTCATAACAGTAGCAAAATTACAGTTATAAAGTAGCAATGAAAATAATTTTATGGTTAGGGGTCCCCACAACATGAGGAACTTATAAAGTGGTCACGGCGTTAGGAAGATTGAGAATCACTGCTCTAGGACCTTAAACAAGGAGGACTCTTTCCCAGCTTTAACTGATAATACCAGCAACTGAACCTTGTACAACCAAGCTGCATCCCCTAAGTTCTTAACACCTGATCGCAGACAGGAATCACATCTAGTCCTGCCATTATTGTGAACATTTTCTAGTTGCCATGATCATGAAAATATAAATGAGAACACACACTGTAGTTCTGATGTGTACATACTTGCACTGGCCACAGCCCACCCTCCTCCATGAATGTAGATCACGCTGCGCTTTAGTGTATCCTCTTCCTTCGCAAGGGGTTCGTACACTCTGACATCCACACCATCAAACTGCGTATCTATGATCTTCATATGTTCCCAGGTCCGGAAGCTCATCTTGTCAAGTGAACAAATCACAAAGTTCAAAGCCTTCAAGTAATGAACAAGACCCAAGTAATGAGCCAGGCTGCACTGGAAGATAAAATGTTGGAAGGAAAAAAATTAAATACATCTGGTATACATTGATTTGTGTGACTTTTAAAGAAATGTTAACTGCAGAAGTGCAAACTTCAAGTGGAACATCTCAATTGCATGTACTTCTAATTTTTCCATGATTCTTAACTGGATCCTGCCCTATCAGAGCAAGATATAGCATAAATACAAATTCTTCCCAAAGTAGTATGCTGCCCCAAGCACGATACCATAGTCTCTCAAGACTGATAGATGCCAGCTTTTTTTAACAGTCAGATTATATTGGGCTACCCTCCTCTTGCACTAGTGTTGGTTGCTGAAAGGTAGTCATACAGCACAGTCCAACAGTGTACTGAGAAGCACTGGCAATAAGTTTGGAGCCTTTCTTTGCATATTAGGGATTGTTGGCCACATGCTCCAGTTGTGCATGGTAAGCCAGTGGAGGAGGAGGAAGGGGGAGAGAGAGGATTAAACAGGTCGGGAGAAACCAAATGGGGGCCCAGGAAGATGTGGATTTGGTGGTGATGGCAAGCATCTGTTGTAATTAAGGGAGATTTACACAAGGGAAAGCAATTTAAATTCCTTTTCCCCTAAGAAGCCCCCTGATCTTCTCTACATCTGCTGGATATAGCACGCATATTTTTGGTGTGGTTGCACAAGCAAAGGTGTGGGACAAGGATAGGATTGGGCTCTTTGGTAACTGAAAACAATTTATTTTAGGGACTTGCATCAACTATTATTACCTAAAGCATTAAATACCCATTGCCAACTCTTACAGAGATATTTTACTTACCTTGCAATCCTAACTATGTCAACTCAAAAGTAACACCCATTGTGCTTAGTGGGCTTACTCCCAGGAAAGTGTATATAGGATTGCAGCCTTACTCTTACTTACTGTATGTTGCCCTGCTAGGGCTCAGGATAATACTGTATGCTTAATTTTTTTCTATATTATCCTCACAATAGTCTTGCAAGGTAGGATGGGCTAAGAGGGTGAAATAATGGCCTAAACTCACCCATGTCTTTGAATACTTTGGCCACTTTTAGAGAACTTTCCCTTGGAAGATACTATCATTGTGGAGTTTCTCTCCAACCATTTCTGCCCATTCATTATCTTTGGGCTGAACAAAAATGAGTTCACCATAATTCACTGTGTAAAATCAGGCACACTCTTCCTATAATAAATCCTCCTAATTAACCTATATCGATACTGGTATTAACCAGGAATGTTGACACCAGAGCACTGTCACAGCTGGGAAACTTTGAGTACAATCCTAACATGTCTACTCAAAAGTAAGCCCCATTGTGCTCAATGGGTCTTACTTCCAGAAAAGTGGGCATTTGTCTCTTTAATCCTGGCAACAGGATTGCACACCCTCTGGCATGAATCTTCCCCTGCCAGCTGTTGAGTAAGCTACTTAGTCCACTTGAAACATTGGCATGCCTCTTCTTCTAGAAGCAGAACATACCACAGTGACAAAGTCATGGAGTACAGGGGTTAAGACTGAGAACATGGCAGAGTGCCCAACCGGGGGGGGGGGGGGGAAGGCACACAAGAGGGAGGGTGGATGAACAGGACAGAGAAAATAACCTTCAGCAGAGATTTTGCAATTGATCAGAGATACAGCACTTATTCAGTCCAACATTAGAACCCTATAATCCAGAGTAACTACAGGGGCATGTAAGAGACATTTGCATCAACATAGTTACAGCACCACCTGGTGAAAACCTATGGGAAATTCATATTGCAATCCAGAGTAATTTGTTCTTACACTGGAGCAAGGACTCCCCGTAGTTACTCTGGATTACGCCCTAAATATCACAACATAATTATGGTATCTTAAGGAAAACCCCAGACAATGCATATGCCTTCAATCTAACCTACTCCACAGGGTTGTTGTGATATAAGATGTTGTGAGAGAACCCAGCAAAATGCTTTGAGATCCTTGGAGTAATAAAATATTTTTTAAAATACAAATAGCTCTCCCCAAAAATAACGTATTGGATGTTCCATATTTTCAAGAAATCTCACTTAAAAATCTCCCCCAACACCATAAGAGCGTGTTTGCTATCATATGATGTGAAATATTTTCCCTTTTTACAAAAATAAAATAAAATACTTTGCACAACTTATGAGGCCAGAGTGTGTCAGCATTACTAGATGCCCTCTATCCTCAGACCAACCCCAAGAGAATACATTGGCATGAATGTGGTAACAAGCTGAAAATACATTCAAAAATAGGTGAGAGTTCAGTGGGCACTTTTAAAGAAACGTAAAACCAGCTGGCTCTGTCATGACATTAATAGGAGAGAAGGAATCAGGTTTGCAGATGTATCCATTCTAAAGCAAGGTGAGCTACATTAAAGTGTAATTCATTAAAGGGCAACACATTACAAAAGCTTTCAAAATGCACACATGACAACCCAACATTACAGTTTTAGAGAGAAGATAATCACAGAATCACATCTTAGCTCCGATATTTGGTGATATTAGGATCTGTAGCTGCTATGAGGCATGAACAAGCAATTATGGGTTTGCTATATAGGTTCACCCCTTTCTGAATTATCAGCCAGTTGGTATATACCCTTGCTGAATTTGCTGCAATGCCAAGCCAGAAACCAAGTGGGCAATCATTCATTAAAGGGGTACATATGAGACAAGATTCTACTTGTCTCTAAAAAGTAAGTAAACTAAATAAATAAATAAATACAAGCAGGGGTTGGACTAGATGAACTATTGGGTCCCTTCCCACTATATGATTCTAAATGGTTCCTATAGCTCAGTTTCATCTACTACAGTGATAGAAATGGCTGTCTTGAGACTTGAGAGTCATTCCTTGAGATGCCAAAATTTGAATCAATCTATCTATCTATCTATCTATCTATCTATCTATCTATCTATCTATCTATCTATCTATCTATCTATCTAATTTATATTCCGCTTTTCAACTAAAAAGTTCACAAAGCGGTTTACAAAGAAAATGAAAAAATAATAATAGCCAATTAATAGCTAATGGGTCTCTGTCCCAAAAGAGGTCACAATCTAAAATGCAAAAGAACACTAGCAGAAGCCATTAGAACAAACATTGGTGGGGTGATGAAGGCCAATTATTCTCCCCTTGCTAAATAAAAGAGGAACACCTCCTTGAAAGAATGTCTCTTGCCCAGTAACCTGACTCAGCCTGTGTTCTTTTAATAAACTACAGGTACCCAGGATGCTATAGCAGTTCTGGAGTTAGACTAAAACCTGGACGATCCAGCTTCAAATCCCTATTCAGCCACAAGAATTCCTGGGTGACCTTTGGCCAGCCACTGTCTCTCGGCTGCAGAGTTGTTGTGATGCCAATGTTGTGTTCTCCAAGGAGAATAGCAGTATAAAATGTGAATTTTTTAAAAAAACAGAATTTAACATATATGAACCCATTTGATCAAATGGCCAAGTCTGGGAGGTTATTTTCTAATTGAACCAAAGAGCAATTTCAACACCAGCAACAGTTATCTCTGTTCAACTTAGGTTGCAGTCAGGCCTGGCATACGTCCTGTGCTGACTTTGGGATGTCATAAAAGTGCCATAAGGCATCTTTGCCCCACTTGTTGTGATGGGAATCAGGCTACTGCACAGGCATACGCCGACCGTCCCACACCACCACGGAAAGATGTGAGTTAGGCCAGCCTAAATTAGTCAGGATTGCACCCTTATAATTACTGATGTTCACTGTATTTACTCGAATCTAATGCTTACCTTTTTTCAGTCAAATTCAGACTCCAAAATCAGAGTGCACATTAGATTTGATGGTTAATTAAATTTGAGTAAATACGGTATTTTGATTACAAGTACCGGATGCACATTAAATTTGATTGTGCATTAGAGTTGAGTAAATGTGGTATATAAGTGGCTCACAATCTAGAAACAGGCACAAGGAAGATGACAGATGAATGAGACAACAAAGGAAAGGGAATGATCATGCACTGCCTACATAACTGCCTACAGTTATACATAACATGCACTGCCTACAGTGGGACTTACAGTGCAATCCAAAGCATGTCTACTCAGAAGTACGTTCCATTGTGTTCAATAGTACTCACGCACAGGGAAGTGTGGTTAGGATTGCAGCCTTAAAGTCCAATCAAGTGCATGCTACTCAGAAGTAGATCTCATTATAGTCAATGGGGCTTACCCTCAGGTATGTATGGATAGGATAGTTAGTTTATTTACACTAAGCAATGTTAAATTATTTGCACTGAGTTGCATTTAGGATTGTTAGTTTTGTTGCACTAAGCAATGGAGATTAAGGAGTTATATCAATATGTTACAAGACATGGAAGGTGGTCCATCCTGGCTCAATAAAGATCATGCTTTTGCTGGATGAATCTGGGACAGCGAAGGGCATTATGTACATATGTCATATGCAATAATGTATGGATGGTGAATTGTATTGACACTGCTCATTGGTAGGTCAGAAGCTGAGCAGCAAAATCTTACAGGATTTTCCAAAAATGTTCCAATGACATATCATCAAAGACGTATGGTATATGTTCACCCCTGCTAACTGGGCAAGAGGCACTCTTTTGAGTGGGTGCTCCTCTTTCATTTAGCGGAGGGAGAGTAACTGACCCTCCACACCCCAGCAATGTCTGTTCTGGTGGCTTCTGCTGGTGTTTATTTTGCATTTTAGATTGTGAGCCCTTTTGGGACAGGGACCCATTAGCTATTTATTAGCTTTGTAAACTGCTTTGTGAACTTTTTAATTGAAAAATGGTATATAAATACTGTAGATAGAGAAATATTTGGACCAGGGAAAATTACAATGGCGCAAAGGAGAAGAGTAATACTTCTGGCCAGAGCAAAAAAGCAGGCTTCCGTCAGTCTTGAAAGATTATGGTATCGTGCTCGGGGCTGCATACGCTACATGCGAAGCACGAAAGCCTGGGTTGGATAGTTATGGAGGATAGGCTGTTACCCAAGCAGCAAATCCCCCCTCTCCACGCCACTGAATTAGTCCAATGGAAAGGCAGAGCCAATACGATTGGATACAGCTGCGTAGCAGAGCTGGGCTAAGGACAGGAGCTCACTCTGTCTTGTGGGGCTGACCCGGGGCTCGAACCCTGGCCTGCTAGTTAACAGGCACAGCGTCTTAACCGCTTTCGCTACCCACAGCCCTATACTGGCCAGAGCACTGCCCTTTTAAAAGTCTCCAAGGAGGTAGATCCTGGGAGGGATTATCTGGGTTTGGAAATACTTAAGATTTCATTCCTCCTCTGGTCCTGGCTGGAGCAAGTTTTTCATTTGGAGCTCTCCAGGGTACTGCAACTCTACATCTCAGGTCCTCTTGGAAGGGAGGACAGGACACCTTCTCCATGCACCATAAACTAGAGAGACACCAAACCCAAGAACTTATTACCTGCCAAATGTCAGTTCAGAAGGAGTCATAGAAGAATCTTAGCACTGGAAGGTACCTAAAAGGTCATCTAGTCCAACTCCATGCCTTTAGCAGGAAACCTTCCAAGGGCATCTCTAGTAGGTACTTGTCAAGCCTATCTCCAGCAAGTCTTAACTTAGGAACTGAGTTTTGTATTAAGCAATACGACAGAGCTGAGTTTTGAAACATGCTGCATGCTGCAAAGTCAAGGGTGTTGCTTTCTCTTTCCTGCTCAGCACAGGAAAAGGACACCACTTAGTTATCACCTAATGAAGAATTCATTGGCTGGGTTTCAATGCCACGTTCATCATAGAATCATAGAGTTGGAAGGGACCTAGTAGGTCATCTAGTCCAACCCCCTGCCTGCAGCAGGAATTCCCCCTAGAGCATCTCCAACAGGTGCTCATCAAGCCTCTGCTTGAAGATCCCCAGTGAGGGAGAGTCCACCACCTCCCTTGGCAATCTGTTCCACTGCCGAACCGCCCTCACCGTCAGGAATTTTTTCCGGATTTCCAGCCGGAATCTCCTTTCTTGCAGTTTGTACCCATTGGTTCTAGTTCTGCTTTCAGAAGCAGCTATGAACAAATGGGCCCCTTCCTCCATATGACAGCCCTTCAGGTATCTGAAGAGGGCAATCATGTCTCCCCTCAGCCTCCTCTTCTCCAGGCTGAACATCCCAAGTTCCCCCCAACCTTTCCTCGTAGGGCTTCCCTTCCATCCCACTGATCGTTCTTGTCGCTCCCCTCTGGACTTGCTCCAGTTTGGCTGCATCTTTCTTCAAGTGAGGAGCCCAGAACTGAACACAGGACTCAAGGTGAGGTCTGACCAATGCTGAATAAAGAGGAATTAGAACTTCTCGCGACTTGGAAGCTACAGTCCTCTTAATGCAACCTAAAATGGCATTTGCCTTCTTTGCAGACACATCACACTGCTGACTCATGTTCAGCTTGTGATCCACGGCGACTAAAGTTCCTATGTTCCTATGTTTTGTCCTAAACTTTGCAGGGCATTGTCAAAGGAGAAAAAAAAATCAAACTGACCTGAGGAAACTCTAAAACTCACTAAAACCAACTATAACTTGACCTACTGTAAACAAAACAAAAAAATCAATATTCCTGCCCAAAGTTCAAAATGACCCTGAGCAAATAGCAATTGCATCCTGCCTGCAACAGAGGCCATTACCATCTAAATGCCAGGACAGAAACAATAGTGTTTTATAGCAAGGTTTTGCTAATCAACAACTGCTGACCAAATCCCATTTCCCCATTACAGCCATTCCATCACCTTGGGTGCTACCGGAGCACATTTTCATCTGGCATATGTTCCTCAAACTGGTAGAAGCTACCCATTCACAGCCTCTGTCGGTCTCTCCACACCACTATAGGCACTGGGTAGATGTATGTAAAGGTAGGGGTTACTTTTGGGGCAGAGGGAGGTGGCAGGTGGACAGTGGGTAGGCAAGTGGGGAACAGGATGGAGGGTCAGGACACAGCACTTGTGCTGGATCCAAGCCCCATTCCTGGGCAGCCACATCTGTCTCAGGCTACTCTGATTTATGCCACCCATTTCAGTTGCGCAGATCTGAGTAGACCCATTGGGGCAATTGCTATTTTATCCAGGTTAATGGGAAAAGTTTTCCCTTGCTTCAGTCTGGTGTAGCAGCAGCTCATAACCTGCACTGGATGACTTGCACTGGGTAATTTTCTTTTGTTTTTTATCCCTTGACAATGCCTACACATTTATGGTTATGTAAGGAATGTGACCTTGAAACCCAAATAATGAATTGTTCATTAAGTGACAACTTAGGACACAAAAGCCACAAAAGCCTCAGTTGATGAATGACATGGCAAGTGAATGGTCCGGTTGGCAATTGTCAATTTGGGGGCTTAAAAATTGTTTTGATTCAGAGACCACTGTACTTTTTTGCCTGCACCAAGGCTGCTGTCTCTTGAGAATCCTGTCTCTGTGGGTGGCGCTGTGGGTGGCGCAAGTGGCTAAGACACTGTGCCTGTTAACCAGCAGGCCAGGGTTCAAGACCCAGGTCAGCCCCACAAGACAGGGTGAGCTCCTGTCCTTAGCCCAGCTCTGCGACGCCAGCTGGATCCAATTGTATTGGCTCTGCCTTTCCATTGGACTAATTCAGTGGCATGGAGAGGGGGGATTTGCTGCATCCTCCATAACAATCCAACCCAGGCTTTCGTGCTTTGCATGCAGCATATGCAGTGCTGAGCACGATACCATAGTCTGCACAGACTGACGGAGGCCTGCTTTAGGGTGGCTGAATACTGTAGGTGGCACCTGTTATTGTACCACAATGTCATCCAATAGCACACAGCCAGAATGAGACACCTTGTTCCTTTGCTCCAGGGGAATTAAACTCACCCAAGGCACATGTCTCCCCTAGGAGAAAGTCAGATTACGTTGTCCTTCAACGCCTTTCAGAGATGGTTTGTCTTCTCCTCTCTCAATTAGAATAGAATCTAATTACTCTGTGCTTCATATTGTCTTCCCAGGTTCTCTCTAAACTCCTCACCTAAGCAGTTCACACACACTAAGCACAATCCTAACCATTTTTACTCAAAAGTAAGCCCCACTGTGTTTAATGGCTCTTACTCCCAGGAAAGTGTTTTTAGGATTCCAGCCATTTACGTATTTCCACATTGGCACAGCTGAAAGCTTTTGCTTTCCCTACAGAAAGTTCTAGATTCAATCCTGGGAATCTTTAGATACGTTTGGATACCCTTCCCCCCAATGAAATACCGAAGAATGGCATATCAGTACAGGAAATACTGTACTGATGTAGGCAGACAAAGGGACTGACTTAGAATAAGACAGTTTTGTGTACATTCCAGTCATTAAGAAATAAACAGACAAATAGAAAGATAAATATATGTGATATTTAGCATTTGTACAGCGCTTTCATCTTCAGCCAGTGCTTCAGATACATCAGCTCAGGAATCCTTGCCACCACCTTTTAATCTTGGATGAAGGAACAGTATTTTGCAGAATGAGGCAGGGGTAGGTCAGCTCAGTCATGTGGCTACGATACCCCAACTACATCTCATGGTAAGAAATTAGATGATGCGCATCAACACATCTGAAACATTTAATTAGCTCTCTGAAAGGCCCAGCATTGATACTGGCTCTTAGAGACCCCCTTGAAAAAAAGTTGGGGCAGATTTCACAGCTTTCCAGTCTTGAAACTCAGGGTGCAAGCCTAGCCAATTTAGACTGGCATAAGTTCCTATGGTTATTTGGGGAGGCTGGTGGATGCTCTGCTTGGCCAGTGCACAGGCATGTGCCAGGCTCCCCATAATATCACATACATAAAGATACGCCAGCTATGCTGGCCTAAATTAGTTAGGATCGGGCCCCAAGATTCCTAGTGGAACAGGGGGAGTGAGAAATCAAATCAGAGAAAGGAAGAATAATAATACATAATTATATATATATAATTATGTATATATAATTATTATTACAACATATAATTATTATTACAACAGTGTGTCATGTGCTTCCAAGTCCCCATCCCATCAGCTCATACCTATTCTTTTCCCATGTTTAGAGTGATTTCAGACATTCTACAGAATTAATGGATAGACTTTGAGGACATTCTGCATCAGAATGCAAGTCTATGTGTGCATTGTATGTTTGAAGATTCAGAAGTGCTCTCTGCATCTAATACATAACCATACCAGGCCAACAAAAAATTGATTCTAATTCTCTCCCTCTGACGTAGCAGTTTACTACATGCCAAGAGTGGCCTTACATGGGAAAAATTCATACATATTTGAAGTGGAACAGTCTAGAATTCCCTTCCCTTTGAAGTGGAACAGTCTAGAATTATGACAATTTATTTGAAGTGGTACAGTCTAGAATTATGTTTGTTTATCATCTATTTAATAGATTTATATTGCGTCCCCTATAAATGTGTTTAGTTTGCCTTGGGGCAAACTAAAAAGTAGTAGTAGCGCTGTCAGGGAGTTTGCAAAAAGGGCTCCTACCCCAGGCACTTCTGAAACAACTCCACCAACGCTACTTCCAAACAACGCATATGCCACAATTAGCTGGAGTGAAGTAAACCCTGTGTGTCATGTGTTTCCAAGTCCCCACTGTACCAGCTTATCCTTCAACAAAACAGATTAAGGTTACTAATCACTCCTAACAAAGACAACCCGGCTTATTGTTTTAGAGCACATCAGCCGGTAGACACTCTGGGATCAGATTGCACAGCCAGCACACCATAGACGACTTTTTTTTTGCCCCATCAAGATTCACCAGCTGCTGTCTGAGGGTTGGTGTTTGGAGGCAACCACTATCCTGACAAGAGGCTATTGAGTGGTCCAACCTCAAGTCCTTGTTGGTTTGCATCAGCTGCATGTCAGCTGCATGTTAGCTGTTGACACAAATAGTGGTGGGCAGCACAACACCGCTATAGTTTACATACCACATCCAATTATCCCAGGATCAAAGAGGTGAGCCAGGACAGAGATCAGGGCAGTTGAAGAAAGGGGCAGCTTTTATCATCAGGTCCTGCTTGGGAGTATCACTGCAGATGGCACTGAGAGACCCTTGGTCCACTTCAGTGCAAGACACTGCAAATTTTCTTTGACCAATTCATTCCAAACATCATCATCATTGGCATCCTTCAGTCTCGAAAGACTATGGTATCGTGGTCTGATTGGAGGTCCTGAAACAACATCTAGTGTAGCTAAAAAGGCCAATGTGAGAGTGGCAATCCCTTCCACACTGAGGACAAATAAATTCCGTCCCCTGCCCAGGCCCAGGTTTCGCTGCTTTCGGGTCTGTCTCTTTGCTTCAGCCTGCCGAATAAGTGTCTCTTCCAGTTGGAGAAGGCCATGCTGGGTCTTTTGCCTCCACGCTGAACGATCGGAGGTCAAGTTTTCCCAGCTGTTTATGTCCATTCCCAAGGCCTTTAGATCCCTCCTGCAGATGTCTTTGTATCGCAGCTGTGGTCTCCCTCTAGGGCGCTTTCCCTGCACTAATTCTCCATATAGGAGATCTTTTGGGATCCGACCATCAGCCATTCTCACAGTATGCCCAAGCCAGCGTAGACGTTGCTGTTTCAGAAGTGTGAACATGCTAGAGATTCCAGCACGTTCCAAGACTGCGTCATTTGAAACTTTGTCACGCCAGGTGATGCCAAGAATACGTCGGAGACAGCGCATATGGAAGGTGTTCAGCTTTCTCTCCTGCCATGCATCTTGCTCCAGTGTAAGAACAATTTGCTCTGGATTGCAATATGAATTTCCCATAGGGGTTTTCACTAGGTGGTGCAGTAACTACGGGTACACATAATGTCTCTTACGTGCTCCCGTAGTTACTCTGGATTGTAGGGTTAGTATGGAATGAGCAATTATCCCTATTCATCTCCACCACCAAGACTTTTTCCAGTGGCTGTTTGTTGGTGTCGGAGGGTGCAGTCCAAACCAGTTTTGGCCAGTGCAACTCACCCATCTCCCTGTTCAAGTGGTGGCATAGCAGGCTGGTGCAAATCTGTACACTGGCCTAGTCCTGCCAGCAATGGCACAGAGGACACTTTTGCAACATGCCCAGATCAGCAATGGAATTGTGCCATGACTTGTGCCAAACTAACCTGGGATTAGGATTGTGCTGCAACTGTCTTTTTATGGTTGTGAACATTTTTTGGATTAAGAATCATCTTTAACTTTCCTTTGCCAAGTATACAATTGCTGAAAAGTAATATATACCCATATTTCCCTGTTCATAAGACGCACTTTTTTTCTTCCCAAAGGGGGGGAAATGTCTGTGCGTCTGATAGTGATAGGGCCAACCCTGGAGCACCTTACCCCATCATGTCATATGTCGTTGGATTCGTATTGAAGAGCAGAATCCATTTCAACAATCAGTTTTTAGATGTCTCCTTTCTATAAAAAGTTATGGCCAAAAAAGTAAAAATCAAAAATATAAAAACAAAAAAAATACATTTTTGGCCATTTTTAAGCAGGTAGGAATTTTGGCCTTGGGGTTCAGGAATTTTGGGTTTGGCATCTGGTCACCCTGGCACAGTTGCAATCCTAACCAGCCTTCCCTGGCTTGGAGACTTGCTCCAAAGTAGACATGCACAAGACCTGGTCCCTCCTGCTCCATGCCCTCACTCTTTCCTATGTATCTAGATCCCCTCACCTTTCCCTACCTACCCCCCAAAATAACCCCCTAACTTACCTGCCTTCCTGGACTATTTGCAATGAGATTTGTGCAAAATGTTGTTGTCTGATCATTTGCAATGAGATTTGTGCAAAAGTTGCCAATCACTGACACTAGAGATGATGAGTTTTTGGGGTTACCAGAAAATTAAAAGAGTGCTTGAAGCTTAAAGTCTTTCCTCATTTGTTAATGACAGTGATAATGGTTCTTAATACCCCTGTTGACTTTACATGGTTGAAATATTATTCTGCTATATTTTATTAAATATATTAGTACACCATTTGGTTCAGAATATTTTTTTCTTGTTTTGCTCCTCTAAACTTTGGTGCGTCTCATGGTCCGGTGCGTGTAATAAGCTGGGAAATACGGTACATTTTTTTAAAATTATATCCTGTCTTTCTTGGGCCATTAGCCCCACTCAAGGCAGCTAACATAAAACATAATTATAAACATAAATAGATCAAATAAAAGAAAATACAATTAAAACATACAAGCTAAAAAAACAGAGTAAAAAACGATAACACAAAGAGCCCCCCAATCTCTGCCCTCACCACATCAATATCATCAATAATCCTTGCAATGCTCTTGCAAGGTAGGCCAGTTCAAAAATTTCTGTCATGTAGAGATCATGAACAGTTGTTTGGATAAGAGTAGGTACAGCCTGACTGCATACATATTTTCTCATCACACAAAGAGGCAAGAACTACTTATTATTCAAACAGCCTCTGTAATGTGCATTTCAGTCATGTCTTTTATTCTTCTTCAAAAAATGAGGCCAGACAAGATTAGGGAACATTGCTGGGATGCTGCATTAAGCAAGAGTTTGCATCCCACAAAATGATGGCAGGGTTATCCTCTGGAAAGCTACGCTGCGCAGATAACACTTGGGGTACAATCCTATGGACAAATTGTACCAGTACCGAACTCCATCATCAGTGCTAATAGGTATTGTAAATGTGCTGCAAAAGAAGGTGTATGACATTGTGGACGGAGGGAGCATTGGTCAGAATTGGGTGATGGGTGGATGCTGCCTGGAGGAAGATACCTCTGGGCAGTGGTACAGGTGTACCATTTCCTCCAAGGAGACCTCAAATTGATTCCTGGCACATACAGGATACTATAGGTGCCAATTTGGTGATGCTACTCCTATGGGCACCATAGGACCTATAGGACTGGGCTACCTGGCAGTACAGGTGTCCCTCATTATCCATTAGGGCCCAATTCCGGAACCTCCTGTGGATTACAAAATCCATGTATAAAGAAAGCAATGGAAAAATACAGTAGGTTTAAAGACCCGCTTCCAGGTTTCTGTCTTTTTTATTGAGCCTAATGGAATAAGGTAGTGTCTCCGTATCTGCAGGCGTTTGAGTCTGGGAATGAAGAATGGAATGAAGAATAGAATGACTGCTTATATGACTACCTCTCTACAATAGTAGAGAAGCAGTTTGCAAAACTGATTTGCCATGGGCATTAATGTTGGGTCAAATCCGTGTATAAAAAAATCTGTGTATAATAAGGTTGGATCTGTACACACAAAGGATTTGAGAATGGATCCACTCTCAGGGCTGACAATGGTTTGTTGATTTTCAAATGCATATCCAACCATTTCATCTTGAATAGTTGCAAGGCAGTTGCCAAGACCCTACACAGCTTTGATGGGACACTGAAAAAAATCCTGTAAATTGCAATGGACACATCTCACCCCCAGATGTACAGCTGAAAGGGGTGCAAAACCTTAAGTTCTGCAAGGAGCCCCAAGGCAGGTGCCACACAACCCCCCCCCCCCCCCGCATTCTGGGCAGGTGGTTGCAAAACAGAGTCTCTGAAGAAGAGGAGCCACTTTCATGCTACCTGCAAATCTTAGTACTTTGCACCCCCTCAACTATGCTACTGCTGCTGTGGTCCCCTTTAAGAGGCCTGTGGCAAACCCAATGTGACTGGGAAGGAAAGAGCAGAGAATAGGGAAGTGCTAATTGTAAGCAACACATAAAGTCCCTCCCTCTGATCAGAGCAGTCAAAAACTATGAGCACAATCCTAACCGTGTCTACTCAAAGGAAAGCCCCATTGTGTTCAATGGACTACTCCCAGGAAAGTGTCTTTAGGATTGCAGTCAAAACTCTTCTGGATGAGAGATCAGGAAGGAATCAATGGGCCTGTGGTGTAGACAGAGGGGGGGTTGAGCAGTTTGTTTTGGAAGGAGCATCATCTCTTCGGAGCCATTCCAGACAGAGGGAGTAAGTCAGCTTCACCCGCCCTCTAGCTATGCCACCGCAATGGGCAGCTGGAGAAGCAGAGGTACCTCTGGTCACACGGCTGGCTGGTTGCCTGCAGCATGGGGTGAGCATCAGTGATGGGCTTCAAAAAATTTAAGAACCGGTTCTCTCCCCATCTGGCAGCCACTTTTAAATGGCTATTTTTAAACTTTATATGTCCTATCTCGTTAAGAACCGGTTCTATAGAGTAGGTGCTAGAGCCCACCACTGGTGAGCATCTCTGGAAAGACGTCCCATGCTGAACACTGAACACCAGATCTCCTTTGATGATGCCCAGCATGGCAAGCGCAGAGTATCTTGCCAAGCATATATAGGTGACCCTCTCCCAGTGACCTTCTCTCAGTGCTGTAGTGTGTGTGTGGGGGGGGGGGGGTGAACACTCAGTCTTGCAATTTGGCTCCAAAAGGTAGGGTGCATGCTAGGGAAGGCTCCCTGCTTTGTCCAGGGTGACAAGTCATAACCGTAAAAAGATTAGCACCCCCCCCCCAAATGTAGGACACCCAAGAAAAACTTAGGACATGACAAAATAAAAGCAAACACGCTCATGTAAATTATATATAAATAAAATTTATGTGGTTATATTATTATTAAATTTTTAAAAAAATTATGTGTAATTTATTACATATAATTGATTAATTACAAAAAGGGTATGCACTGCATGCTCACAAGGAAAAGAAGGACAATGAAGAACTTCTTCCAGGACACAAGATCATGTATATGGTCACCCTGACTAGGCCTCCAAAATGTAGGACACCCAAGTAACATGTAGGACACATCAAAATATAAGCCATAAACACTTGTATGTATTGCTTCCATGTGGTTAATCTAAATACTATATGACTTATTAAATTTAAAACCATTGATTCTAATTTATTACATATGATTCATTAATTACAGGAAAGGTATGCACTGCCTTCTCACAAGGAAAAAGATAAGAATTTCTTCCAGGACATAAGGTCACACATATGGTCACCCTGACAAGGCCCCCCAAAATGTAGGACACCCAAGAAATATGTAGGACATGTCAAAATATAAGCTAAAAACACTCAGGGCACAATCCTATTCATGTTATTCAGAAGTAAGTCCTATTGTGTTCAGTGGGGCTTACTCCCTGGAAAGTGTGATTAGGATTGCAGGCAGATTTAAATCTGACAGACATCATGTGGTTAAATTAAACACTATATTACTTACTATAACATTTAAAATACATATAATCAGTGGTGGGATTCAAATAGATTAACAACAGGTTCTATGTCCTAATAACCTAAATGAACAACAGGTTCTATGTCCCATTAGTAACAGGTTCTCAGAACCAGGTGCTCATTAGCAAAGGGTTCTATAGAACCTGTGAGAGCTCCCTGAAGACCACCACTGGATATAATGTATTTATTCCAAGAAGACTACATCATGCTGCCTGTTTCAAGGAAAAGGAGGACAATGAAGATTTTTTCCCAGGACACAAGGCTAAAAAAGAGGACATGTCCTGAAAAAAGAGGACATATGGAAGAGCCTCCTGCAGTGGCATAGCCAGAAAGTGGGGCATAGCTCTCAGTCTTGCAGGGATCCTCTGTTACATTATATGGAACTGATACATGATTTGTATTAATGTATATGTATGTATACAGTATGTATTAATTTCAAGAAGGATACATCATGCTGCCTGTTCAGAAGGAAAAGGAGGACAATGCAGGTTTCTTTCTAGGACACATGGCTAAAAAACAGGATGTGTCCTGGAAATGAGGACAGGTGGAAGACCCTCTCCCAGTGGTGTAGCCAGAGAGGGGCAAAACTCTAAGTCCTGCAGGGAGTCTCTGTTACATACACATTAATACATATAATGTATCAGTTCCAAGAAGACTACATCATGCTGCCTGATCACAAGGAAAGGACAATTAATTTTTTCCAGGACTAAAAAGAGGACGTGTCCTGGAAAAGAGGACAGTGGCATAGCCTGGGGGCAGAGCAGGAGCCTGTGCGTGGGAGTGCTGCAGTGCTGCGCGATCCCAGCGCGCCCAGCCCAACCCCTGCTTACCGCCTGCTGGGTGAGCCTGAAGGAGGCGTCGAGGAGCATCAGCTTCCAGGGCTGGGAGACGGAGCCGGGCAGGGGAAGGTAGGCGTAGCGGGCGCCCAGCAGAGCCAGCCCGGCCAGTAGCAGCGCAGTGCTCAACTTCATCCTGCGGGTTTGGGCTGGGCGATACTGCGGTGCTGTGGAGCTGCGCTGCTCTGCCGAGGGGACCCCATCCATCCCGGGGTTTCATAACCCTCCCGGGCCAATGGGAGGGGACAGCAGGGCTGGGAGGAAGTCCAGGCGTTTCCCTCCCCTCCAGCCTCCTCTCCTCCTGCTGCTGGTGCTGCAGCTACTGCTGCTGGGCATCCTTGGGGCGCCTAGTGCTGGAGCTGGGGCATTGCACCCAAAGGTGCCCTCTGTGCTGCTTGCCACCCACATCTCCCATTCATCCATCCATCATCTCTCCTATAAGACCATCCATGGTCTGTATAGGGTGCACACTGGGTGCACACTGGGTGCACATCAGCACCTACAGGCTTGGACTAGTGGCGTAGCTAGAGGGGGCGCAGCAGTCACATTGCAAGGGCTGAGCAGATGTTATGACAAAACAAAAAGAAAAAAGTTGACAAGGCATCCCCTCAAAATAGAACCCCCCCCCAAGAAAAATGTAGGACATAAAAAGCTGAAAAACACTCAAATACATTGCTTTCATGTGGTTAATTTAAATACAAACAGTGCAATTCTATTTATGTCTACTCATAAGTAAGTTCCATTCATTTCAATGGAGCTTACTCCCAGGAAAGGCTAAGGCTGCAATCCTAAAAACACTTTCCTGGGAATAAGACCCATTGAACACAATAGGGCTTATTTCTGAATAGACATGGTTAGGATTGTGCTCAAAGTCACTTATTAAATTTAAAACTAATAGGCTGCAATTTACAGCCTGTACATATAGCCTATACATTGCCTATATCAGGGGGTCTTTTTCAGGGGGTTCACACCCATGTAGAGTACTGGCACCTCTGTGGGTGAGTACCAGCATACACACATATAGACACAAAAACACAGGTGAGTACCGGCAGGTGAGTACCGGCATCTATTTTCCAGAAAAATAGCACTGGTCTAGACATATGCAGTGGTACCTTGCATAACAAGTGCCCCTCATAACAAGTGATTCACATAACAAGCACAAATTCCCATTGGGAGTGTGATTCACTTAACAAGTCCCAGGCAATCAGAAAGCGATTTGGCCGGGTCATCTGGGGACACAAAAGGCAGGCACAAGGAGAAACAGGAATCTTTGCTTCCTAATGGGCGGCGTGCTAGGCAGCCCTGCCGCTCTGCGTGGAGCCTGTTTTAAAGGGCTGCTGGCCAGCGTGCTGCTGCCTCTAACTTCCCCCAAGTGCCCCCAGCCTCCAGCAGCAGCCCAGGTAAGCCCCTTATCTTCCATGCAGCCTCCTAACCATGACTACTCAGATGTAAGCACCATTGTGTGCAGTGGGGCTTAGTCCCAGGAAAGTGTCTTTAGGATTGCAGCCTCCTAAGCATTGTGTTCAATGGGGCTCAGTCCCAGGAAAGTGTCTTTATGATTGCAGCCTCCTAAGCAAAAAAAAAAAAAAAGGGGGGGGCTGTGGGTGGTGCAAGTGGCTAAGACACTGTGCTTGTTAACCAGCAGGCCAGGGTTCGAGACCCGGGTCGGCCCCACAAGACAGGGTGAGCTCCTGTCATCAGCCCAGCTCTGTGATCCAATCATATTGGCTCTGCCTTTCCATTGGACTAATTCAGTGGTGTGGAGAGGGGGGATTTGCTGCTTGGGTAATAGCCTATCCTCCACAACAATCCAACCCAGGCTTTCGTGCTTCGCATGCAGCGTATGCAGCACCGAGCACGATATCATAGTCTTCCAAGACTGACGGAGGCTTTTTAAGCATGTCTACTGAGACATGTAAGTCCCATTGTGTCAATGGGGCTTACACCCAGGAAAGTGTCTTTAGGATTGCAGCCTAAGTAGACTTCATAGGACCATGCACACTGAAAGTATATTTTGAATTCAATTCCAGTGTTTTGTCCTCATTTTAACATACAGTTAATATTTTTATATGAATATTTTTTGGGTTCTGGAACCAACTATCTGAATTTCCATTAATTCCTATGGGAAAATCTGCTTCACATAGTGTTTCACATAACAAGCATGCTTCTGGAATGAATTAAACTTGTTATGTGAGGCACCACTGTACATATAACCTTTACATATAGGCTGAAATCATAATCTCCACTTAGGCCAGCCTAAGCCCCAGCATAAATCCTGTGCTGATCTGGGGGTGTCACAAAAGTGCAGTAAGACACTTCTGTTCCACTCATGGGAGGTGGGGTTAGGCCAAGGCACAGGCATATATCAACCTCCCCACACATCATGGAAAGATAGGCCAGGTGAGTTAGGCCATAATTTATTTCATTGAGGGCAAATTTGAACAAATTTAGGCCAGTCTAACTCACCTGGCCTATCTTTCCATGATGGGGGTGCAACTGTTTACATTTAAAGAGATACTTTCATTTAAATGCTCACAGTTGTCACAGATACTCTACATCCCATTGACCATGTTGTGGGGACCCCCAACCATGAAATTATTTTCATTGCTACTTTATAACTGTAATTTTGCTACTGTTATGAATCATAATGTAAATATCCGATATGCAGAATGTATTTTCATTGTTACAAATGAAATGTGTGTTCTATGCACACATTGAACACAATGGGATTTATTTCAAAGTAGGCATGCATTGGATTGGGCCCTGAGGCTGCAATCCTGTCCACATTTACATGGGAGTAAAGGCCCCCCTGACTATAATGGGATTTATTTCAGAGTAGGCATGCATAGGATTGGGCCTTGAGGCTGTCAGTCAGCCCCAGTGCGCGCGCAGCTACAGCCGGAGGTCTGGCAAGCCTGACCTGGCCCCCTGCATCAGGGGTCTTTAGGCGACCCCCAGGAAACCTCTAGGCGACCCCCAAAGGGGTCCCGACCCCCACTTTGAGAAACGCTGATTTACAATTTATTGTTTTTCCTTTTTGTATCACTGTCTTTCTCCCCCCCCCCCACACACACACAAACAGACCCTACAATCCAGAGTAACTACAGGAAGACACAAGAGGCACTTATTCTGGATTGCTCTATGCATTTCCCATAGGTTGCACCGTAACTACGTCAGTGTAAAAAGGTCCCGTAGTTACTCTGGATTGTAGCCAAACATGAGATTGGACTGACCTACTGTTTCTTATCCTTCCCCTGATCAGGGTACTACATTAAGGATTTGGTGGTTGATCTAGACACATAAGCCCTTTGATGGTGCCCAACTTGTGATGCCACCCTGTATAATGTATGTGGGCCTGTACAAACTCTGCTCCCTTGACTGCAGTTTTATAATCAAACTGAAATAATAAATTGAGTTTATTATTTAACAAGCGAAAAGCATACCCACATTGCAGGAGTAATATTTCCCCATACGCCATCCCCCCATGGCACATAAACACCCCATGCGCATAAACACCCCATGCGCAACTTTCCCCATGTGCATCATCCACCCATGCGCAATTTTTCCCCATGCGCATCAACTCCTATGCGCAACTTCCCCATGTGCATCATCCCCCATGTGCCTCAACTCCCCATATACAACATCACCCATCTGCATCAGTCCCCCATGCACAACTTCCCCCCATGCACAACTTCCCCCCATGTGCATCATCCCCCACTGTGCAACTTTCCTCCTGCACAACTTTCCCCAATACACAACTTTCCCCATATGCATCTGTCCTCCCATGCACATCAGCCCTCCATGTGCAACTTTCCCCCATGTGCAACATCCCCCCCGTGTGCAACTTTCCCCCATGCGCATCATCTTCACCAGTGCAACCTCTTCCTCTGAACAACATCCCTCAAGTGCACCAGGGTCCAAGCACCAAATTGGCTGGAGGTTGTTCAGTCTCCCATGTTAAGTATAGGACAGAAACACGTTGATCCCTTTTCAGCCCCTGAAGGGTTAAGTTTCTCCAGATGGTTCTTGGTGGGTTTTCAGGTGACAGAAGGAACTCCCAGAATTCCATGCTTCAGGCCCAGCAGTTGGGGCAGAATGTTGCTGAGTCAGCAATTTTCAATGCAAAGTATAGGGAGGAAAATGCGTTGTGCCCCTTTTCACCCCCTTCCAGTTGGAATTTCGGAAAACCGCTTCTTACTGGTCAATCCTAACCATGTCTTCTCAAAAGTAAGTCGCATTGTATTCAATGGGTCTTACTCCCAGGAAAGTGTCTTTAGGATTGCAGTCTTAGTCACCCCTCAGTCACAGAAGGAACACCCTCCCCAAATTTCACGCTTCTAGGCCCAGCAGTTTTGGCAGGACGGTGATGAGTCAGTCAGTGACTTTTCTCTTTTATATATATAGTGATGGCAGCCAATGGGAGCAGTGTATTTTGTTTAGCACATGCCAATCAATGCATCATTCTTATCTTTCCTAACATCTCCTAAAGCACTGTTTCGGTTGTGTTGGGTTTTCAGAGAGGGCTTCATATATTCATGATATGGGACGTATGACAGCTAGTATGATTTACATGTTTTATACCCCACAATTCCCTCTACATAGAATGCTCCAAATGGCACAATGTACACACACACACTCCTGCCAACTGAAAGTACAGAACACTGATGAAGTGAGCTCTAGTTTTAGAGAACTTGTGCAGAGATGAACATGTTAATCTGTAACTTAACTACAAGACTGTCATTACAAACTCTATCAATCTGAGTGTCTTCATGTTGTAATTGTTTAAATGTTAAGATGGAGTTTAAGAGATTGCTTGTCATTTATCCTCACCTTCTTCTCCTTTCTCTTCCTCTGTTGTCTTCCATTTGTGAAATTTTGAATTGTAAATTCAGGCCGTGGCCAGGGTGACCAGATGCCAAACCCCAAATTCCTGAAACCCAAGGCCAAAATTCTTAATCCCAGGCCAAAATTCCAGAATTCTGAAAAAAAAGCCAAAAAATGCCAAAAAATGTATTTTTTGTTTTTCAGTTTTTTGACCATAACTTTTTATATAAGGAGATATCTCCAAACTGATTTTTGCATTGGATTCTGCTCTTCAATACGAATCCAACAACATATGGCATGATGGGCTACTGTGCAATATCACAAAGTTTTAAAATGAAACCAAAATGTAGGACACCCGGACAGGAGGCTAAAAATCTGGACAAATCCAGGTTTTTCCGGTCATCTGGTCACCCTGGCCGTGGCTTGACCCTTTGTTGTTAAAAACAAACAAACAAAAGACCCACCATTTTGTTGGATGAAGAAGTCTCAGCACGATCTTAACATCCTAAGGATTTGGAACCACAGGATGTTAATGAAAGCTACTTTGTTAGAATATTTTCACAGCTACACTTCGTGTAGCTGTCACTTATAAGAAGTCCTATGGAGAGGCCAGCAGGTCCAAAGGTGAAAAAATCCTACAGTTCTGAAAGCGGGTCAAAGTGGTGGGGTCACTTTCACCTTGTGACCACTTCGTCTACATGGCCGTGGCCTACATTAGCTTCCTATCTTTTAGAAAATCAGTCTTGTATGCCAGCATGTCACTGTTTGATTAAACTTTTTCATTGCTAACAGTGAGGAGACAACATCTGGCCTTGAACACGCGGATTATTCCTGAGCCAAGAAACACAAACAAACTAAAAAAAAGACAACCTGATGTGATTTTGCATAAATGCTCATTTTGGGGCACAATTCTTCTCAAAGGTTTTAATGTTTAAAAAATGAGGCCATGCCCTTTCGAGGACAGATTCTGCACTCACTGCCTCCAACAGGAATGGTGAAAAATTGAGAATTGTGCTATGGAAATTCAACATTTTGAAAATTCACGGATTGAACATTTGTTACAAAAACCCATGTTTGCTTTCGCTGTCTTTCTAATTGCTTCTTTTCATGTTTCTAATTTAGTTATTTACTTATTTTAAGGATTTTTTACCCTGCCTTTCTCCGTCATGTGGACCCAAGGCAGCTGCAACATTAAACAACATCATAATCAATAATATGATACACACACACACACATTTAAAACATTTAAAATGTTTCTTCCTCTTTCAATTTGCTGTATTCAGTGACCGAAGAAAGTGCTTTCTGCGTTGCAGTCACTCAAGTATTATCCTATCCAAGTCTACTCAGAAGTGTCCCATTATAGTCGATGGATTTACTCTCAGGTAAATGTGGATAGGACTGCAGCATAAAACTGTGAAAAGTTGCAACAGTTCTACTTTGCCTGCCCTCATTAAGCCTCCAAGCAAGCTGAAATCTAGTAGCTTCCTGTTCCCGCAGTGTGGTCGCGGGAACCCTATTAGGGGTGTCTTGCCACCAGGGAACAACCCTACGAGCTGCCCCCCTTGGGTAGGGTGACCATATGTCATGACTGCAAAGAAGACAAGGTCCTGCAAAAATGTGGGCCATCCAAGAAAAATGTTGGACAAAACAAAAGCTAAAAACACTCATATATATTGCTTTCATGTGGTTACAATCCTAATTAGTTTAGGCCAGCGCAACTCACCCATCTTCTCATTCCCATGATGGCATTGGGAGGCCAGCACATGTGTGTGCACTTTTGTGATAGAATCCTAAAGTTGGAAGGGACTCAGCAGGTCATCTAGTTCAACCCCCTGCCTGCAGCAGGAAATCCTCCTAGAGCATTTCTGACAGGTGGTGGTAGAGCATGTTTGAAGATCCCTTACAGGGGCAAGGGAGAGTCCACCACCTCCCTTGGCAAATTGTTCCACTGCCGAACCCCCCTCACAGTCAGGAATTTTTTCCGAATATCCAACCGGAATCTCCTCTCTTGCAGTTTGTACCCATTGGTTCTAGTTCTGCTTTCAGTAGCAGCTAAGAACAAATGAGCCCCTTCCTCCCTATGACAGCCCTTCAGGTATCTGAAGAGGGCAACCATGTCTCCACTCAGCCTCCCCTTCTCCAGGCTGAACATCCCAAGTTGCCCAAACCTTTCCTGGTAGGGCTTCCCATCCATCCCACTGATCATTCTTGTCGCTCCCCTCTGGACTTGCTCCAGTTTGGCTGCATCTTTCTTCAAGTGAGGAGCCCAGAACTGAACACAGGACTCAAGGTGAAGTCTGACCAATGCTGAATAAAGAGGAACTAGAACTTCTCACAACTTGGAAGCTAGTCCTCTTAATGCCGCCTAAAGTTGCTCCAAGCCACGAAATGGGATGAACTCTCTATTTTACATTGAACAGCCTACAGTGAAGAGGGGGAAGAGTTGTGATTAGATGAATTAATGAAGACTTAGAAGATTCACCAAACACGCCTCCTTCCTAGGAGTAGATTAGACAAAAGGCTGACGCACAGAAGACACAGGGCTTCAAAACAACTCCTCTATTTTAGTATTAATATACACATCATGTTCTGGGACTTGCAGGACTTGATTTTCCAATGTCAAAAATGGACATATGTTACGGGTGGAATTTCTGCTTTTGACATCGTATCCTCTTATTCCTTGTTTCCCGTGGAGAACCCTAACCCCACTACCTCATTTTTTTTACACTGTTTATTACACGACCCCATTCTTCTTTATAACTTCAAACGCGGGAAGCAGAAGCATGTATTGAGTTCTGGCTGATATACTGTGCAGTGATTGGTTTGGTCAGTGGGTTGCAGCCGCGGGATCCATTTCACTTTAATTTCTGGGAACCATCCTTGCAATAAACCAGGGTTGGAAAGTACATGTATGCTTTGTTCTGGAGCCCCCTCAGTTACGTAAAAGCAGATACAGGCAAGCTATAGTCCCATAGCCTCAGCCTGTAGCTGAGGTTTGCACCACATTCCTCATCTCGGCAGCAGTGGTTCTCAAGCATTTCAGCCCAGGACCCCCTTCTGAGTATAAGTGATGTCATCAGTCTGGAAGTGATGTCATAGCCTGAAGTGACACCACATCTCCATGTCTTCTCAAAAGTAAGTCCCATTGTGTTCCTTTGAGACTTATACCCAGGAAAGTTTGGATTGCAGCCTGAGTACCCCATTCCAAGATAGAATCATAGAGTTGGAATGGACCTAGTAGGTCATCTAGTCCAACCCCCTGCCTGCAGCAGGAAATCCCCCTAGAGCATCCCCGACAGGTGCTCGTCGTGCCTCTGCTTGAAGATCCCCAGCGAGGGAGAGTCCACCACCTCCCTTGGCAATCTATTCCACTGCCGAACCGCCCTCACCGTCAGGAATTTTTTCCAGATATCCAACCGGAATCTCCTTTCTTGCAGTTTGTACCCATTGGTTCTAGTTCTGCTTTCAGAAGCAGCTTTGAACAAATGAGCCCCTTCCTCCCTATGACAGCCCTTCAAGTCTCTGAAGAGGGCAATCATGTCTCCCCTCAGCCTCCTCTTCTCCAGGCTGAACATCCCAAGTTCCCCCAACCTTTCCTCCTAGGGCTTCCCTTCCATCCCACTGATCATTCTTGTCGCTCTCCTCTGGACTTGCTCCAGTTTGGCTGCATCTTTCTTAAACTGAGGTGCCCAGAACTGAACACAGTACTCAAGGTGAAGTCTGACCAATGCTGAATAAAGAGGAACTAGAACTTCTTGTGACGTGGAAGCTACAGACCTCTTAATGCAGCCTAAAATGGCATTTGCCTTCTTTGCAGACACATCGCACTGCTGACTCATGTTCAGCTTGTGATCCACGGCGACTCCAAGATCCCGCTCACATGTTGTGCTGCCAAGCCAAGTATCCCCCATTTTATACCTGTGTTTTTGGTTTTTATTACCCAAGTGCAGAACTTTGCACTTCTCCCTATTGAAATTCATTCTATTTGTTACAGCCCAGTATTCTAGTTTATCCAGATTCTCCTGGAGGTCTCTCCTGTCTTCTGTTGTGTTTGCTACTCCTCCCAGCTTGGTTTCATCCGCAAATTTGATCAGGCTCCCCTGTATCCCATCCTCTAAGTCATTAATGAAAATTTTAGAGAACCGGTCCCAAGACAGAGCCTTGGGGTACCCCACTTAAAACCGACCTCCAAGTTGACACAGAACCATTTACTAAAACCCTTTGAGTGAAGCCATCGAGCCAGTTGCGGATCCACCTAACGATTTCCCCCTCTAGCCCATATTTTTCCAACTTCCCAATTAAAATGTCATGTGGGGCCTTGTCAAATGCTTTGCTAAAGTCAGGATAAATGACATCCACAGCATTGCCACTGTCCAGTAAGCTCGTAACCCGATCAAAAAAGGAGATCAGATTTGTCTGGCAAGATTTATTCTTAGTAAATCCATGCTGGGTTGTTTTGATCACCGAGTACTTGTCTAGATGTGCAGAAATTGTGTGTTTTATGATTTGTTCTAATATCTTCCCCGGGATTGAAGTCAAACTGACTGGTCTATAATTTCACGGGTCTTTGGATGGCGATGCCAAGTACCAGATGACAAGATGGTGGCGCCAACCTTTCTGTAACTACCACTTACCCTCCCAAAAGAGTCCTGACCTCATATTGAGTACCACTGCATGACTTCTAGTTTCAGAGTGAGGTGGTGGATCGGCTAAAGATGGATTATTTGTGAGCTTTTACCTGAAGCTGAGAAAGTGGTTAGGATGGGCATGAGGTGGTGTACCTGCTGTTGAACAGTCTTGCTCCTTGAACTTGCTGGGGTGACCCCAACAGTGATGCTGGAATCTCCTAGGAAATTGGTTCTGGGGGTTTCAGTGTGAAGGCCCCGGAAAAGATGCAGCTTAGGTGTTTGTGATGGTCATGAAAACCATGAACCCATCTCAGAGCTCAATTTAGGCCAACACAAATCACCTGTCTCCCCATTCCTACATTAGCGATGTGAAGCTAGCGCATGTCTGTCCACTGGCTTAAGCCTTGCAGGGGTGGCCATATTGTGATACCCCCATGTCAGTGCAGGACATGTGCCAGCCTAACTAAGCACTGTAAGCTAAAACCAAACAAAGCATAATAGGCACACCAAATTTCACACACCAAACGAAGCATAATAGGCACTTGAATGGGGCAGTGGAGCTTAACATCACATTGTTGTCTTGGGCAGATCACTCTCTGCGAGGGTTCAGGCGTCCCTGATGCACAGATCTGCAGCGCATGAGGCAGGACAGGCTAAACCAAGGAAACAAACAGTGTTGGACTAGCAGGTGGGCAGGGAAAAACCTTGGAAGTTTCCTTCCACTGCCACCACCTCAGGTCACAGAAAACAGATAAGAGAACTGTCTGTTAAGAACACAACAACATGCAAGAGAGCACCGAACCTCCAGCCAAAACCACAGTATTGTTCTGAAGAGCAAGAAGGTGCGACAATCAGCCACGTTACTCATAAACACGGACTAGGTGGACAAGGTGAGAAGCGGAACGAGTTTATTGAAGGCGTTGAAGGAAAGGAAACTAAGAACATGGAAAGGGCAGGGAATAAAGTGCAACGAGGCTGCACACACCCACTGCCCCCCAAAAGACACCCTGGCCCCCCCCTAGACACCTCCCTGCCTTCTCAGACCCCCTGGCACTCTCCATGCCCCCAAGGACCCCCTGTTCCCCACCCAGCCTTTTCAGACCCCCTGGCCCCCTCCAAAGACCACCCTGGCCCCTTCCATGCCCTCAAGGACCCCCTGGCCACTTCGCTGCCTTCTCAGACCCCCTGGCCCCTTCCATGCCCCCCAAGAACCCCCTGGCCACTTCCCTGCCTTCTCAGACCCCCTGGCCCTTTCCATGCCCCCCAAGGACACCCTGGCCAACAATTCCCTGCCTTCTCAGACACCCTGGCCCCTTCCATGCCCCCCAAGAACCCCCTGGGCACCTCCCTGCCTTCTCAGACCCCCGGCCCTCTCCATGTCCCCAAGGACCCCCTGTTCCCCACCCTGCCTTTTCAGACCTCCTAGCCCCTTCCATGCCCCCCCCCAAGAACCCTCTGGCCCCCTCCCTGCCTTCTCAGACCCCCTGGCACCTCCCGTGCCTCCCGAAAGGAACCCATGGCCACCTCCCTGCCTTCTCAGACCCCCTGGCACCTTCCATGCCCCCCCAACGACCCCCTGGCCACCTCAGACCCCCTGGCCCCTTCCATACAACCCCAGGATCCCCTGGCCCTCTCCCTGCCTTCTCAGACCCCCTGGCCCCTTCCATGCCCCCCCAAAGGACCCCCTGGCCACCTCAGAGCCCCTGGCCCCTTCCATGCCCCCCAAGGACCCTCTGGCCTCTTCCCTGCCTTCTCAGACCCCCTGGCCCCTTCCATGCCCCCCCAAAGGACCCCCTGGCCACCTCAGAGCCCCTGGCCCCTTCCATGCCCCCCAAGGACCCTCTGGCCTCTTCCCTGCCTTCTCAGACCCCCTGGCCCCTTCCATGCCCCCCCAAAGGACCCCCTGGCCACCTCAGAGCCCCTGGCCCCTTCCATGCCCCCCAAGGACCCTCTGGCCTCTTCCCTGCCTTCTCAGACCCCCTGGCCTTCCCAAGACCTCCCTGGACCCCCCCCCCCGAGAGGCCCTTGAGGGGCGGGTGTCGTCACAAGGCCTGCCTGGGGCGGGGTGGGGCAGCTGAAGAGGGCCCAGCGGGGGCCTCTGCTGCGGGGCTGCATCCAGCTCACCGGGCTCCCCCAGAGGTTCATCCTCAGTCTCCCCCTGTCTTGGAGGGTCGAGAGACGCCAGTTCGAGGGGCAGCTGGCTCCGCTTTCAGGACGGGGGTTCGAGAGGGTCTAGAATCCCGGTGCAGGCGAGGCTCCGGCTCCTCGCGAGCTGGATCGCTGTCCCCGCAGGTCCCTCCTCCTCTCCTCAAAGAGAGGAGGCAGGACCCGCCCCCAGCCGGAGGGGGTTGCTTTTTGCCCGTCCCCACCCACGCACGCGCCCGCCCGCCCGCCTTCCGCCGGAAGCAGGCCTTCACTCTAGGGGAAGCATAGACCCCAAGGCTCCGCCTCTGTCACGTGACGGACTCGGCCCCTGTTTATGGAACCTTTCCCTCTGTGCTCGACGCTCTCTGGGAATAGTAGTTCCTAAGGTCTTTTCAACAGTTGCATCTACTGCATAAAGAACTACATCACCCGGAAGGCCTTGCGCTCGAAGCCACACGTTGGCAATCCCTTTCCATCTGTGCCCTAAGGCTTCTGGGAATAGTAGTTCCTAAGGTCTTTTCAACAGTTGCATCTACTGCATAAAGAACTACATCACCCGGAAGGCCTTGCGCTCCAAGCCACACGTAGGCAATCCCTTTCCATCTGTGCCCTTAGGCTTCTGGGAATAGTAGTTCCTAAGGTCTTTTCAACAGTTGCATCTACTGCATAAAGAACTACATCACCCGGAAGGCCGTGCGCTCCAAGCCACACGTAGGCAATCCCTTTCCATCTGTGCCCTAAGCCTTCTGGGAATAGTAGTTCCTAAGGTCTGTTCAACAGTTGCATCTACTGCATAAAGAACTACATCACCCGGAATGCCTTGCGCTCGAAGCCACACGTAGGCAATCCCTTTCCATCTGTGCCCTAAGGCTTCTGGGAATAGTAGTTCCTAAGGTCTGTTCAACAGTTGCATCTATTGCAGAGAGAACTCCCTGGACCCTTCAGACCTCCTGGCCCCTTCCATGCCCCCCAAGAACCCCCTGGCCCCATCCCTGACCCCCAAGGACCCCCTGGCCTCTTCCATGCCCCCCAAGGACCCCCTGGCCTCTTCCATGCCCCCCAACGACCCCCTGGCCTCTTCCATGCCCCCCAAGGACCCCCTGGCCCCCTCCATACCCCAAGGACCTCCTGGCCCCACCCTGCCTTTACAGACCTCCTGGACCCCTTCACGCCCCCAAGGAACCCCTGGCCCCACCCTGCCTTCTCAGACCCCTGGCCCCTTCCATGACGACATGCCTTTTCGAGGACAGATTCTGCACTCACTGCCTCCAATAGGAATGGTGAAAAATTGAGAATTGTGCTATGGAAATTCAACATTTTGAAAATTCACGGACTGAACATTTGTTACAAAAACCCATGTTTGCTTTCGCTGTCTTTCTAATTGCTTCTTTTCATGTTTCTAATTTAGTTATTTACTTATTTTAAGGATTTTTTACCCTGCCTTTCTCCGTCATGTGGACCCAAGGCAGCTGCAACATTAAACAACATCATAATCAATAATATGATACACACACACACACATTTAAAACATTTAAAATGTTTCTTCCTCTTTCAATTTGCTGTATTCAGTGACCGAAGAAAGTGCTTTCTGCGTTGCAGTCGCTCAAGTATTATCCTATCCAAGTCTACTCAGAAGTGTCCCATTATAGTCGATGGATTTACTCTCAGGTAAATGTGGATAGGACTGCAGCATAAAACTGTGAGAAGTTGCAACAGTTCTACTTTGCCTGCCCTCATTAAGCCTCCAAGCAAGCTGAAATCTAGTAGCTTCCTGTTCCCGCAGTGTGGTCGCGGGAACCCTATTAGGGGTGTCTTGCCACCAGGGAACAACCCTACGAGCTGCCCCCCTTGGGTAGGGTGACCATATGTCATGACTGCAAAGAAGACAAGGTCCTGCAAAAATGTGGGCCATCCAAGAAAAATGTTGGACAAAACAAAAGCTAAAAACACTCATATATATTGCTTTCATGTGGTTACAATCCTAATTAGTTTAGGCCAGCGCAACTCACCCATCTTCTCATTCCCATGATGGCATTGGGAGGCCAGCACATGTGTGTGCACTTTTGAGATAGAATCCTAAAGTTGGAAGGGACTCAGCAGGTCATCTAGTTCAACCCCCTGCCTGCAGCAGGAAATCCTCCTAGAGCATTTCTGACAGGTGGTGGTAGAGCATGTTTGAAGATCCCTTACAGGGGCAAGGGAGAGTCCACCACCTCCCTTGGCAAATTGTTCCACTGCCGAACCCCCCTCACAGTCAGGAATTTTTTCCGAATATCCAACCGGAATCTCCTCTCTTGCAGTTTGTACCCATTGGTTCTAGTTCTGCTTTCAGTAGCAGCTAAGAACAAATGAGCCCCTTCCTCCCTATGACAGCCCTTCAGGTATCTGAAGAGGGCAATCATGTCTCCACTCAGCCTCCCCTTCTCCAGGCTGAACATCCCAAGTTGCCCAAACCTTTCCTGGTAGGGCTTCCCTTCCATCCCACTGATCATTCTTGTCGCTCCCCTCTGGACTTGCTCCAGTTTGGCTGCATCTTTCTTCAAGTGAGGAGCCCAGAACTGAACACAGGACTCAAGGTGAGGTCTGACCAATGCTGAATAAAGAGGAACTAGAACTTCTCACAACTTGGAAGCTAGTCCTCTTAATGCCGCCTAAAGTTGCTCCAAGCCACGAAATGGGATGAACTCTCTATTTTACATTGAACAGCCTACAGTGAAGAGGGGGAAGAGTTGTGATTAGATGAATTAATGAAGACTTAGAAGATTCACCCAACACGCCTCCTTCCTAGGCGTAGATTAGACAAAAGGCTGACGCGCAGAAGACACAGGGCTTCAAAACAACTCCTCTATTTTAGTATTAATATACACATCATGTTCTGGGACTTGCAGGACTTGATTTTCCAATGTCAAAAATGGACATATGTTACGGGTGGAATTTCTGCTTTTGACATCGTATCCTCTTATTCCTTGTTTCCCGTGGAGAACCCTAACCCCACTACCTCATTTTTTTTACACTGTTTATTACACGACCCCATTCTTCTTTATAACTTCAAACGCGGGAAGCAGAAGCATGTATTGAGTTCTGGCTGATATACTGTGCAGTGATTGGTTTGGTCAGTGGGTTGCAGCCGCGGGATCCATTTCACTTTAATTTCTGGGAACCATCCTTGCAATAAACCAGGGTTGGAAAGTACATGTATGCTTTGTTCTGGAGCCCCCTTAGTTACGTAAAAGCAGATACAGGCAAGCTATAGTCCCATAGCCTCAGCCTGTAGCTGAGGTTTGCACCACATTCCTCATCTCGGCAGCAGTGGTTCTCAAGCATTTCAGCCCAGGACCCCCTTCTGAGTATAAGTGATGTCATCAGTCTGGAAGTGATGTCATAGCCTGAAGTGACACCACATCTCCATGTCTTCTCAAAAGTAAGTCCCATTGTGTTCCTTTGAGACTTATACCCAGGAAAGTTTGGATTGCAGCCTGAGTACCCCATTCCAAGATAGAATCATAGAGTTGGAATGGACCTAGTAGGTCATCTAGTCCAACCCCCTGCCTGCAGCAGGAAATCCCCCTAGAGCATCCCCGACAGGTGCTCGTCGTGCCTCTGCTTGAAGATCCCCAGCGAGGGAGAGTCCACCACCTCCCTTGGCAATCTATTCCACTGCCGAACCGCCCTCACCGTCAGGAATTTTTTCCAGATATCCAACCGGAATCTCCTCTCTTGCAGTTTGTACCCATTGGTTCTAGTTCTGCTTTCAGAAGCAGCTTTGAACAAATGAGCCCCTTCCTCCCTATGACAGCCCTTCAAGTCTCTGAAGAGGGCAATCATGTCTCCCCTCAGCCTCCTCTTCTCCAGGCTGAACATCCCAAGTTCCCCCAACCTTTCCTCCTAGGGCTTCCCTTCCATCCCACTGATCATTCTTGTCGCTCTCCTCTGGACTTGCTCCAGTTTGGCTGCATCTTTCTTAAACTGAGGTGCCCAGAACTGAACACAGTGCTCAAGGTGAAGTCTGACCAATGCTGAATAAAGAGGAACTAGAACTTCTTGTGACGTGGAAGCTACAGACCTCTTAATGCAGCCTAAAATGGCATTTGCCTTCTTTGCAGACACATCGCACTGCTGACTCATGTTCAGCTTGTGATCCACGGCGACTCCAAGATCCCGCTCACATGTTGTGCTGCCAAGCCAAGTATCCCCCATTTTATACCTGTATTTTTGGTTTTTATTACCCAAGTGCAGAACTTTGCACTTCTCCCTATTGAAATTCATTCTATTTGTTACAGCCCAGTATTCTAGTTTATCCAGATTCTCCTGGAGGTCTCTCCTGTCTTCTGTTGTGTTTGCTACTCCTCCCAGCTTGGTTTCATCCGCAAATTTGATCAGGCTCCCCTGTATCCCATCCTCTAAGTCATTAATGAAAATTTTAGAGAACCGGTCCCAAGACAGAGCCTTGGGGTACCCCACTTAAAACCGACCTCCAAGTTGACACAGAACCATTTACTAAAACCCTGTGAGTGAAGCCATCGAGCCAGTTGCGGATCCACCTAACGATTTCCCCCTCTAGCCCATATTTTTCCAACTTCCCAATTAAAATGTCATGTGGGACCTTGTCAAATGCTTTGCTAAAGTCAGGATAAATGACATCCACAGCATTGCCACTGTCCAGTAAGCTCGTAACCCGATCAAAAAAGGAGATCAGATTTGTCTGGCAAGATTTATTCTTAGTAAATCCATGCTGGGTTCTTTTGATCTCCGAGTACTTGTCTAGATGTGCAGAAATTGTGTGTTTTATGATTTGTTCTAATATCTTCCCCGGGACTGAAGTCAAACTGACTGGTCTATAATTTCACGGGTCTTTGGATGGCGATGCCAAGTACCAGATGACAAGATGGTGGCGCCAACCTTTCTGTAGCTACCACTTACCCTCCCAAAAGAGTCCTGACCTCATATTGAGTACCACTGCATGACTTCTAGTTTCAGAGTGAGGTGGTGGATCGGCTAAAGATGGATTATTTGTGAGCTTTTACCTGAAGCTGAGAAAGTGGTTAGGATGGGCATGAGGTGGTGTACCTGCTGTTGAACAGTCTTGCTCCTTGAACTTGCTGGGGTGACCCCAACAGTGATGCTGGAATCTCCTAGGAAATTGGTTCTGGGGGTTTCAGTGTGAAGGCCCCGGAAAAGATGCAGCTTAGGTGTTTGTGATGGTCATGAAAACCATGAACCCATCTCAGAGCTCAATTTAGGCCAACACAAATCACCTGTCTCCCCATTCCTACATTAGCGATGTGAAGCTAGCGCATGTCTGTCCACTGGCTTAAGCCTTGCAGGGGTGGCCATATTGTGATACCCCCATGTCAGTGCAGGACATGTGCCAGCCTAACTAAGCACTGTAAGCTAAAACCAAACAAAGCATAACAGGCACACCAAATTTCACACACCAAACGAAGCATAATAGGCACTTGAATGGGGCAGTGGAGCTTAACATCACATTGTTGTCTTGGGCAGATCACTCTCTGCGAGGGTTCAGGCGTCCCTGATGCACAGATCTGCAGCGCATGAGGCAGGACAGGCTAAACCAAGGAAACAAACAGTGTTGGACTAGCAGGTGGGCAGGGAAAAACCTTGGAAGTTTCCTTCCACTGCCACCACCTCAGGTCACAGAAAACAGATAAGAGAACTGTCTGTTAAGAACACAACAACATGCAAGAGAGCACCGAACCTCCAGCCAAAACCACAGTATTGTTCTGAAGAGCAAGAAGGTGCGACAATCAGCCACGTTACTCATAAACACGGACTAGGTGGACAAGGTGAGAAGCGGAACGAGTTTATTGAAGGCGTTGAAGGAAAGGAAACTAAGAACATGGAAAGGGCAGGGAATAAAGTGCAACGAGGCTGCACACACCCACTGCCCCCCAAAAGACACCCTGGCCCCCCCCTAGACACCTCCCTGCCTTCTCAGACCCCCTGGCACTCTCCATGCCCCCAAGGACCCCCTGTTCCCCACCCAGCCTTTTCAGACCCCCTGGCCCCCTCCAAAGACCACCCTGGCCCCTTCCATGCCCTCAAGGACCCCCTGGCCACTTCGCTGCCTTCTCAGACCCCCTGGCCCCTTCCATGCCCCCCAAGAACCCCCTGGCCACTTCCCTGCCTTCTCAGACCCCCTGGCCCTTTCCATGCCCCCCAAGGACACCCTGGCCAACAATTCCCTGCCTTCTCAGACACCCTGGCCCCTTCCATGCCCCCCAAGAACCCCCTGGGCACCTCCCTGCCTTCTCAGACCCCCGGCCCTCTCCATGTCCCCAAGGACCCCCTGTTCCCCACCCTGCCTTTTCAGACCTCCTAGCCCCTTCCATGCCCCCCCCCCAAGAACCCTCTGGCCCCCTCCCTGCCTTCTCAGACCCCCTGGCACCTCCCGTGCCTCCCGAAAGGAACCCATGGCCACCTCCCTGCCTTCTCAGACCCCCTGGCACCTTCCATGCCCCCCCAACGACCCCCTGGCCACCTCAGACCCCCTGGCCCCTTCCATACAACCCCAGGATCCCCTGGCCCTCTCCCTGCCTTCTCAGACCCCCTGGCCCCTTCCATGCCCCCCCAAAGGACCCCCTGGCCACCTCAGAGCCCCTGGCCCCTTCCATGCCCCCCAAGGACCCTCTGGCCTCTTCCCTGCCTTCTCAGACCCCCTGGCCCCTTCCATGCCCCCCCAAAGGACCCCCTGGCCACCTCAGAGCCCCTGGCCCCTTCCATGCCCCCCAAGGACCCTCTGGCCTCTTCCCTGCCTTCTCAGACCCCCTGGCCTTCCCAAGACCTCCCTGGACCCCCCCCCCCCGAGAGGCCCTTGAGGGGCGGGTGTCGTCACAAGGCCTGCCTGGGGCGGGGTGGGGCAGCTGAAGAGGGCCCAGCGGGGGCCTCTGCTGCGGGGCTGCATCCAGCTCACCGGGCTCCCCCAGAGGTTCATCCTCAGTCTCCCCCTGTCTTGGAGGGTCGAGAGACGCCAGTTCGAGGGGCAGCTGGCTCCGCTTTCAGGACGGGGGTTCGAGAGGGTCTAGAATCCCGGTGCAGGCGAGGCTCCGGCTCCTCGCGAGCTGGATCGCTGTCCCCGCAGGTCCCTCCTCCTCTCCTCAAAGAGAGGAGGCAGGACCCGCCCCCAGCCGGAGGGGGTTGCTTTTTGCCCGTCCCCACCCACGCACGCGCCCGCCCGCCCGCCCGCCCGCCTTCCGCCGGAAGCAGGCCTTCACTCTAGGGGAAGCATAGACCCCAAGGCTCCGCCTCTGTCACGTGACGGACTCGGCCCCTGTTTATGGAACCTTTCCCTCTGTGCTCGACGCTCTCTGGGAATAGTAGTTCCTAAGGTCTTTTCAACAGTTGCATCTACTGCATAAAGAACTACATCACCCGGAAGGCCTTGCGCTCGAAGCCACACGTTGGCAATCCCTTTCCATCTGTGCCCTAAGGCTTCTGGGAATAGTAGTTCCTAAGGTCTTTTCAACAGTTGCATCTACTGCATAAAGAACTACATCACCCGGAAGGCCTTGCGCTCCAAGCCACACGTAGGCAATCCCTTTCCATCTGTGCCCTTAGGCTTCTGGGAATAGTAGTTCCTAAGGTCTTTTCAACAGTTGCATCTACTGCATAAAGAACTACATCACCCGGAAGGCCGTGCGCTCCAAGCCACACGTAGGCAATCCCTTTCCATCTGTGCCCTAAGCCTTCTGGGAATAGTAGTTCCTAAGGTCTGTTCAACAGTTGCATCTACTGCATAAAGAACTACATCACCCGGAATGCCTTGCGCTCGAAGCCACACGTAGGCAATCCCTTTCCATCTGTGCCCTAAGGCTTCTGGGAATAGTAGTTCCTAAGGTCTGTTCAACAGTTGCATCTATTGCAGAGAGAACTCCCTGGACCCTTCAGACCTCCTGGCCCCTTCCATGCCCCCCAAGAACCCCCTGGCCCCCTCCCTGACCCCCAAGGACCCCCTGGCCTCTTCCATGCCCCCCAAGGACCCCCTGGCCCCCTCCATACCCCAAGGACCCTCTGGCCCCCACCCTGCCTTCTCACTCCCCCTGGCCCCCTCCATACCCCAAGGACCTCCTGGCCCCACCCTGCCTTTACAGACCTCCTGGACCCCTTCATGCCCCCAAGGAACCCCTGGCCCCACCCTGCCTTCTCAGACCCCTGGCCCCTTCCATGACGACATGCCTTTTCGAGGACAGATTCTGCACTCACTGCCTCCAATAGGAATGGTGAAAAATTGAGAATTGTGCTATGGAAATTCAACATTTTGAAAATTCACGGACTGAACATTTGTTACAAAAACCCATGTTTGCTTTCGCTGTCTTTCTAATTGCTTCTTTTCATGTTTCTAATTTAGTTATTTACTTATTTTAAGGATTTTTTACCCTGCCTTTCTCCGTCATGTGGACCCAAGGCAGCTGCAACATTAAACAACATCATAATCAATAATATGATACACACACACACACATTTAAAACATTTAAAATGTTTCTTCCTCTTTCAATTTGCTGTATTCAGTGACCGAAGAAAGTGCTTTCTGCGTTGCAGTCGCTCAAGTATTATCCTATCCAAGTCTACTCAGAAGTGTCCCATTATAGTCGATGGATTTACTCTCAGGTAAATGTGGATAGGACTGCAGCATAAAACTGTGAAAAGTTGCAACAGTTCTACTTTGCCTGCCCTCATTAAGCCTCCAAGCAAGCTGAAATCTAGTAGCTTCCTGTTCCCGCAGTGTGGTCGCGGGAACCCTATTAGGGGTGTCTTGCCACCAGGGAACAACCCTACGAGCTGCCCCCCTTGGGTAGGGTGACCATATGTCATGACTGCAAAGAAGACAAGGTCCTGCAAAAATGTGGGCCATCCAAGAAAAATGTTGGACAAAACAAAAGCTAAAAACACTCATATATATTGCTTTCATGTGGTTACAATCCTAATTAGTTTAGGCCAGCGCAACTCACCCATCTTCTCATTCCCATGATGGCATTGGGAGGCCAGCACATGTGTGTGCACTTTTGAGATAGAATCCTAAAGTTGGAAGGGACTCAGCAGGTCATCTAGTTCAACCCCCTGCCTGCAGCAGGAAATCCTCCTAGAGCATTTCTGACAGGTGGTGGTAGAGCATGTTTGAAGATCCCTTACAGGGGCAAGGGAGAGTCCACCACCTCCCTTGGCAAATTGTTCCACTGCCGAACCCCCCTCACAGTCAGGAATTTTTTCCGAATATCCAACCGGAATCTCCTCTCTTGCAGTTTGTACCCATTGGTTCTAGTTCTGCTTTCAGTAGCAGCTAAGAACAAATGAGCCCCTTCCTCCCTATGACAGCCCTTCAGGTATCTGAAGAGGGCAATCATGTCTCCACTCAGCCTCCCCTTCTCCAGGCTGAACATCCCAAGTTGCCCAAACCTTTCCTGGTAGGGCTTCCCTTCCATCCCACTGATCATTCTTGTCGCTCCCCTCTGGACTTGCTCCAGTTTGGCTGCATCTTTCTTCAAGTGAGGAGCCCAGAACTGAACACAGGACTCAAGGTGAGGTCTGACCAATGCTGAATAAAGAGGAACTAGAACTTCTCACAACTTGGAAGCTAGTCCTCTTAATGCCGCCTAAAGTTGCTCCAAGCCACGAAATGGGATGAACTCTCTATTTTACATTGAACAGCCTACAGTGAAGAGGGGGAAGAGTTGTGATTAGATGAATTAATGAAGACTTAGAAGATTCACCCAACACGCCTCCTTCCTAGGCGTAGATTAGACAAAAGGCTGACGCGCAGAAGACACAGGGCTTCAAAACAACTCCTCTATTTTAGTATTAATATACACATCATGTTCTGGGACTTGCAGGACTTGATTTTCCAATGTCAAAAATGGACATATGTTACGGGTGGAATTTCTGCTTTTGACATCGTATCCTCTTATTCCTTGTTTCCCGTGGAGAACCCTAACCCCACTACCTCATTTTTTTTACACTGTTTATTACACGACCCCATTCTTCTTTATAACTTCAAACGCGGGAAGCAGAAGCATGTATTGAGTTCTGGCTGATATACTGTGCAGTGATTGGTTTGGTCAGTGGGTTGCAGCCGCGGGATCCATTTCACTTTAATTTCTGGGAACCATCCTTGCAATAAACCAGGGTTGGAAAGTACATGTATGCTTTGTTCTGGAGCCCCCTTAGTTACGTAAAAGCAGATACAGGCAAGCTATAGTCCCATAGCCTCAGCCTGTAGCTGAGGTTTGCACCACATTCCTCATCTCGGCAGCAGTGGTTCTCAAGCATTTCAGCCCAGGACCCCCTTCTGAGTATAAGTGATGTCATCAGTCTGGAAGTGATGTCATAGCCTGAAGTGACACCACATCTCCATGTCTTCTCAAAAGTAAGTCCCATTGTGTTCCTTTGAGACTTATACCCAGGAAAGTTTGGATTGCAGCCTGAGTACCCCATTCCAAGATAGAATCATAGAGTTGGAATGGACCTAGTAGGTCATCTAGTCCAACCCCCTGCCTGCAGCAGGAAATCCCCCTAGAGCATCCCCGACAGGTGCTCGTCGTGCCTCTGCTTGAAGATCCCCAGCGAGGGAGAGTCCACCACCTCCCTTGGCAATCTATTCCACTGCCGAACCGCCCTCACCGTCAGGAATTTTTTCCAGATATCCAACCGGAATCTCCTCTCTTGCAGTTTGTACCCATTGGTTCTAGTTCTGCTTTCAGAAGCAGCTTTGAACAAATGAGCCCCTTCCTCCCTATGACAGCCCTTCAAGTCTCTGAAGAGGGCAATCATGTCTCCCCTCAGCCTCCTCTTCTCCAGGCTGAACATCCCAAGTTCCCCCAACCTTTCCTCCTAGGGCTTCCCTTCCATCCCACTGATCATTCTTGTCGCTCTCCTCTGGACTTGCTCCAGTTTGGCTGCATCTTTCTTAAACTGAGGTGCCCAGAACTGAACACAGTGCTCAAGGTGAAGTCTGACCAATGCTGAATAAAGAGGAACTAGAACTTCTTGTGACGTGGAAGCTACAGACCTCTTAATGCAGCCTAAAATGGCATTTGCCTTCTTTGCAGACACATCGCACTGCTGACTCATGTTCAGCTTGTGATCCACGGCGACTCCAAGATCCCGCTCACATGTTGTGCTGCCAAGCCAAGTATCCCCCATTTTATACCTGTATTTTTGGTTTTTATTACCCAAGTGCAGAACTTTGCACTTCTCCCTATTGAAATTCATTCTATTTGTTACAGCCCAGTATTCTAGTTTATCCAGATTCTCCTGGAGGTCTCTCCTGTCTTCTGTTGTGTTTGCTACTCCTCCCAGCTTGGTTTCATCCGCAAATTTGATCAGGCTCCCCTGTATCCCATCCTCTAAGTCATTAATGAAAATTTTAGAGAACCGGTCCCAAGACAGAGCCTTGGGGTACCCCACTTAAAACCGACCTCCAAGTTGACACAGAACCATTTACTAAAACCCTGTGAGTGAAGCCATCGAGCCAGTTGCGGATCCACCTAACGATTTCCCCCTCTAGCCCATATTTTTCCAACTTCCCAATTAAAATGTCATGTGGGACCTTGTCAAATGCTTTGCTAAAGTCAGGATAAATGACATCCACAGCATTGCCACTGTCCAGTAAGCTCGTAACCCGATCAAAAAAGGAGATCAGATTTGTCTGGCAAGATTTATTCTTAGTAAATCCATGCTGGGTTCTTTTGATCTCCGAGTACTTGTCTAGATGTGCAGAAATTGTGTGTTTTATGATTTGTTCTAATATCTTCCCCGGGACTGAAGTCAAACTGACTGGTCTATAATTTCACGGGTCTTTGGATGGCGATGCCAAGTACCAGATGACAAGATGGTGGCGCCAACCTTTCTGTAGCTACCACTTACCCTCCCAAAAGAGTCCTGACCTCATATTGAGTACCACTGCATGACTTCTAGTTTCAGAGTGAGGTGGTGGATCGGCTAAAGATGGATTATTTGTGAGCTTTTACCTGAAGCTGAGAAAGTGGTTAGGATGGGCATGAGGTGGTGTACCTGCTGTTGAACAGTCTTGCTCCTTGAACTTGCTGGGGTGACCCCAACAGTGATGCTGGAATCTCCTAGGAAATTGGTTCTGGGGGTTTCAGTGTGAAGGCCCCGGAAAAGATGCAGCTTAGGTGTTTGTGATGGTCATGAAAACCATGAACCCATCTCAGAGCTCAATTTAGGCCAACACAAATCACCTGTCTCCCCATTCCTACATTAGCGATGTGAAGCTAGCGCATGTCTGTCCACTGGCTTAAGCCTTGCAGGGGTGGCCATATTGTGATACCCCCATGTCAGTGCAGGACATGTGCCAGCCTAACTAAGCACTGTAAGCTAAAACCAAACAAAGCATAACAGGCACACCAAATTTCACACACCAAACGAAGCATAATAGGCACTTGAATGGGGCAGTGGAGCTTAACATCACATTGTTGTCTTGGGCAGATCACTCTCTGCGAGGGTTCAGGCGTCCCTGATGCACAGATCTGCAGCGCATGAGGCAGGACAGGCTAAACCAAGGAAACAAACAGTGTTGGACTAGCAGGTGGGCAGGGAAAAACCTTGGAAGTTTCCTTCCACTGCCACCACCTCAGGTCACAGAAAACAGATAAGAGAACTGTCTGTTAAGAACACAACAACATGCAAGAGAGCACCGAACCTCCAGCCAAAACCACAGTATTGTTCTGAAGAGCAAGAAGGTGCGACAATCAGCCACGTTACTCATAAACACGGACTAGGTGGACAAGGTGAGAAGCGGAACGAGTTTATTGAAGGCGTTGAAGGAAAGGAAACTAAGAACATGGAAAGGGCAGGGAATAAAGTGCAACGAGGCTGCACACACCCACTGCCCCCCAAAAGACACCCTGGCCCCCCCCTAGACACCTCCCTGCCTTCTCAGACCCCCTGGCACTCTCCATGCCCCCAAGGACCCCCTGTTCCCCACCCAGCCTTTTCAGACCCCCTGGCCCCCTCCAAAGACCACCCTGGCCCCTTCCATGCCCTCAAGGACCCCCTGGCCACTTCGCTGCCTTCTCAGACCCCCTGGCCCCTTCCATGCCCCCCAAGAACCCCCTGGCCACTTCCCTGCCTTCTCAGACCCCCTGGCCCTTTCCATGCCCCCCAAGGACACCCTGGCCAACAATTCCCTGCCTTCTCAGACACCCTGGCCCCTTCCATGCCCCCCAAGAACCCCCTGGGCACCTCCCTGCCTTCTCAGACCCCCGGCCCTCTCCATGTCCCCAAGGACCCCCTGTTCCCCACCCTGCCTTTTCAGACCTCCTAGCCCCTTCCATGCCCCCCCCCAAGAACCCTCTGGCCCCCTCCCTGCCTTCTCAGACCCCCTGGCACCTCCCGTGCCTCCCGAAAGGAACCCATGGCCACCTCCCTGCCTTCTCAGACCCCCTGGCACCTTCCATGCCCCCCCAACGACCCCCTGGCCACCTCAGACCCCCTGGCCCCTTCCATACAACCCCAGGATCCCCTGGCCCTCTCCCTGCCTTCTCAGACCCCCTGGCCCCCTTCCATGCCCCCCCAAAGGACCCCCTGGCCACCTCAGAGCCCCTGGCCCCCTTCCATGCCCCCCAAGGACCCTCTGGCCTCTTCCCTGCCTTCTCAGACCCCCTGGCCCCTTCCATGCCCCCCCAAAGGACCCCCTGGCCACCTCAGAGCCCCTGGCCCCTTCCATGCCCCCCAAGGACCCTCTGGCCTCTTCCCTGCCTTCTCAGACCCCCTGGCCTTCCCAAGACCTCCCTGGACCCCCCCCCCCCGAGAGGCCCTTGAGGGGCGGGTGTCGTCACAAGGCCTGCCTGGGGCGGGGTGGGGCAGCTGAAGAGGGCCCAGCGGGGGCCTCTGCTGCGGGGCTGCATCCAGCTCACCGGGCTCCCCCAGAGGTTCATCCTCAGTCTCCCCCTGTCTTGGAGGGTCGAGAGACGCCAGTTCGAGGGGCAGCTGGCTCCGCTTTCAGGACGGGGGTTCGAGAGGGTCTAGAATCCCGGTGCAGGCGAGGCTCCGGCTCCTCGCGAGCTGGATCGCTGTCCCCGCAGGTCCCTCCTCCTCTCCTCAAAGAGAGGAGGCAGGACCCGCCCCCAGCCGGAGGGGGTTGCTTTTTGCCCGTCCCCACCCACGCACGCCCGCCCGCCCGCCTTCCGCCGGAAGCAGGCCTTCACTCTAGGGGAAGCATAGACCCCAAGGCTCCGCCTCTGTCACGTGACGGACTCGGCCCCTGTTTATGGAACCTTTCCCTCTGTGCTCGACGCTCTCTGGGAATAGTAGTTCCTAAGGTCTTTTCAACAGTTGCATCTACTGCATAAAGAACTACATCACCCGGAAGGCCTTGCGCTCGAAGCCACACGTTGGCAATCCCTTTCCATCTGTGCCCTAAGGCTTCTGGGAATAGTAGTTCCTAAGGTCTTTTCAACAGTTGCATCTACTGCATAAAGAACTACATCACCCGGAAGGCCTTGCGCTCCAAGCCACACGTAGGCAATCCCTTTCCATCTGTGCCCTTAGGCTTCTGGGAATAGTAGTTCCTAAGGTCTTTTCAACAGTTGCATCTACTGCATAAAGAACTACATCACCCGGAAGGCCGTGCGCTCCAAGCCACACGTAGGCAATCCCTTTCCATCTGTGCCCTAAGCCTTCTGGGAATAGTAGTTCCTAAGGTCTGTTCAACAGTTGCATCTACTGCATAAAGAACTACATCACCCGGAATGCCTTGCGCTCGAAGCCACACGTAGGCAATCCCTTTCCATCTGTGCCCTAAGGCTTCTGGGAATAGTAGTTCCTAAGGTCTGTTCAACAGTTGCATCTATTGCAGAGAGAACTCCCTGGACCCTTCAGACCTCCTGGCCCCTTCCATGCCCCCCAAGAACCCCCTGGCCCCCTCCCTGACCCCCAAGGACCCCCTGGCCTCTTCCATGCCCCCCAAGGACCCCCTGGCCCCCTCCATACCCCAAGGACCCTCTGGCCCCCACCCTGCCTTCTCACTCCCCCTGGCCCCCTCCATACCCCAAGGACCTCCTGGCCCCACCCTGCCTTTACAGACCTCCTGGACCCCTTCATGCCCCCAAGGAACCCCTGGCCCCACCCTGCCTTCTCAGACCCCTGGCCCCTTCCATGACGACATGCCTTTTCCAGGACAGATTCTGCACTCACTGCCTCCAATAGGAATGGTGAAAAATTGAGAATTGTGCTATGGAAATTCAACATTTTGAAAATTCACGGACTGAACATTTGTTACAAAAACCCATGTTTGCTTTCGCTGTCTTTCTAATTGCTTCTTTTCATGTTTCTAATTTAGTTATTTACTTATTTTAAGGATTTTTTACCCTGCCTTTCTCCGTCATGTGGACCCAAGGCAGCTGCAACATTAAACAACATCATAATCAATAATATGATACACACACACACACATTTAAAACATTTAAAATGTTTCTTCCTCTTTCAATTTGCTGTATTCAGTGACCGAAGAAAGTGCTTTCTGCGTTGCAGTCGCTCAAGTATTATCCTATCCAAGTCTACTCAGAAGTGTCCCATTATAGTCGATGGATTTACTCTCAGGTAAATGTGGATAGGACTGCAGCATAAAACTGTGAAAAGTTGCAACAGTTCTACTTTGCCTGCCCTCATTAAGCCTCCAAGCAAGCTGAAATCTAGTAGCTTCCTGTTCCCGCAGTGTGGTCGCGGGAACCCTATTAGGGGTGTCTTGCCACCAGGGAACAACCCTACGAGCTGCCCCCCTTGGGTAGGGTGACCATATGTCATGACTGCAAAGAAGACAAGGTCCTGCAAAAATGTGGGCCATCCAAGAAAAATGTTGGACAAAACAAAAGCTAAAAACACTCATATATATTGCTTTCATGTGGTTACAATCCTAATTAGTTTAGGCCAGCGCAACTCACCCATCTTCTCATTCCCATGATGGCATTGGGAGGCCAGCACATGTGTGTGCACTTTTGAGATAGAATCCTAAAGTTGGAAGGGACTCAGCAGGTCATCTAGTTCAACCCCCTGCCTGCAGCAGGAAATCCTCCTAGAGCATTTCTGACAGGTGGTGGTAGAGCATGTTTGAAGATCCCTTACAGGGGCAAGGGAGAGTCCACCACCTCCCTTGGCAAATTGTTCCACTGCCGAACCCCCCTCACAGTCAGGAATTTTTTCCGAATATCCAACCGGAATCTCCTCTCTTGCAGTTTGTACCCATTGGTTCTAGTTCTGCTTTCAGTAGCAGCTAAGAACAAATGAGCCCCTTCCTCCCTATGACAGCCCTTCAGGTATCTGAAGAGGGCAATCATGTCTCCACTCAGCCTCCCCTTCTCCAGGCTGAACATCCCAAGTTGCCCAAACCTTTCCTGGTAGGGCTTCCCTTCCATCCCACTGATCATTCTTGTCGCTCCCCTCTGGACTTGCTCCAGTTTGGCTGCATCTTTCTTCAAGTGAGGAGCCCAGAACTGAACACAGGACTCAAGGTGAGGTCTGACCAATGCTGAATAAAGAGGAACTAGAACTTCTCACAACTTGGAAGCTAGTC